>CM067308.1:46851693-46929274 GCA_034231615.1 Meghimatium bilineatum
TGACATGCCTTCTCTATTAATGGTTCTTCGTAGAGTTTCTCTAGGTCTCCCTCTTCTTCTTACTCCAGGTGGCACCCAATATAGTGATTGCTGGGGAATTCTTAGGCTGTTCATTATGAGAACATTACCGATGTAAGTCCAACGCCTTTGTCTAATGAAGGAAGATATATAGGTTTGTTTGCTTTCCTCTTTTAGAGTAGCGTTAGATTTAAAGTCACTCCACTTAACATTCAGAATGGTACGTAGGCATTTTGTTTTCAAAGGAATCTAGTCTCTTATCTGTGGCTTTTGTGGCTTTCCAACTTTCGCATCTATATGATAGAATAGGGATAATGTTGGAGTTAAACAACCTGAGTTTTGTGGTGTTACTTAGTGTGTTTGACGTCCAGATGTTACGTAGTTTATTGAAAGCACTCGCTGAAAGGGCAATACAGTGTAAAATGTCTTTTGATGAGTCTCCATCCAGTGCTAGATTGGTGCCTAAATATGTAAAATTGTTGACTTTTAATAATGGAACATTTTGAATTCATTACTTACACATCATTCATTCACTCATAATTTCTGCAAGAATGCCTTTATTCATTCATTACTTACACGTCATTATTTCATTCACTCATTGCTTCTAACATCATTACTTTATTCACTCATTACTTCTACCATCATTACATTATTACTTTATACATTTTTTTACAAATAGACAAGTAGCAAAAATTAGAAAATAGTTTATCATGTAGCAACTTTCATTTCAGGATTTGGAATTTCCAGTAAAATGTAGCAACTTTCATTTCAGGATTTGGAATTTCCAGTAAAATGTGGGACTATCCATTTGGAACACTTATTCCAGAAGATTAGATTATCTACCGGTAGTTACACAACTAGATTGATCAGTTTGTTACATCTTTCAAGCGGCAGCCTTTCAAGTTTCTCTAATGACAGTCTTTCAAGTTTGTCCAGTGGCAGCTACTGAGTTATACATGATTGTATTATTGTACATAATTGGAAATAATTTCCAATAATCAAAACAAAATGCAAGTTTAAATAGTACATTGTTTTACTTGACAATTTTAGAAGGTTCATTACGGGGAAATGTGACCATATCACATGATTTAACTCCAACTTTTTAATATTATACTTGATTTCATAGCGCTTCCATGACTCGGAGATTAAAAACTCGCAGCATATCAATTGATCTGCTTGAAACGCACGGAGAGTGCCTCCTTTCACTTCCAATGGTCTTCCAGAATGGGAAAGATACACTGCCTCTCAGTGTATTGTATGCAGATCGATTGATTCAGCGTTGTATGCGCCTTTAACGAAAGTTAATTCCGTTAAATAATGTAGGGTTTGTTCCATTAAAGTGTATAAACATTTTAATTGGACTATAGTCCTACTAGAATTCCAGCAAGATGGAGATGCATTATGCTGCCATTTTATATGGTCCAACAAATCGAGCTTTGGAAGCTTTATCTAATACATTTAGTGTTTGTCAATTCAATTGAACTATTACCATACGGCCATGCATTGAAATCTATTTATCAGCAACTGTACACATCTTTCTTTTATCAGCAACTGTACACATCTTTCTTTTATCAAACTGTATGATGTATATGCTCAATATTGCTTGACTTTTTGCCCAATCTGAAGGTCACTATTGACCTGACTACAGATGTCCCTAGTAGCGTCTAATTTACAGAGTAGTCATTCATATTGCCAGATCATGTTATAAGCCATTTTCCTCCAGGCATGGTCTAAATTCAAGTCCTGATCTTCAAGAATTGTCCTCACGAAGTCTTCAAGCTAGGTCATGCAATGATTTGTATCCTTTGTTTCTAGATTCCAACTCATCAAATTCAACCCTCAATTCTTAGATGTAATCAAACTATAGTCAAGCTATGTGCAATGGGTTAACAAATCTGACAGAAGAATAAGATAGTTGGGCATCAGAAACGAAAGCCTTCTGTACAACATCAGACATGAGCTAAGACAGATCCAAAAATCAACAGCTATTGCCCTTCGGTGGATACCATCACACTGTGGAATCATGGGAAATGAGAAAGCGGATGCTCTGTCAAAGGCAGGAAGCGAAATGGAGCAACACAGACACCCACTGTCTTACGGAGAAGTAAAAACAATAATCCGCAACACATACACAGCAAAGTGGAAGAAACAAATGGAAGGGGAATATGAGCATGATGCAATACATCTCCTCCAGAGATATCAACAGACCACAATATTTCACCTTAGAACAGGCCACTGCAGACTGTTGGGTCTCCTTTATCGATTAAGGATCTCATACACAGATGAATGACCATGTGGATCCGGAACCCAGACTCCAGAACACATACTTCAGGACAGCCCAACATACAAAGAGCAGAGACAACAGACCTGGATAGAGGATACAGACTTGAGGCAAAAGCTATGGGGCAGCCGCTCTGACCTGGAGAAGACAGTGGACTTCGTCTTGACGACAGGTCTGACGGTATAGCATGACCACATGCTGAACGCAGAAGAAGAAGAAGATAGTAGGAACAGAAGATTGTTCTGTGCTCCTGTGAGAATGTGGTTATCCTGAAATACTGGCGCACCTGGGACTAAACATGCATCTATAAATCCCACCCCCCTCCCCCCCGGACAACCATGTCTTTGAGACAACCTTATATGTGTTTGGATGTCACCGCAATTTAAAAAACTGTGCTTTTGTGCTTTTGTCAGTAAAGCTATGGTCTATCAAGATATACTTGCTCACAGCTAAAGGGATTATTTGATCATCATCAAGCCATTTGAAGTTGTTCCACTACTGTCTGTACATCATGAACTATGAGATATATCAATATTGTCTGTACATCATGAACTATGAGATATATCAATATTGTCTGGTTATGAAATGTGTGTTTTTACTTAAACAGTTAATTATATAACTGTTAACTATATTTGTGTGTGTCCATGTGTTTTGTGATCTGTTAACTAATGTAGTTATATGTTTTTGTGTCAGACAGTTTTGTGAAATGTTAAATATATTTTTGTGTCTGTCTGTTTTTAAAGCATAAAATTTATTATTGTGTTTTTCTTTAATACTAGTTAGGAAATTTAATACTTTTTGAAATTCAGACAATGCTGGTCCTTATGGCACAGAACCATTTTTGAATTTTCTAAATATAGCAAAAACATTGTTTTGTTTACGTTTATAGCTAGAAATAAATGTTTGATTATAAGAAAAATATGTTCTCAGGTCCACTTACAATAGCTAATGTAAGAAATCAATTTGGATAGCAATAAAATAAAAGTAAATCATTCCACAAATTTTTGTTGGTAACTAGTGGCAGCAAATTGATTTTGTACATGCTTTATATTCTTATAAAAATTAAAGTGAAACAAGTTGTCTGTCTCTATATAATAGAACTGTACAGTGTATAAACTTCACATTAAATTCTATTTTTGGTAGAATTTTGAATGTAAAATTCAGCCATGATTTCTTCAAATGCTCTCTATTTTGTTATGTTTTAAATATTTATTGAGTTCATGTTTGCTTAATGGAACTACCATTCCAACTTTTTATAAAATTTGCACCGATCAGAAATTTTGTGATGTCACAGACTGCCTAGTTCTAGATACAAAATGGCTACTGTAAGCTTGCTAGAGATGTAGTAAGTCTATTTCATTGCGAAGACTTCTGCCAGATGCAAAGATATGCGCCCCTCCATGTGCACGCATATGTGCACGGAGAGCCCCACACATGTGTGCATCACCCACACAACCCTCCTAATTTATGTATCGGGGTATCCAACCACTGATGGGTAATTAGAGCCATGGTGAATAATCAATGAAAAAAACTTTAACAACACAGATTTGCCTGCACTTGTAATTTATTTCATTTCACTTGCCTAAAAAAGGTACAGGTAATCTCTTTAAGCAAATATGAACCATTTATTGTTATATTTTAACATCCCAATTATGTCTATCACATTGACTCTCCTCAATGCATGTTGGATCAATTACCCGTGTAATGTTATTGATTTAAGCTTTAATAATTCATATAATTTAACTGTAAAATACATACCTGACCTCAAATGAGTATGCAATATTTACTGTTATTTTTGGCAGAAGTAAACTTATGATTATACTAAGTGTATTTTATGACTTGTAATTTAATTAAAACAAATATGTAGATTGCTTTTGTCTGTGCATGTCGATTGTTGTCAAACTATGAGAACTGGCAACCGTGTCAGAACTGTCAAAGAGTTTAAAGGATTGAAGGCAATTGTTTTATGTCATTGTAAAATTCACATATGACAATTTTGTTTTTAAATAATTTTATTAACTTAACACGAGCTAAACATAAACATACATGGAGAGAAACTACAACAAGTGAAACATTATCAATATCTTGGACACATAGTCACAAATGATGGCAGATGTGAAACAGAAGTTAAAAGGAAAATAGGAATGGCCAAAAGTACCTTCAATAACTACTTTCGTTACTGCATGTTTTCCTGTGAAGGAGTGAGGGGAGGTTTTCTATGGACTGTGGAAATAAAGACCGCTTTTCCAAAGCAGACTCCACGACATGTACAGGAAGGATTTTGATTGTACCTCCGAAAGATAAAATCCTGTCCCAAACGTACCTTCAATGACATGAGGAAAATAGTAATATATAAACAAATTACAAACAAGTTAAACATGAGAATTATAAAATGCTACATCTATTCTATATTAATTTATGGATCAGAAACATGGACACTAAATAAACAATTAGAAGACAGAATTGATTCCTTTGAGATGTGGGTATATGGGAGAATAGGGAGAACATCATGGAAAGAGAAGAAAACAAATAAAGAGGGGCTAAAAACACTTAATATGAACTACTAAGAGAAATAAAAATCAGGCAAATAAAATATTTTGGACACATTAAAAGACATGACACCCTATTGAAGACCTTACTTGAGGGTAAAGTCAAAGGGAAGCGAGCAAGAGGTAGACAGAGATACAAGTGGGAGAGTAACATCGCAAGATGGACATATTACAGTCTATCAGAGTGCACCACCGAAACAAGAGACGGGATGTTGGAGATCTGTTGCCGCCAACCTTCGTTGCGGAGACGGCACTTGATGATGATGATGATCAACTTAATATACAAGACAACACTTACAGTGGTTTTCAATTGTCTCCAATTTTACTACAAGGTAGAAGCCATCAGAAGTGGTTTTTTACTCTTTAGCTCCATCAGAAGTGGTTTTAACTGTTTAGCTCCATCAGAAGTGGTTTTAACTCTTTAGCTCCATCAGAAGTGGTTTTAACTCTTTAGCTCCATCATAAGTGGTTTTAACTCTTTAGCTCTACCAGAAGTGGTTTTAACTATTTAACTCCATCAGAAGTGGTTTTAACTATTTAGCTCCACCAGAAGTGGTTTGAACTCTTTAGCTCCACCAGAAGTGGTTTTAACTCTTTAGCTCCATCAGAAGTGGTTTTAACTATTTAACTCCATCCGAAGTGGTTTTAACTCTTTAGCTCCATCAGAAGTGGTTTTAACTCTTTAGCTCCATCAGAAGTGGTTTTAACTCTTTAGCTCCATCATAAGTGGTTTTAACTCTTTAGCTCTACCAGAAGTGGTTTTAACTATTTAACTCCATCAGAAGTGGTTTTAACTATTTAGCTCCACCAGAAGTGGTTTGAACTCTTTAGCTCCACCAGAAGTGGTTTTAACTCTTTAGCTCCATCAGAAGTGGTTTTAACTATTTAACTCCATCCGAAGTGGTTTTAACTCTTTAGCTCCATCAGAAGTGGTTTTAACTCTTTAGCTCCATCAGAAGTGGTTTTTTCCTCTTAAGCTCCATCAGAAGTGGTTTTAACTGTTTAGCTCCATCAGAAGTGGTTTTAACTCTTTAGCTCCATCATAAGTGGTTTTCACTCTTTAGCTCTACCAGAAGTGGTTTTAACTATTTAACTCCATCAGAAGTGGTTTTAACTATTTAGCTCCACCAGAAGTGGTTTGAACTCTTTAGCTCCACCAGAAGTGGTTTTAACTCTTTAGCTCCATCAGAAGTGGTTTTAACTATTTAACTCCATCCGAAGTGGTTTTAACTCTTTAGCTCCATCAGAAGTGGTTTTAACTCTTTAGCTCCATCAGAAGTGGTTTTAACTCTTTAGCTCCACCAGAAGTGGTTTTACCTATTTAACTCCATCAGAAGTGGTTTTAACTATTTAGCTCCACCAGAAGTGGTTTTAACTCTTTAGCTCCACCAGAAGTGGTTTTAACTCTTTAGCTCCACCAGAAGTGGTTTTAACTCTTTAGCTCCATCAGAAGTGGTTTTAACTCTTTAGCTCCATCAGAAGTGGTTTTAACTCTTTAGTTCCATCAGAAGTGGTTTTAACTCTTTAGCTCCAACAGAAGTGATTTTAACCCTTTAGCTTCTAAGCACAAGTTTACTCATTCCTTCTTCTGACTGCTAAAGATGCTTATAATGAGCATATTCAAGTTGTCTGAGAAGGAATGAACAGGAAATAGACTTATAATTCATGTTGTCTGAGAAGGAATGAACAGGAAATAGACTTATAATTCATGTTGTCTGAGAAGGAATGAACAGGAAATAGACTTATAATTCATGTTGTCTGAGAAGGAATGAACAGGAAATAGACTTATAATTCATGTTGTCTACACATTCTCGCAACATATTGTATATTTCTTGTTTTCAAAGAACCCATCATAAATGCAGTATCCTCATCCTCCATTCTTCTGCCAGCTTTGAATATGGTATCATCTTAATATCAATAAGATTACTTTTTTACAAATAGATTTCCCATGCCATTAAGATGGCCATCAGTAATTCTGTTGTTGATAATTAATTGATGTTTGCAGTTTCGAGTAAACAATTACCTGTTCTAGTCATTCTCCTCAATTAAAAATAATTAATTATTTGTAGTTTTCTATACCAGAGACTTGCCGTGACAGCACTATCATGTGACTACAACTCATGTTCTCCTGTGCTAAATCATTTAATTTAATTCACAAACAGAACTACTCTCAATCACAAATCTTATTTTTACAAATATATATTCGCATGTGGTTGCGTCTGTGGGTCTCACCAATGGCCCACTAGACAAACCACCCATGCAACAGAAAACCTTAGTGGATGACATGCCGTTATATTGAGGTTATCTTCTTATAAAAGCTTCATGGCACGTCATCTATACAATTATGCTTTTATTTTGTTATTGAAATGTTTTTCATGTTTACCTGAATATATATGTATGCACCATCTGTGGTTTGGAGGGAGCCAGAGATGTACTGTGCAGCACTGGGGAGGAGAAAACTGACAGCACTGTTTTTTCCTATGGCTGAGATCCATCATAGAGGCTCAGGACGTGACAATCCTTTTGACTTGAACATTTGATTGCATGCCTGGAGCAATAGAGAAGTTCGGCATAACCAGTAGTCAACAGGTGGCGGGGAATGAGCACAGTGAACCCTATATTTGCTACAGTGGCTGGGAGCAGTGCATAGGTTGAAACCTACCTTCCTGGAGGTGTGATAGTTATTCTCTGGCTTTGTCCTGGGGTGGGCCAAAATTCCACTGACTTCCCAGCAATATAATGCCATTTAATGGCATTAGGTCAAAGGGCATGAGCCCATGGACGGCTGGATCAGCAACCAACCAACAAATATATATAGGAGATCAGTCCTCTTTAATTTGTATCCTAACACCTAGGACAATGATTGGTTATAGGAGACCAGTCCTCTTCAATTTTCAACTTTGCTTGTGTTATAATTAAATCAGTGCTGGGTAACCGTTGTGGGTCGGTGGACTGGTTTGACCTTTTTAAGTGTGCAAGAGAGCAACAGGTTTTTTTTCCAGTTCTTACAAGTAAAAAATGTATTCTCAAACTCCCGCTGGATCTCCTTTGTAGCAGGACCATGGTCCTACTAGATTTCCAGCACAATGTAGTCCAGAGAATGGAAATGCATTGTGTCGTCGTTGTATTTGCGCCAATAACCGATACATCCGTCTTCGGCTGGGATCATCATTAAATCTTGCAAAGCCTCACAGCAAAAGCAAAGAAAAGACAATAGATTAGGGCAGAAAATTTGGTGTTTGTCCCCTCTTCCATCAACAGCTTGCTCTGAATGAAAGTTGCCAGATTTTCATCTTCTTTCTGACAAAAGTATGATAACTCAAAACATCATACAATGCATCTTCAAAGTATCCACTAAAACTACAATGAATGCCAGCTCATTGTGGCATTCCTGAGTATGGAAAAGGCAGATTAATTTCCGAAAGATGAGGTAGCCTCCCTCAATCCCAAGTTTCATAGAAGCTATGGCACCGCTAATACAATCCCAAGTTTCATAGAAGCTATGGCACCGCTAATACAATCCCAAGTTTCATAGAAGCTATGGCACCGCTAATACAATCCCAAGTTTCATAGAAGCTAAGGCACCGCTAATACAATCCCAAGTTTCATAGAAGCTATGACACCGCTAATACAATCTATGTGACAGCAACTAAAAGAATGAAATAAAACCACAGAGCTGATCAGAGATATAAAATCTAAACAATCAAAAAGTTCAATATATTTTGACAGAGATCAGGTATCAGGTCATTGCCTTCTAAATGCACACTCGCACCAAATTTACATCAGTGATTCTGCAGCCTGCATATGTGGAACAGCAACACAAATCCAGAACACATGCTACAGGACAATACAAACTTCACTATCCACAAAACGGCAATCTTGACCACATGAGAATCTTTGAAAAACGAAGTTATGTGGAACCTAAAACAAACCACTCTGTTCATGAACAATATTGGACTAGATGTACTGAAATTGATCGCGGAGTGATGCCAATCTAGCTTTGGGTATATAGCTCTTAACAGCCTATAGTCTTTTTAATAACTGTACTTACGTAAAACACGTGTTTTTAGAACGTCACAATTAGACACACGGACTATCACTAAAACTAGGGGGTTATGATATGCAATCAAAAAAATAACATACAAATTACTATACACAAAACATATTCAACGTTACGACCAAATGGTCTTTATCAAGATGCCACAAAACATCAAATAAAACGAATATAAATTATCGCAACACACAAACATGTCCAACTGAAATATGAAAGTGAGATTCCGACAGGACAGGCGCAGGAGGTACATCAAACACGTAAAAATAGGTGGAAACGAAACGAACAAAAAGAAGACGTAAATGACCGAACAAAATGAATAAAGACAAAGACCACAACAACCGAGAACTAGACAAAAGAGTAGTAGGAATTTCGTCCAAAAGGCTTGAGGGTAGGGTAACTAACTAGAAAAATAAGACGATTTTCTAGAGCGTACCTAGGTCAATCATCGGTGGTGCATGATCTGATGGCAGTAACCTGAATATGAAGAGCACCACGATGGCCATCGCCGTTGAAGTGTGTGGCAACAAGAGTGGGTGTTCTGTGCTTGATGGCATGGAGATGGTTACAGAAGCAGTCGCTCAATCTTAAGCCGGTTTCCCCGATGTACTGCTTGCCACAGCGTTTACATATGATCACATAAATAACATTACGGGATTCACATGTAAAGGCGTCATCGATGGAGAAAGTCGCATTGGGAAAGGAAATGAAGCGCATCTGAACCACATAAGTACATGCAACGACCACGTGAGCAACGAACAGTACCAAAATGGTCGGGAACAGAAGACTTACGGTGGCTATGGACGAAGATGTTCTTCAGATTTTTGTCTCACCTATAAGCCACCAGAGGTAAGTCCTGGACAGCGGCACGGGTGTCAGGATCAGACTGGAGAAGAGAATCCCGCCCTATAGGCCGTTTTTGGCCCTAGAGGAATAACTAACTAACTAATGATGCGTCGGACAGAAAAGTTATAGGGATGAAAGGTAAGAACAAGTTTAACTCTATCGGAGAAGGAGGAATGCTATCAATGACAACAACAAAAAACATCTTATCCAAATTATCTTCCTTCCAACTCTGTGCTACCAATGTCAAACATGTTCCTTGACAACAAAACATAAAAGACAGCTGGTTACAACAGAGATATGTCTGAGAAAAGCCACAGGAGTGACCAGAAGACACAGAATTAGAAACGAGGTCATAAGAGAAAGAGTGAGTGTCCTATCAATTCTACAATATATACAAAACCAACAGATACAACGGTTTGGTCATCTGGAAAGAATATCGTATGTTTCATTGGTTTATAATTATATATGAAGAGAGAAGAAGCAGAAAGAAGAGCCAGGGGAAGACCTAGAGTACGCTTGATCGACAACATCAAAGAAACATTACACGAACACCAAATGACATTATCTGAAGCTGCCACCTCATCGAGGCTGGCACCGTGTAGTGGTGATGGGGCTTAGTTCAGCCATCAGGGGCTGGAAAGTAAGACTGGTCGGGCAGTCCCATTCGAGTAGAACCACAGTCCTGCCCAAGTAAGCAATGTGCTGAAGACGGAGGAAACCAGCCAAAGGCGCACAATTAATCAGGATGCAACGCACAAAACACAATGGAAACATGTAAATATCTCATAATAGTTATGGTGCCAGCAAGTTCGCGGATTTTCGGGCAGGGACACTATCGGGTCCTATACCTCGAAAGGGCCCAACCTCAATTACTGGAGGCCCTTCTCGGTTCGTCGGGGGGGGGGGGGGGCGAGGGAATAGAGCTACTCAAGGCTCTGTGGGCCACTGTGTGGGCTGCAAAGGACAGTGAGTTTTATTAAGGGGACAGAATTACAGATATAGACATGTTTCAAGTGAACGAAAGAAGAAGAGGAGGAAGCTGTCAGAAAAGCGAGAACAAGAACACCGTATCTCCCTCGACCCCCGTAAAGGGTAGAAGATGAAGGAAAGATAGATAGATAGAGGAGGAGGAAGAGCCCTGAGAGTTAGTTAAGGTATCGAGGTGAAACGTACACGGAGCCAAGCGAATGAAAGAATGTTGTCAGGGAAGGAGCGTCTACGGAAAAACTCAATAATCTCAGAGGATTTGTCGAGAAAATCGCCGTCATCGCTATATAAGCGACTCATGCGAAGAAGCTGGGAGTATGACAGAGAGTTGCAACAAGCGGGAAGATGAGAAGAAGTGTAGAGAAGAAATCCGTGTGCATCAGTAGGTTTATAGTAAACAGATGTGCTGAGGTAAGGGGAATGAATGGTGACAATGATGTCAAGGAAGTTGACAGAGGTAAGGGGAATGAATGGTGACAATGATGTCAAGGAAGTTGACAAGAGGTATTGGAGATGTTAGTGTAGCATCCTACGATCCAGACGGATTATGGGTCTTTATTTGTATTATCATTAGTAGTTTTTATTATTATTATTATTATTATTTAAGTGCCATGCCTAGTGGAGTATGCGATCATGCTTCTCCACAACTCTCTGTCTCTTGTGTTGTTAAATGGTTCGGTTGGCGACTTCTGTTTGTGCCACAGTGACAACCCATCCAGAAATTTCTCTCATTATCTTCCTCTATCGCTTCTCCATTTGATCTTTCCGGTGGTTACTAAATGTTCAAGTTTTACTTTCCTCATCATCATCATCATCAAGTGCCATGCCGGCTAGCAGAGGCGGTCATGGCTCTCTACAGCTCTCTGTCTCCAGTATTATGTATCAAGCTCGTTGTTGTTTCCCTTCCGTGCGAGGTTGTCAAACTGTCTAATATTTTCTCACGTTGTCGCCCTCTTTCTCTGTTTCCTTCAATCTTGCCTGTTGTGACTATGTTCTCCAAACCTCCCTGTCTCATGAAGTGGCCAAAAAATGAAGATTGTCTTTTTCTTATATTATTGATTAAGGTCCGTTTCGCATTTGACTCTTTCAACACCTCTACATTAGTTTTTCTGGCAGTCCATGGTATTCTCAGCATTCTTCTGTAGAACCACATCTCTGTTGCCTCTAATTTCCCACTTTCCAGTTTGTTTATTGTCCAAGACTCGCACCCATATGTTAGTATAGAAGTTACATAGCACTGCAGAACTCTCTTTCTCACCTCTAATGACAAGGTCATATTACACAATACATTTTTCTTAATGTTGTTTTGCCTGCCCTATTTAGCTTCTTATTTCTGTTAAACTTCTTCAATCTGCTGTAATCATTGTACCTAAATATTTGAATTGATGGACCTGTTTTAATACTATATCATTCACTTTGATCTTGCAAGTTGTGGTATTTTGTTTCTTTGAAATAACAATCACTTCTGTGTTCTTTATGTTTAGGAAGAGGCCCTTTTCTTTACTTTCTGTGACTACTACATTAATTAAAAATTGAAGGTCTTCCTCACTTTTAGCAATCAGAACAGTGTCATCCGCATATCTAAAATTATTTATTTTATGTCCTCCCACTGATATTCCTGGGATGTCAACTATTGCATGCATTATGTTTTCACTGTATAAAGAGAACAGGTATGTTGAAAGTACACATCCCTGTCTAAATCCTTGTTTTATTTGTAGAAAAGGGAAAAAATGTATTTCCTACTCTTATTGCTCCTGTTTATTGCCAGTACATGTTCTTGGTGATTCTTAAATCCTAACTGTAGATGTTCAAATTCTCTAGCATGCGTATGATTTCATTATGTTTAACTGTATCAAATGCTTTTGTGTAGTCTATAAAACAGAGGTACTGATCTGTTTTTACCTCTATAGATCTCTCTATTAGTGTTTTCAAAATATATATAGCATTGTTGGTACCTTTGCCTTCTACGAAGCCACATTGTTCTGGACTTATTTATGTTTTTATTTTGTTTCTCACTCTCGTCATGATGATTTTGAGAAGTATTTTTGTTATTTGGCTCATGAGGCTGCTTGTACGGTGTTCTTCACACTCGGTAGTCCCTGGTTTCTTAGGTAAGGCTATAAATATGGATCTCATTAATCCAGAGTTAATCCTAAATATAAATCCAGAAATGGGATAGGCGTAATACTAGACTAGAACAGAGAACAAGATCAGTATAGGGCTTCTGAGGTAGGCCCCTATATCAGACAGAGCTGTACTAGTTAAATTAGAGGGACAGTCCATTCACATAAATATTATTCAAGTATACGCACCAATGAATAGAAAGTTCAGTTGAAGACATACAGTATTCTACAAATATTTAAAAACAGCTATGAGACACTGCAAGCATCAGAGGTAAACATTATGATGGGAGATTTGAACGCAAAGGTATGGGCAAGAGCAAGATATTGAAGTCACTGGTAGATTTGGCTAGCATCAGAAATGAAGGAGGTGAGATTAGTGAGCTAGGCCGGAAGTAATAACATGATAAGAATGAAATTATTATAATAGGTTTTATAAAACACGAGTGTAGCCTGGTCGTGACTCAAAGCATGCCTGGGCATGTTCAAAAAGACTGGTTTTTCTAATAAGTCGATTGTATCGCTGAATTATAGATCTACAGAGTCTTGTATTGATTTAATACAAAATGTATTGATTTATTGTGTTGATTTAATGTCGCGGTGGTAATGAGAACCAGCACACCAGTTTATAAACAACAGAACTTATAGTCAGTTCGTTACATATTGGGGGAGAGGAAGAGGAGGTGTATGATCCTATTTCCACTACTTAGCGACGACATATACAAACACGAATGTTAATCACCTAAGCTTACATGGGGGGCCTATATTCCGACTGAAGAAATGTGAAATGATTATTCTAAAGATGAAACGTCGAATCAGCAAACAGAACTCCGGACAATGATCAATGAACGTGAATGTCGTTATACTGACTCAGCGGTCACGTAAACTATCTCACATTTCAACGTTCAAACATGAGCGACTCCAGTGTATGGTAGGCCTATATATATATATATTGCCGGCGGTCACGGTTCAAATCTCATTGTGGCCGTAGTTACCTCCCATCATGACCGTAGATATGAGTATCTTAAATAAAGGAGAGGGTTTTTAATTATTTTTTTTTCATTAAGTCATTTGTTCGTTTCCGTGTGTAAATTCCACTGTTTTACGGGACATATCCGTTCTCTGATCCTTGAGGGTTCAATTCACTGTTGGGACAGAGATACAATCAAAATCCTTCCTGTAATTGTCGCGCGTCTGTTATGGCAAAGCGGCCTTTATTTCCACAGCCCACAGAAAGCATTCTGCACTCATTCACAGGAAAACATGCAGTAACGAAAGTTTTGAAGATCTTTTGGTGCAAAAAATATCTAAGGATGGGATTTTTAACGACCTTTTGGTTAAGCTCCTATTGCTAAAAGTCGTGTTAGATTACTGGGGGGGGGGGGGGGGGTTGAACACCCAATTCCCGCCCCCTTATCGAATCGAACATGACTTTTAATATTTTAGTCTTGATAAAGGCATTTTGGTTGAAACTTCGATTTATTTCTGTTATTATGTGTGTCATTAGTGATTAGTAAAACTTCATTACCCTATTCCTGGACTTTCCTGTTGGATTTCAGTTTTCCGCGGTAAGTACATTTTGTCTCGATCTTACCCGTTGTTTTAGGGGGAAGCACCAAATTAACAAAATCGTCATCAGGTAGTATAGGCCTATCCTGAACAGGATGTATCAGTCATTACAGCCTTTCGGAACTTCTGTCAAGCCAGTCTTCCTGCTTCTGTTACTGTCATGTTCAGGTGGCACATTTTGGTCTTTGATATCTTGCGTCTATCTTCTTCTTGGTCTGCCTCTTGTTCGTCTCCTTGACATCATCATTATGTCAAGGCCAACATTATGGTCTTTTCTGTGCTGTCATGGCGTTTTATATGACCAAAATATTATAGTTTTCTGGAAAGAACCATGCTGTTTATCCAGTTTTCATTTGCATTCATTTCTCTCAGAATGGCTTTATTGGTGATTTTTTGGTTCATGGCATTCTGAGAATTATTCTGTACAATTTTGTTTCAAATTCTGTTATTTTATTTTTCACTTTGTTGGTGATTGTCCAGGATTCACACCCATATATTGCCACTGGGAATATGCAAGCTCTTATGAATGTTAGTTTTGTTGTTTTGCAGCAGCTCTGCCATAAGGTTTTCATTTCTATCAGCTTCTTTGTGCGATACCCAACCTCTTTCTGACTTCTGCACAACAATCACCATTACTGTTGATAAGAGAACCAAAGTATTCAAAACTGGTGACTTTCTAATTCGCTGTTGTTGATACTGATTGCGAACTTACCAGTTTTGTTTTTTTCACTTGTCAAAATCGGCTTGACTGAGTGCCAATAATGTTGTATCATTAAAATATCTTAGGTTCTGGTATCTCGTGACCTTCGATGTTGAGTGAGTTGAAATTGTTTCTCTGTTGGTCATTTCTTACATTCTTCATTATGTTTTCTGCATAAATGTTGAAGAGATACGGTGATAGAATACATCATTGTCTCATTTTTCACACTTAATCAGATGTTTCACTGTCAGCTCACACAGTTGCTTGCTGGTCTAGATACAATATTGTGATGAGGCGGATTAGGTGTAACGGGAATCCCATGTCGTTCGTGATATTCTAATTTTTTTAAATAATAAAAGGTAACAAAATATCAATAACACATTGCTCGATAAGAAACAAAGGTGGTGATATAAATTTAGTATACGCATGTGGTTGTGTCTGTGAGTCTCATCAATGTCCTACTAGACAAACCACACATGCAACAGAAAAACTTAGTAGATGACATGTCATTATATTGAGGCTCTCTTGTGGAAGTTTAGCATGTCGTCTATACAATTATAGACCCCCCTCTGAGTAGAAAACTCCATCAATAGGCATTGTACTACGCCGAAAGCCGAAGTCTACTGTGTATGAAAGCTCAGAAAAACCACCCCACTGCACATTGGAAGTAAAATCTGATTGCTCGCAATTCATGAGGTTCTCAAACAAACAAACAGCTTCAGTAAAACGAAGCATAATTGTTAGTTAGTTAATCGTTGGATCATCGTCACTGCACTCCGGACAAGTCCATAGGTGCTCAGATCTCTCCTTGAGTGAATCCGCCATTACACGTTGACTGACCATCATTCTTCATCGCCCACGAAATCGCTTCTTTCTAGCGACACCATATTTCAAACCAAGATTCCTTATTCTAGTCATGGAACAAGAGTCATCGTCACTTATACAGTCATTTGCTCGTGCGTTTTCCCTTAGGGCGTTCAAAATCTCTGTCCGATTCATCGCTTCACCAACAGCCGTAATAGCAGCGTGTGCGGCAAACCTATCTGCTCTCTGATTACCCCGGACTCTTGCATGCCCCGACACAAAAATAAAAGTCACTTTACGCACACAGGAATTTTTCACTGCATCCAGCCACTGGTCCCGAATGTAACCCGCCTGAACTTTCACAATTATGCTCATCGAGTCACTGAGTATACAGGCATGTTCGCAGTCTGCGAGCACATCCATTTCAAAGCTTTGGTTACCGCAAAAATCACCATTGGCATGCTGTTTGTCGTCTGATCGAATGCACCACTTTCCTCTCTGATGATCTCCTCCCGCCTTTGAGCACTGAAGGCACAGGCACTCCTGATGTGTCTCTCAACCGACCCATATGTATATACAGTGTATAATCATATCACCTTCGCTAGAATTCTCACCGATCAGAACGAGAACATTCGACTCCACCAATGTTGGACACCAATCCCTGCATTCTCTATTAGTTAATATTACTTTGAAGGCTATCAGACAATCTAAGGGCGCCAGACTCCATTCCGCACCTGGTAGAAAATCCTCCAATCTGCACACTCGCTGTATAATATCCTCTGCGCGCACCATCCACAACTTTCTTCTCTTAAGTTGACTGCCTTTCACTTTGAGAATTTCAGGATGTAAAGGGTGCTCTTTATCAGCGGTGATTTGTAGGTAGTCACTCGCCCTGCACATTTGTATTCTTTGCTATGCAGTTGGGCAATCCAGTAAGTATCGCATAGCCCGTGCCGATGTATCTCTCGTACTCCCCAAAATGATTCGCATTGCCTCATTCTGGATCTATCCAATCTTTCTGTTTGAGTCTGACTCAGTGTCACAATCGCCAGTGCGTACTCTACCACCGCCACCACCAATCCTTGATACAGCAGAAATAGCAGCCTCTGTTCACATTAAGCAGCAGCCATAACTTTCATCGCCGCAAGACTTTTATAAGCATTTACAATGATGTGGTCAATATGATCTTTGAAACTCAAAGTGCAAATCCAACATAACCCCCAAGTACTTTATTGTACTGGTTCTCTCGAGGACATTCCCTCTCAAAGCAACCGATGGCGTAGACGTGTTTACTATGTGGTTATTTAAGGAAACCATGTTATCGATGCTTTTGATGGATTAACAAAAGCTCCAGAATAACTGCACCACTCCCCTATACGATCAAGCTTCCTCTGCAAATTCCTGGCGTTCGTTTCTATATCTCTGCTCTGCCTACATGCCAAGATGTCATCAGCATATGACATAGTTCTCCCCGGTCTTGCAATCTGACAGCTCGTAATTTGAACTGTATACACATTAAATAATACTGGGGACAGAGGTGACCCTTGTGGTAGTTCCAGGCTTATGACTGTTGGTGCCGAAGTCCAACTCCCACACTTAAGAACAACCTGTCTCTGAAAAAGTGCCGAGACAATCCATCTGACAAAAAATGACTTACTTGGAGTTGTAGCATTATGGTCATCAAGAAATCCAAGGGCACTCTGTTATAATCATCTTCCAGATGTATTGAAGCGACGCAAGAATCCATTCGTGCGTCAAAACTTTCGAATACTTCTTGTGCGAATACGGCGACGTTGTGCCAAGTCTGCTTACCTGGACGATAGCCTCCCAACGTTGATGGCAGTCTGTTATTCCTCTCTAGATGTCGGGACAATTTCCACGCAACAACTTTTTCTAACAACTCGTCGATCGTATTCTGCATGGTTATGAGCCTGAAACTCTGCATCTTTGCATGACTCTTGCCAGGCTTGGGTAGTGGGATTAAATAACTATGCAACCAGTCATCTTCTACTGTGTCATTCACTAGGCTTTTGTTGAACAACACTGCCAGCTCCTTAAGGTCTTCGTCTGACCTGCCTCTGAGATCGTCGTACCTAATACCGTCTTGTACTGGCGCTGAGTTTTTTTTATCTTTTCAGTGTGGCTGTAATATCCTCAAGAGTAATTGCATTATCGCTTCCTATAACTTACTTATTGCACATATCTGTGACTGTTTTCAAGATTTCATTGTAATAATTGCAAAGTTTAAAAACGAATGCAGGAAAGTACGCAGTTAACAAGTGTAGTGTATTGATCAGCACATGCGCAGTGCATTTGTTGATTTCAGTTTCACAATGGCAGACACAGATACTTGCGGGGCTGATCCTAAGACTACCCAAGAGCTTACTCGTTTTGTAAGTTTAAATAAGAAATATAAATTCGTTCATTTGATGAATTTACTTTCGTAACGATAATTATATTCAGTGATACTAATTTACTCTGTTTTGGGATTAGGGGAGGGACTTTAAGCGATAAATACTTTAAGAAGTTTGTTACTTAACCGTGACTCAAGACTGAGTCAAAACAGTTGATCAAATTCAACAGTAATCCCTATAAGACATGCTGTAACATGATTGTTCATGGGGCAGACAAGAACTGACCCACAAGTTCCAAATGAAAATATCGAGTCGTATGCCAAATTGTTATTAATTAATTATGAGCAGATGTACAACTGAACTCGTTGGATTTTAGGCCTAAGCCTAAATAAATATAATTTGTAATTGTTTATTATTATCATTATCACTGAACATTATTTACATGACCAAGTTAGATAGTAGTCACTTGTCAGCTTTTATTTTATTAAACAGTTTTCAATTCTATAATTTCTGGATTTTCAGTTGTTTTTTAACAATGTAAGTCTTCTTCTCCTTCCTCTTTTACCCATTACGGGTGTCGAGGGAGATAACAATATTAATATTCTTGTTCTCGCTTTTCTGGCAGCTTCAGATGATAATGTTATTTGGTGTTCATGTAATGTCTCTTTGATATTGTTGATCAAGTGTACTCTAGGTCTACCCCTGGCTCTTCTTTCTGCTTCTCCTCTCTTCATATATGCTTTATAAACTATTGAATCACACAGCATTCTTTCCAGATGACCAAACCATTGTATCTGTTGGTTTTGTATGTATTGTAGAATTGATATGATACCTACTCTTTCTCTTATGACATCGTTTCTAATTCTGTGTCTTCTGGTCACTCCTGTGGCTTTTTTCAGACATCTCATCTCTGTTGTAACCAGTTGTCTCTTATGTTTTGTTGTTAAGGACCATGTTTGACATTGGTAGCACAGGGTTGGAATAAAGATACTTTGTATAAGATGTTTTTTTGTTGACATTGGTAGCATTTTGTGTTGCAATAAAGGTGATAATTGACCCAGTATTTGATTTGCTTTGCTACAACGAAAGTCTATTTCGGTGTCTATCTTTTCATCTGAAGTGAATATTACGCCTAAGTATTTGAAGGTGATGGTATTTTTAATGACTTGATTTTCCACTGATATATTTAGATTGTGTGTATCCCTTCCTATTGCCATGGTTTCTGTTTTATCTATGCTTATCTTCATGTTGTTGTTCTTGCACTCGATGTCCATGGATATTAGATGACGTTGAAGTTCAGTTTCTTTATTTTCTATTATAGTAGCTCTTTGGTATTTTCATTTTGCATCTTGGCTTTTTTCGTAATGTTATCGATATATGTGATGAACAGGAGTGGTAATAAAACGCATCCTTGCCTAACTGCCGATGTGACTTTACATGGTTTTGATGTTCCTTTATTCGTTCGAATGTAAGTCTTGCTTTTGAAAAATAAAACATATGAACAAGAAGAAAAATAAATTGATGGGTCAAGTGACACAAGTTAACAAATCTTATAGGCCCCTAAAGTTTTAAACAAGGAAATGAAATACATTTATTTGACTTTAAAAGAAAGGATATTTGTGTATATGAACAGAGAAGTAATTAATTAATCTGATCAGATATGTTAACTATATCTGTTCAGGGAAGAAATTATCTGAACGGAGAAGTACATAAATTTGATAAATATATGTGACCAAAGAATGAAGGAA
Organism: Meghimatium bilineatum; assembly: GCA_034231615.1. Lineage (NCBI taxonomy): Eukaryota > Metazoa > Mollusca > Gastropoda > Stylommatophora > Philomycidae > Meghimatium > Meghimatium bilineatum. Next base: position 46,871,721 of record CM067308.1, read on the forward strand.
TTGTATCTGTATCACAAAAGACGGATGTCTTGGGCTATTGGTACAAATAAAATGGCGACACAACGCATTTCCATTGCCTGGACTACATCCTGTAGGCTATATAGTAGGACCATTGTCCTGCTACAAGAGAGATCCAGCTGGAGTTTGAGAATATTCTTGTTCATTATCGAAATTAACCAGACTAATTGCTCCACCAACTAAGAACGGGCATGCACCACTACCCACCGAATCAAGAAAGATTTATCAATCTGTCATTCCTTACAAAGCCTGTATATAAGAGGATGTGGTTAAACCATTCCCTCATAAAATTCAGCAGGAAAAAGCATGTACAATTTCTCTCCAACTCACCCACAACATGGTATTGTATTCCCCCCAAAAAAAATTGGCAAAATTGAAGAATTTCTCACAAAAAAGGAGAAAATGACTTTAAAAAATTTATTAATTTATAAGGTTAAACACCTCTTTACCAAAGATGGATCGGTTGCCCTGGTACATGTTATCTACTAGGATTCTACTGTTGTATGGGGGGTGTGTCTGATGAACATTCGGTGAGACTTTCTGACATTCCGCAAGCAGGAATCATTAAAATACTGAAGAATCATCAACATCATGTGCCATGCCGGCTGGCGTAAGAAGTCATGGCTTTCCACAGCTCTCTGTCCACAGTATTATGTATCAAGGTCGTTGTTGTTTCCTTGCCATGCCAGGTTGTCAAACTCTAATATTTTCTCACGTTTTAGTCCTCTGTCTCTGTTGCCTTCAATTTTGCCTGTTGAGACTATGTTCTCCAAACCTGCCTAAACTGAAGAATACAATTATTATTTCTCTGTAAATGCAACTGATAATAAAGATATATCATCGTCATTAGTTGCAGTGCCGACTGGCATAGGCAATAATGGATCTCCACAACTTTCTATTTCCAATATCTTCTTTCAGAATCATTGTTGTCTCTAACGTGCCACGATGTCACATTTTCTAATATTTTCTCATCCTTGATCTCTCCTGCCTTTTATCTTGCCTGTTGTAGTCATGTTCACCAGACTAGCTCGTTGTAATCATGTTCTCCAGACTTGCCTGTTGTAGTCATGTTCACCAGACTAGCTCGTTGTAATCATGTTCTCCAGACTTGCCTGTTGTAATCATGTTCTCCAGACTTGCCTGTTGTAATCATGTTCACCAGACTTGCCTGTTGTTGTAATCATATTCTCCAGACTTACCTGTTGTAACTATGTTTTTCACGCCCATGTGTTGTCAGGGTCTGAAAGGGGAGTAAAGAATAGCAACAGTGTTTACCTTCTGTGCATATCGTAAGAGGTGACTAATAGGGTTTTGGGGTGGAGTTGGTAGCTCCATCTCATATTGGGTCAAAGTGGCACAGAAGCTATGCTGAAGTTGGATGTGTCAGACCAAAATATGTAAATATCACAGCTAAGCTGTAAACCATAACGCAACCCATTCCATTCTCCAGACTACATCCTGCTAATCTGCAGGATTTTGAGAACGAATGCAGAAGAAGACTATGTTCTCCAGACCAGTTATTATTACTAGTGAAGATACATGAAAGAATATACACTGCCCTTCAACAAGAGGAAGAATGTGAAACATTTCTCAGTTTTTAATGTTGATGACTGGTGATAAAGATTATTTTAATTTTTATTCTTTTGCAACAGATGACTACAATTCTTCAACAAATGCAAGACAAATTTCAGAACATGTCTGACCAAATAATTGGTAGAAATATCCTTTTTTTGTTTCACATTCATTGATCCACATTTTTTAATGATTCACATTATGCAAGGTTTATTCAAAATGTTAAAGATCCAGAACTTTTACTTGTAACTTTTTTCCCGTTGTTGGGAAATGATGAAATAATCCCTTTAGCTGTAAGCATGTAGTTCTTGACAGCCCATATCCTTTCTCACAAAAGCACAGGTTCTCAGTTGCGTAGCAGTAACACAAACATAGAACATCTGTATACTACAAGTGCCAATAAGTCTTCTTGTAAATATAAATAACAAAGAGAAAGTACAATGCTGCTTCAAACAATAGCTTATACAAGTAAGTTCAAGTAGGAAACTTGTGGATAAATTAAAAATTATTGAGACTAATGGGAACTATGTCTGTTCTAGTGGCACAGAATCACCTTGCAACTCGAGTAAACAAGTTTCTTCGTACTTGACTAACCACCTCTTTCCCCCCCCCCTTTCCCCAAAAAGATGTGGTTTTTGTCAAGACATTCAAACTGTGTACTGGTCACTGAGAATGGACCAATCTCATGGATGTGTAAGGAAGGGGGGGGGGGTATGGGTACATGTTTAGTCCCAGAAGGCATTCCAGTGCACCAGTATCCCAAGATTATCACTTCCTGCCAGGGGCACAGCACACGTTTCTGGCCCAACTAACCCATTATTCTTATGTGAGATTTGTTGACCCATCTGCAGTGATGGCACATCTAGCATTCCTGCCACTTAGGAGTGTGCCACAAAATGACAAAGGTCCACTGGTCTGCATCTCTTTGGGGATTATTTGACAAAGGAGAAAAAGTAAGAAATTGAGATAAGTTGTGATGATGATATTTTCACAAGTGACAAATTGTCAATCTAACAACCAAATTTCCTTAGTTGTACCCTCAATCCTTTTGGACTAAATTCTGACCACTCTTTTATCTAGTTCTCGGTTGTTGTGGTCTTTGTCTTTATTCATTTTGTTCGGTCATTTGCATTATCTTTTTGTTTGTTTCGTTTCCACCTATTTTATGTTTTTTATGTATCTGTCTTCCGGCATCTGACTTCCATATATCGGTTGGACACGTGTGTGTGTTGTGATCATTTCTATTCGTAGTCTTTTGATGTTTTGTGCATATCTTGATAAAGGCCTTTGGTCGAAAGTTTGAATATGTTTTGTGTATTTAATTTGTATGTTTTCTTGTTTGCATGTTTTAGTTTTAGTGATAGTCCGTCGAGTCTAAATGGGACGTTCTAAAAACCTGTGTTTTACATAAGTTCATTTGATACTTTTCTGAACAAATTTGTGTTTTTATATTACAAAATCATCCTTTTTATAAAACCCTATTTAACAACATTTGAATGTTCCTTAACTTGCCTTATTTGATGACATGAGTTCACGAATCGATGATTTGGAGAAGAATATAGCAGACTTAATGACACAAACGGGCGTCAATGATGGAGGATTATAGCTTTCAGTCTCATGTTATGGGATCTTTGTCATCAGAAGTCAGCACTGTTTAAATTTACCTTCTTCAATTTTGTGTTGTTAGTTATGGTGTATTTGTTTTGAGAAAATTTGCATAAAATTATATCAACAAAAATGAAATTTGAATAAAATTGTATCAACAAAAATGAAATTTGCATAAGATTATATCAACAACACAGAATGATATCAACAAAAAATTATTTCATATTTTCACAATAAAATTCTAATGGGTAACTATGAACATGTTTTTTGTTATATCATGTTTCATCATCATCATGTGCCGTCCCCACAACAATGGTTGGCTGCAACGGAACTCCAACACCCTGTCTCTTGTCTTGTTAGTGCACTCTGCTGGCTTGGTGTTACACTCTGTTAGATTGTATCCTGTCCATCTCGTGATGTTTCCTTGCCACTTATACCTCTGCTTACTTCCCGTCAACTCTACCTTCAAGTAATATCTTTAACCAGGTGTTATATCTTTAAATATGTCAAAAGTATTGAATTTATTTTTATTTCCTTGAATAGTTATTTCATACACACTAAACTTCTGTGTTTGTTTTTCTCTTCCCATGAAATTCTCCTTATTCTTCTATATATACAAATCTCAATGGCATCAGTTATGTCTTCTGATTGTTCATTGTCCATGTTTCTGAGCGATACATTAATGTAGAATATTTATAGCAATTTATAATTCTCATTTTTAGTTTGAGATTTGTTTAGATGTTTTAATATTTTCCTCATGTCATTGAAAGTACTTTTAGCCATTCCTATTTTCCTTTCAGCATCTGTTTCACATCTGCCTACCATCATTTGTGATTTGTTTAGATATTTTAATATTTTCCTCATGTCATTGAAAGTACTTATAGCCATCTCTAGTTCTCCTTTTTTGAAACTGTTGTACCTACATGTCATGATTAAACAAAAATATAAAAAATAACATCTATATTGAGAACTTTGTTTTCCAAATATATAATAAATTGTGAATTTTTCATATCTGTGTCAATATAATACAATCTCATTTGGTGACTGTTAAAACTTGAATTTGTGACAAGTTAGGAGCCACTGTACTAGAAAGACCAATTAAAGACAAAAAAAATTGATTTAAGACATTTGTGGAAGACTTGTACTTCACAAAGAGTTGAAAAGTTCATACAGTGGAAGGCCGTTACAACAAATATATTTTTAACCAAATTCCCTCTTTAACGACACATCAAAATCCCAATTTATTTTAACTCTTTGTCTTAATTTTTTAAAGAATTTATTATAATGCATGCATTTAAGCATATATCCCTGCATAGTGCACTATTTACAATTTATTTCTGGAACATAGTAGTCTCTGAATTTTTGACCCGCGTGTGTTTGAAAAGTTGCACAAATGCACCAACACTGTGCTCCTGTGAGGCATTCCACCAGAAACTGCACGACTTGTTTACTGGCAGTGTGTTTGTGCAAGGCTCTGTTCAGTACAGGTGTGCCCAATGTCATGGTTTAGCACAACTGTGTCTTTCATCGACTATACAGTCCCGCTGTCTTATCACGTCCATCCTTCTCAACCGAGGCATTCGATTTTTCCCATGATTTTATCGGTCACTGAAATAAGGAACTGATAACAAGGAGACATGACATAATTTTTGTGGTAATGTTTCCACGGTGACACCTCGCTATGACCCTGAAGGGTTATGGGTTTGATCATGAAGAGTTACAGACAATTGATACACTTTTCTCTTAGTTGACACATTGTGATTACATCATGAGAAAACAAGGGACAGAACACATAATATACAATTGAAATAAATTATATAATTTTAATTGTCATAACCGTATATAATGAAATTCGGCTAATCTGTCAGTCCTGATCAATTTGTTATAAAGGGATTCTACTGTATGTATTGCTCAGGTGTAGTACCATGAAATGTGACATATTTCATGTGCTGGATCTGTCATAAATGAAATTCCGCCATTGCAGCCTTGCGAATATGACAGCAGAACATATCTTACAAGAAAGTCCCCAGTATGGAGACCTGAGAAACAAGACATGACCCACCCCAACTAGCGTCGAAGAGAAACTGTATGGCACAGCAGAAACTCTAAAACAGACAGCAGCCTATATCATAGAATCCGGAGTCCCAACCTGTCTGAGTGACGATCGCTGAAGAAAATTAAATTAAATTTTCAGTTTATTTTGTGATTGTGCTATTAAATTTATATCTATCTATGGTCTTTTCTCTATTTTGTGGTGTTAGAAGTTGTGCGACTGAATGACGATCGGTTTTCGGACTATGGCACGTTCAGTTGTTTTATATTAGGGTAATAATGTGATATCTCATGACTCTGTAACTTCTTTAATCCACCTTCTTGGTCTTCCTCTGCCTCTTGGTGTTTCCTTCTCATGTTGTATGCTATGGATTTATTCTCATTAACTATTTCACCACTAAGTATTTTCCCAATTGTCACAACCCCACCAAATTGTCGATATGATTTTAAAAATGCATTTTCTTTAAAATTGTTTGTCTAATCACTCACACACTTTTTCAGATCAACAGAAAATAAATAGTCTCGCATGAAACTATCAAAAATGAATAGTCTCGCATGAAACTGTATCAAAAATGAATAGTCTCACATGAAACTATATCAAAAATGAATAGTCCCGCGTGAAACTGTATAAAAAATGAATAGTCTAGCATGAAACTACGGTATATCAAAAATAATTTAATACTTATATGTTTTAAAAAATAGTCACACATCAAATGTTGCGGAACAATTTTTTTCTTGGTTTGGGTACTTCTTAGTGGAGTCATTAAGATGAAAATATTAGAGATATTTTCTTAAATCTCCTGAAACATATAACCAGTCATCTGTACTCTAATACCTGTCATACTCAAGCAGAATATGTATGCCTATCATAATATAAATATGAAAAAAACAACATTTTATTTCACTGGCAGTTACAGATGTCAATCCAGCAGGCCTGTGTCTTCTTTCCTAACTTGTTCATGGTATTATGTTACATACAAATTTGTCTGATCCATTGCAAATTGATAAAATTTTCTTGTTGACAGTGAGGCTAAAGTATTCATAATGTGTAGCAATCTCATCAAGATTATGAATAGAACCGTTTTCTACAAAATGCTAAACTTCTAGCTCTACCTAATGGAAAAACTACATCGCTCCTGCAAAATTTGTGATGCTACAATTAGTACCATGAATTTCCTCCTCGTCCAAAACACTAGAACAATCTAACAAAGGAATTTCAATGTCACTTTCCACATTATATTTGGTATGCAATTCACCTACATCGTGCATATTTCCATCGTAACAACTGTGTCATCAGTGTAGTCATGTGACGTATTCCTTCCAGAACGTTGTCTTCCCAATGAACTCTCTGAACCTCTCTCTGTCTTGGGCGATGTGGCTTGCATTTTCTAGCGATGTATTCATATTATCTTTAATGTCGTCAGTCCATCTTCTTCTTGGTCTGCCCTTCCATCAGTGTAGATACGAATAATATCCTCCATTACGAACAAAAAGTGTAAAAAAAACCTGCAAATTTTAAAAATTCCTTAGCAAATCAGTCCGATATGATATTCTCGTGATGTAAACACGATGTGGAACGTGAACTCTGAACTACACAAAGGATCCCTAGGCAGACAAAATAGAATAAGGATCTCGGCGAAACAAGTAAAACAAAAGCAACCCTCCCGGCGACATAGTGTTCTAGCAATAGATGCAACTCTAGTGGTCAAATGGTTATGTGGCAGAACCATTTCTTGTTTTTTTTTATATATCTGACCACAAATGTTCCAACAGTTCTTGTAATCTCATCATTCATCACATGATTTATTCTTGGTCTGTTTGCCACTTTTCGTAGACATCTCATTTCATATATGAAATACTAAAACTTTCTCTCTTGTTGTTTAGTTAGTGTCCACATCTCACATAAGGTTGGTATGATGACTGAATTTCTTATTTGTCTTTTGGTTTTAACCTTTAGAGCCCTGGCTTAAAATTACAAAACTTCCCCCAGGGCCTGACTTATTTTTTGGAAAATTTGCGTTATTGATGGTGGGTGTTTTGAAAACGTCATAACTTTTTTGTTTTAAAAGATATCAAAATAATTTTTGCACATCTAAATAAAGGAGTGAATAGTGAATATTATCGTGTTTTTTTTGTTGTTGTATGTGTGATATGACAGTTGTGAGCACGTTTTGAAGTTGAACATTCTGGCGAAAAACGCAAAACGTCATTTTCAAAATCGCAAATATATCTTCGTGACGACCCTAATACATGAGCAATGTGTGGCAACATTGATAAAATCCTCATAAATACCTATACTTATTGTATATGTATTGTTTTATATCAAAACTAATATAATATGAACTAAAAAGACTAATAAAACGTGAAGAAATTGCATATAACGTCCGTCCGGTCAACACTAGGTCTATGCCGACACGCAGCGTAATTATTGTCCATGCACACACGTGTCACCCCTGATACATATTATGTTTGTGCTTTTTAATGAATACACACACATTCTTATCAAATAACAACATATTAAACACAAAAAACAACAATTAGAACATGTAGTCACGATCACTTACCCATGCCACGCGGTACTCAATTTGATAGTAAAATACGGCCGAAAATGGCTAAAGTCGCTCTAGAAATGCGTTGACAAATTCAACCGGCTTTCTCTCTCTTACAATCGTAATGAGTAAAGGAATTTGACCTTTAAACTGTGACGTATTCCTAGCTTCGTGTTGCGGGAATTCTACGTCATATAAGCTTTAACTTCGTGAAGTTACATACTCGGGAATTGAGTGATATCGTATGTTGCGTGATTGCGACCACAGGCACTACGGGATGCACACGCAAGGCGCAATGTTGCGACCGTAGGGGCCTAAAGGTTAATTGGGATTAATTTTTCAAGATTGGAGGGTTAGGGTAAGGTAAATATGGACCTCCTCCCCCATTTTGAATCGTGTGTCCCATGTTGAGAACCACAGCTCTAGATGATTCTAATTTTCTGTTTTGTACACTCTAGATCATTCTACAATTTAGATGACTTATTTTCTGTTTTTCACACTTTTAGTGGAGTCTTGTTTTTCCACACTTTTTTAGAGGATTCTTGCTTTTCACACTTTAGAGGATTCTTGCTTTTCAGTTATTTTTTCACTTTTAGAGGATTGTTGCTTTTTTCCTCACTTTTAGAGGATTCTTGTTTTTTGTTGTTTCTTTTCACTTTTAGTGGATTCTTGTTTTTATTTACACTTTTAGAGGATTTATGGTTTTTTACACTTTTAGAGGATTTATGGTTTTTTTTAACACTTAGCGGATTTATGGTTTTTTTAAAACACTTTTAGAGGATTTATGGTTTTTTTTAACACTTTTAGAGGATTTATGGTTTTTCACACTTTTAGAGGATTCTTACGTTTCTGTTTTTCACAAGTGTTAGAGGATTCTCTCTTGTCTGTGGTATTTCATTGCCTATATAAACCATTTAACCCACAAATTGAAAATGTTGAAAGTTTCTTTATTATAATAACAATAAACATAAGTAAGTGAGCGGAACACTAAGTTGCAAATGATCACATCTCTGGCATGCATCCACACCGATGTGGCTGAACTGGAATTTATCCAGGCTCACACCGCCAAATTTAATCAGAGTAAAACAGCCAGCAGATAAACTTTGACCTAGAATTTTGTCAGTAGCTGAGATAAGGTTCCACTTTGTGAGACTTGTTTCAACCTGAAATGAGAATAGAAATGATAGTCACTGATTCATGCATCAATTAAAATATTAGATTGCTGGTTCCATATCAAATAGTAACACAGATACAAGCATACATGAGTTTTATGAGTGCAGGTTATTATCAGAACATGCTGGACAAGTCCATAGGTACTCCGATCCTGTTTCAAATCCGTCAATCTCGCAGTAAATTAGAGTTTCGTGGCTCACATTTCTAGTTCGGTGTTGATTTATCAGTCTCTTTGTATATCTAATTTTTAATTTTTATGGGCCGTTTCAGTCTTTACACTAATCTTCAAATTTGAAAGCAACCACGATTCACACTTGAAAATCTTCTGAGCTGACAAGGTCTCTCAGTGCATTGACTATGTCAGATCTATCTATTCATGTACCTTTTGACATGATCGCCAGTATGTTGACTCATTTACTGCCCTCAACACATGCATGTCCAGGCATCATAACTGTAATCTTTATGGTCAGAGATTGTCATCAACTCCACCCATTGATGGTGGATGTCCAAAATAGAATCCACTGCACAATTGGGACCAAATTACACCTTAAATATTGTGTAAAATGACTTGAAATGAAATATCAATGACAGAGAAAAAGAAATTTGAAATTAAATGAAGGGTGGCTTATAAATACCATCCATCATAAGAAAAAAGCTATAGTATTTTGGACACTTAAAGCAACATAATGGTATCAAAAGGCTGATTCTTGAAGGCAGAGTGCAAGGCAAGAGAAGACAATGAACTAGCGACATTGAAGAATGTATGCACATGTCCCTGACCAATGCATGCCTGCTTGCCCGGGACAGAGATGTTCAGAGTATCCACGACGAAGACAACATTCTGGAAAGAATGTCACTTGATATATATATATTCTTACCTCCGCTTATCCCCCCTCCCTCAACTGTTCCCGGCAAGATAGTTTTAGAAAGGGAGTAGTATCTCAACACGTGGCCAAACCACACGAGTTTGCGAAACCTCACCACTGCCTTGAGATGTTCTTGTTGGCCTGCAAGAGTATTTATTTTGCTTCTCGTTTATATGTTGGTTCTATGTTCTGTTTAATAGATAAATAATATCCGTCTGTGACATTCCTATTCAAAAGGCTGTATTCTCCTCTCCATTTCCGCTGTAACTGTCGAACTCTCACATCCGTACAAAATAATAAGTATTAGAGATTTATATAGATTTATCTTCACTGCTGTAGTTATTCTGCTCTTCCATATGGTATTTAATTGGGACATTTGCAGCCGAGGCTATTTCAAGTCTATTCTTCATTTCTTTGGTAGTGCTTTCATCGCTGCTCACATAAGTTCCTAAGTATTTAAAGGTATCAACTTCTAGTTTCTGTCCATTCAGCCAGATGTTAACATGAGCCTTGTTGTCATCTCTCTTTGCTATAACTTTTTTTCTTTCTATGTTTAATTATACTGTGTCATCATGAATACCATTCCCCCAAAAAAGCATTCATGGCCACGTTGCTGTTACGTGCAAAATCTTAACATATTAACTTCAAATATAAATGCGCTAAATACTTCACATGGGTTATTCTGGTTGAGTATGTAGTTTGTTTTATGGCGATAATTGCACAAAAGATATTATTAAATTTGGCCAGGCTAGATGTTCTCACCTTACTCCTTTTCCCCCTCTAACTATTATCTCTAGGGTTCGTTGAAAGCAAATGTGTATGAAGCCAATTCTTTGACACTTATTGAACGTCAAGAAACAACCACCAGCCACATTCAACAAATAACACAGCTCATCCTTCATAAAGTCTTCAATAATATGAAGAACAGTATCCTGGCATGTCTTGATGACAATTTCCATCTTTTGTGATATATAATTCATCATCTTACGATATATTTTACCCAATGAACAACAAGATAATGCAGTAATATTGTGGCAAAAATACATAGAGAACTGACTTCACTATACTTGGGTTACACCATATGCTGCCTGCAATAGTACCACTAAGCATGTAACTATGTAGCTTCAAGCGATAATCCCCAGGGATCTCAGAGAAAACTACTTTATAAACAAGACATCATGAGCGGGATTCGAACCCATGACTTCTTAAGTGAACAGCGTAACCACTATACTAAGGGTATCTCCAAACTTTGTGAACAAATACCAATACAAATATTTCAATCTAATATGTCACAAAAATAGTCAAAAATATTTGCAAAGTAACTGCACGGAAACTTTCCAGACACCCTGTATGTCTGTATCTAAAAAATACTTTTGCCTATTAGGGAAAAACTGGTGCCATATTTGGAATAAGCATGTCAAATATACCCATTGCTGAAGACAGATATGGCGGGCCATTGGAGTAAATAAAATTATACATTTCCATTTTCTGGACCACATCTTACTAGAAATCTAGTTGGACCATTGTCCTACTACAAGAGAGATCCAGTGGGAGTTTGAGAATGAACACTGAAAAAAATAAGAAATATACCCAGAAATAGATCAGAAGTGTGGTCCCCATTGTAACTGAAACATATACCCAGAAATAGATCAGAAGTGTTGTCCCCATTGTAACTGAAACATATACCCAGAAATAGGTCAGAAGCGTTGTCCCCATTGTAACTGAAACATATACCCAGAAATAGGTCAGAAGTATGGTCCCCATTGTAACTGAAACCGATCTTGTATGGGACACAGCTATTCAACTATTTGCAAGCCGCATTAATACATCCAATTGTATTGTCAATACAACATGATTGATCGGCTTTCGGATCACGAGTAACCTCTTCTAAGTTGTGTTTGCGAGACAGGCCCACTAATCACCAAATCAATATCTAATCTGATAGAACTTATCACATTGATCACAGAACATATTACTAATCTGAAAGCACATTTCATGAGTTCAATTACACTTGAACAAACCTCTGCAGCAACTCGCTTTCTGATACATCTGAAGTTTCTGTGTCCGCTTCACTTCCTGAGCTATTCTTCTCTTTCTTTGATTTCTTGGACTTGCTCGACCTTCTGTGTTTTTTGTGCTTTTTTTCTTTCTTATGCTTGGACTTTTTCTGTGAAAGAAATTATTGTTGCACTGTTTACTGAAATTTTGACAAAAATCTTTTTATTGTTATATTTTTCTTTAAGCAGAATCAACACTAAATTTTTTAAATATAATAACAAGCATACCTTGTATAAGAAAATACTATTCAACTATTTGTTGAATTTTCAGAAGCCACTAATGTATCCTTCTTCTTCAGCGTTCATTCTCAAACTTTTACTAGATCTCTCTTGTAGCAGGACCATGGTCCTACTAGATTTCTAGCAGGATGTAGTCCAGAGAATGGAAATACGCTGTGTCTCTATTATTTGCGCCAATGGCCTGACAGATTAGACTTTGGTGTTATTCCCCTATTTAATAACACTTCTCAAAATCCCCAAGAATATTTATTCATTTTTGTTTATACTGTATATAGCAAATTTGTTATTATATAAACATTTTGTCAGTCAGAATTGTTATAATGGAGTTTATTTTATTCGTTTACCAAGTAGTTTCCATGTCATTGGTTGCAGGGCTATTCCAATGGCAGCCAAATCTGGCCCATGGAGGCCTAATAAGTGGCCCGCGGATCATTGCTAAAACAGTGAAATAGTTATAAAAAATCTAAATGTATATAACTATATTTGGACCTCTGGCCCGTGATGATCCCCATTTTCTACATTTTGACCCCCGAGTAAATATAATTGAACAGTCCTGCTATATTGTCTGCATGTTTTATCTTTACAATTCTTTATTCCTAATCCTCCACATGTGTAAGATCTGATGGTCTTATCAGTGACCTACTTGACTTACGACCATGCTACATTATACTTTCAGCAGATAATACAGCCATTTAGCAAGGCGTTTCATGCAGTGAAAATAAGGATTCATCTTTACAGTTATAAATGTTTCATATTGTATGTTCTATTGTCCCCCACTCCTGCACGCTTTGTCTCAATTTTTATTTTTGTCTTCTATCAAATAATCCCCATATAGGATGAAGATTGCAGGCCAGTGAACTTTGTATGTTTGTCCTTCTGTAACAGACTCCTAGGTAGCGGGGTATTATATCCATCACTGCAGACGGTAAAAAAAATTGACAGAAGAATTATGAAATAGTTGACCCAGAAGTATATGCATCCCTGGCAGGATGTGATGACCCTGGGTTACTACCGCACATGAATTTATTCCATTTAGGGATCAAACATGCATATATAAATCTCAAACATACATATATAAATCTCAAACATACATATATAAATCTCAAACATACATATATAAATCTCAAACATACATATATAAATCTCAAACATATATATATAAATCTCAAACATACATATACGAGGCGTGTTCAAATGAAAACGGGACTTGTGGATTTATTTAAAAAGTATCATACGCAATTTAATATTTTCAACGGAATTGAACAAAGCAACCACTTGTGAATAAGAATGCACCTGGGTTCATCAGAAAAAATCTCCGTATGCATTTAGGCAAGCATCCCACTGTTTAGGTAGACGTCGAATGCCGTCCGAGAAAAAGTTGCGTGGCTGTTCTCTGAACCATGTGGTCACCGCTGTCTTCACGTCTGCGTCGCTGTTGAATCGCTGTCCCTTTAGTGCTTTCTTCAACGGTCCGAACAAATGGAAATCACACGGGGATAAATCGGGACTATAGGCTGGGTGATGAAGAACTTCCCAATTCTTCTTTGCCAATGTTTCCTGCACAATTTTTGCGACGTGCGGACGAGCGTTGTCGTGGAGAAGAATCACACCTTGAGAAAGTCTGCCTGGTCGCTTAGCCTTGATGGTCAGTCAGTACTGCTTTATCAAGCACGGCTATGGCTTCTTCTGTTGCAACAATATGCGCCTGACCTGGCCGTGCAAGATCTGCCGTTAACTCACGTCCGTCTTTAAACATACGCACCCACTCCATCACTCTGGTCCTCGACAAACATTTGTCACCATATGCTGCCTTCATTCTCCGATGAATGTCTACTGCTTGACATCCTTCAAATGAAAGAAACTGGATCACAGCACGCTGATTCACTTTGGACGGGTTCGGAATCACACCCGCCATATTGTTAACAGTCTTCTGCAGCACATATGCATGCTGGGAAGATGAACACGTGACCGTATGTAAATTATTGGATACTCATTACTAGTGCAAAATGTCATCAATATCAGTGAGCTCTATCACGCGTGGTGTAACAAGTCCCGTTTTCATTTGAACACGCCTCGTATAAATCTCAAACATGCATATATAAATCTCAAACATGCATATATAAATCTCAAACATGCATATATAAATCTCAAACATGCATATATAAATCTCAAACATGCATATATAAATCTCAAACATGCATATATAAATCTCAAACATGCATATATAAATCTCAAACATTCATATATAAATCTCAAACATGCATATAAATCTCAAACATACATATATAAATCTCAAACAAAACCATGACTTGGAGACAATGAACTATAATGTCAGGAAGGCTATGGGCTAGGACTGTCAAGAGCTACCTGCTCACAGCTAAACGGATAATTTCCATGATTCCTAACCCTAACATGCTACTTAAAACAAGAAGTAGGCATGGGTGATACATCATGTAACAGCCAGATTAAATTAGCATCTATATCTCTGAATGGGATTTTTTCTAAAACATGAAATACAAAACCGACTTCTAATTTTTTTTTTTAAATTGGAGAAACCAACCTTTTTCTCTTTCCTGTGTTTATGTTCTCTGTCTCTAGAGTTGTCTGTCTTGTATATTTTGGGCATTTCTGCAGATGAAAGGTGAACAGATAAGTAAGTTGAGGTCATGAATTGGGGTTAATAACTATTAACCTTCTACCACCAATCCAACGACGAGTGATTTTCTACAATTAAATTATTTGCTAGACAGAGGGACTAGTGAGACAGTCAAATAAGTCCCACTCGCGTAAATGTAAATGTGGTTTACAGCTATGTGTGGGTTATACCGTTTTCAAATAGCTCTGACAAGGTTACTGAAATGTATACATGTATAGCCTGTGTGTTGCTATGACCTGAAAGGAGAGCCTGGAATAACTACACTTAACATGTATGTCATAGAAGGGCTAGTGACGTTTTGGGTGTCCCATCTCAGTGTCCCATCCCATATAGTGTCCCATCTCATATAGGGCTAAAGGGACCCAGAAGCCATGCTGAAATCTGTGTACAGTGAAGCTGTTAACCATGGCACAAAGCATTCCATTCTTAGGAATACATCTTGCTTCTTCTGCGTTCATTCTCAAATCTCATCAGGATGTAGTCCAGAGAATGGAATGCACTATGTTATGGCATACAGTCATTACTGCGATATCTGAGTCCTTCTGTCCCACACATTCAACTTCAGCATTGCCTCTGGGTCACTTTAACCCTATATGGGATTGAATAGAAACTCCACCCCATAACCTCCTGTGTCACTTCTTATGACATGCTACATCCTGCTAATCTGCAGGAGTCTAAGCATGAACACAGAAGTATAAATGGTGTCTAAAACTTCAACAGTTGAAAACGAAATCATCTACAAGATATGCTTCAATATTAAATTGTTGAGTGTTTCATATACCTGTTGCCTGCTTATAGGAGGGAGTAACGCTTGCTGAAGTGGATGTAGAAGGTAACAAGACATCATATTCCCCTCTGCTGTTATGCTCATCAGCATGTGGAATATTTGGAGGTGACAGTCTGGACAGTACAGCTTCAGTCTTGCTAGTGTTATCTGCCATTGAAAAAAACAACAATCTTTCAATATGGGAAGGGTGTTTCTTTTAGCAAGAATATTCTATAAACTTCTTCAATCTTTATTACGTGCAATACAAATTATGTAGCCTGTCCCCCCCTGCATGCTATATTTTTTTTTTAAATTGCATAATGATGAATAAATGCATAGAAAAATATTTTTTAAACCACTGACTCACTTGTTCTTGTCTGACCAATTTATTCTTTCAATAAATTCCTATATCTATCTTATTTCTAATTAATTTTATAAAGTCATTTCATAACCAAACTAACCAAAATTAAATACTTAGACATCGCCTTCAATCCAATCTTGTCTAGATCTTAAAATATTTCTCAACTCACTTCACAAACAACATGATGTACATTCAGTGCACTAAAAATCACTTTATTCCAGTCAACTTGCATTGATTGTTCAAATTTGCATAACATTTTTTTTCCACATTAGCCTGTGAAAGAGGAAGTTAGATTTGCTCACAGTGTTACCACTTTTTTTCCCCAGAAGAAAATACAAAATATAAACTTTTTATCTTAGTTACAAAAAAAGGGAGCAAAGAATAGTGACACTGTTACCTGTCATGCATGCTATAAGAGGAGACAATATTCTGAAGGTGGAGTTGGTTGTTCCATCCTATAGAGGGATGAAGTAACTCTCACAAGGCCATGAAAACCATGCTGATGTTAGATGTGTCAGGCTGAAAGGTGCAGATATCACAAATACACAGTATTGACACAACACATTCAGTTATCTGGACTACTACCTGCTCATTTGCAGGTGCCTGAGAACAAATGCAGAAAATCCCCCATAAGGTTTTACTGTCTCGTGCCTTGATACATTTTCAAGCCACTATTCTTCTGTGTTCATTCTCAGTTAGGAGGATTGCATTGTGTCAAACTCCTGTAGTTAAGAGAATGGAATGCATTGTGTCAAACTCCTGTAGTTAAGAGAATGGAATGCATTGTGTCAAACTCCTGTAGTTAGGAGGATTGCATTGTGTCAAACTCCTGTAGTTAAGAGAATGGATTGCATTGTGTCAAACTCCTGTAGTTAGGAGGATTGCATTGTGTCAAACTCCTGTAGTTAAGAGAATGGATTGCATTGTGTCAAACTCCTGTAGTTAGGAGGATTGCACTGTGTCAAACTCCTGTAGATAAGAGAATGGATTGCACTGTGTCAAACTCCTGTAGTTAAGAGAATTGATTGCATTGTGTCAAACTCCTGTAGTTAAGAGAATGGATTGCACTGTGTCAAACTCCTGTAGTTAAGAGAATGGATTGCATTGTGTCAAACTCCTGTAGTTTGGAGGATTACATTGTGTCAAACTCCTGTAGTTAAGAGAATGGATTGCACTGTGTCAAACTCCTGTAGTTAGGAGGATTGCATTGTGTCAAACTCCTGTAGTTAAGAGAATGGAATGCATTGTGTCAAACTCCTGTAGTTAAGAGAATGGATTGCATTGTGTCAAACTCCTGTAGTTAAGAGAATGGATTGCACTGTGTCAAACTCCTGTAGTTAGGAGGATTGCATTGTGTCAAACTCCTGTAGTTAAGAGAATGGAATGCATTGTGTCAAACTCCTGTAGTTAGGAGGATTGCACTGTGTCAAACTCCTGTAGTTAAGAGAATGGATTGCACTGTGTCAAACTCCTATAGCTAAGAGAATGGATTGCATTGTGTCAAACTCCTGTAGTTAGGAGGATTGCATTGATTCAAACTCCTGTAGTTAAGAGAATGGATTGCATTGTGTCAAACTCCTGTAGTTAGGAGGATTGCATTGTGTCAAACTCCTGTAGTTTGGAGGATTGCATTGTGTCAAACTCCTGTAGTTAAGAGAATGGATTGCACTGTGTCAAACTCCTGTAGTTAGGAGGATTGCATTGTGTCAAACTCCTGTAGTTAAGAGAATGGAATGCATTGTGTCAAACTCCTGTAGTTAGGAGGATTGCACTGTGTCAAACTCCTGTAGTTAAGAGAATGGATTGCACTGTGTCAAACTCCTGTAGCTAAGAGAATGGATTGCATTGTGTCAAACTCCTGTAGTTAGGAGGATTGCATTGATTCAAACTCCTGTAGTTAAGAGAATGGATTGCATTGTGTCAAACTCCTGTAGTTAGGAGGATTACATTGTGTCAAACTCCTGTAGTTAAGAGAATGGAATACATTGTGTTTAGTGTTTACAAATGACTGCAATATCTATATTCCTGCCCGACACATCTGGCTTGAGCATGACATTAGAGTCAATAAAATGCTTGCTCAAATCTGATGTGCTCTGCTAAAAATAGAATACAATCTCAGTTTTGCGGTAAACCAGAAACACAGCATCATCAAGTGCCATCCCTACAATGAAGGTTGGCTACATATTTATGTTCTAAAAGGTAAAAGTACACAGAAGTTCTTGGTCTAAAATATTTTCAATAGACAATTATAAATCTTTAAAAAAAAATAATTTTAATATGCATGATTGCATATCCTACCTGTGGTTTGGTTGTTGTCTGCAGACATATCTTTATCAAGGTCATCTAGCACGCTGAATACAGACTTCTCTCCCCATTTTGAATGTGGTCTCCAAGATTTGACCCCAGAGTGTGTTAAATCTTTTGTAATTGTGTCCTTTGTTAGAGCTACTTTGTTTGTAGAAGCTGAATCTTGCTGACTAGAAATATCTGCTGTAACTTTGTTTGTAAATGTGCTGTACATCTCTGAATTGGGTTTGAGTAAATCTGTCTGCTCACCTATGTTGAAAATAGCATAAAGTAAGCTATAGCATTTCTACTTCTCTTCAAGAAGAGTGTAGGGTAATGGCAACAGTTGCCTACACTGTTACAACACCAAGCTATATCATGACAGCTATAATACAATTACTTCTTATGACAGCTAGGTTTGTGTTTAAATCCCACGTCTCCCTGATTATTTTAGGATTAATTAACATAAATATTATTACATTAATTAATTTAAATATTATGTTTTAGGGTTAGGGGTTAGCATAGTTATGTTTTACATAACTAACTATAAATAAATTTAAATTGAGAAACATAGCCAAGGGAAATAATCAAATAGGGAGACACTGGTTCCAAACAAGAACCGACAGCTATACTACAATCACTCATGCATGACAGCTATACTTCAATCACTCATGCATGACAGCTATACTTCAATCACTCATGCATGACAGCTATACTACAATCACTCATGCATGACAGCTATACTACAATCACTCATGCATGACAGCTATACTACAATCACTCATGCATGACAGCTATACTACAATTGCTCATGCATGACAGCTATACTACAATCACTCATGCATGGCAGCTATACTACAATCACTCATGCATGGCAGCTATACTTCAATCACTCATGCATGACAGCTATACTACAATCACTCATGCATGACAGCTATACTACAATTGCTCATGCATGACAGCTATACTACAATCACTCATGCATGACAGCTATACTACAATTGCTCATGCATGACAGCTATACTTCAATCACTCATGCATGACAGCTATACTACAATCACTCATGCATGACAGCTATACTACAATCACTCATGCATGACAGCTATACTTCAATCACTCATGCATGACAGCTATACTTCAATCACGCATGCATGACAGCTATACTACAATCACTCATGCATGACAGCTATACTACAATCACTCATGCATGACAGCTATACTACAATCACTCATGCATGGCAGCTATACTTCAATCACTCATGCATGACAGCTATACTTCAATCACTAATGCATGGCAGCTATACTTCAATCACTCATGCATGGCAGCTATACTTCAATCACTCATGCATGACAGCTATACTTCAATCACTCATGCATGGCAGCTATACTTCAATCACTCATGCATGACAGCTATACTACAATCACTCATGCATGGCAGCTATACTTCAATCACTCATGCATGGCAGCTATACTACAATCACTCATGCATGGCAGCTATACTTAAATCACTCATGCATGACAGCTATACTTCAATCACTCATGCATGACAGCTATACTTCAATCACTCATGCATGACAGCTATACTTCAATCACTCATGCATGGCAGCTATACTACAATCACTCATGCATGGCAGCTATACTTCAATCACTCATGCATGACAGCTATACTTCAATCACTCATGCATGACAGCTATACTACAATCACTCATGCATGGCAGCTATACTACAATCACTCATGCATGGCAGCTATACTTCAATCACTCATGCATGACAGCTATACTTCAATCACTCATGCATGACAGCTATACTTCAATCACTCATGCATGACATCTATACTTCAATCACTCATGCATGACAGCTATACTTCAATCACTCATGCATGACATCTATACTTCAATCACTCATGCATGACAGCTATACTTCAATCACTCATGCATGACAGCTATACTACAATCACTCATGCATGACATATATACTACAATCACTCATGCATAACAGCTATACTACAATCACTCATGCATGACAGCTATACTTCAATCACTCATGCATGCAGCTATACTACAATCACTCATGCATGACAGCTATACTACAATCACTCATGCATGGCAGCTATACTTCAATCACTCATGCATGGCAGCTATACTTCAATCACTCATGAACGAGTTTATTATACAGTCATTCATATGACAGATATACTACAATCCTTCATATATGGCAGCTTATTCTACAATCTTTCATATGAGTTATACTACAATCACTCCTGTGTGACAGTTTATTTTACAATAATATGACAGTTATACTCAATCATTCTTGTGTGAGTTTATTATGCAATCATTCATATGACAGTTATATATTACAATCACTCCCAGATGACTGCTTCCTTACCTCTAACGAAGCTGCTCTCCTCACCCTGACTGTCACTGATACTATCAACACTACCACTGCTGCGCACTCTTTCTTCCCCGGCTGCGTTATCTGTACTTTCATCGCTAGAACTGTCCGAGTTCTTAAAGATGGCACGGAAGAGGTCTTTGTCGTGCTGAATCTCATCCTCGTCTTCGATGGCATCATTCTTTTTGTTGTCCTCATCATGGATTGTCACCTCAGCTGTTTCTTTAATGGACAGTTGTCCCTAAAATAAATGTGCTGAGATATTCATGAAAGTATCTACAATACATGTGCATAGATATTAATGAAAGTATCTACAATAAATGTGCTGAGATATTAATGAAAGTATCTACAATAAATGTGCTGAGATATTCATGCATTATCTAAATATTCTTCCTATTCTGTGTTCATTATAAAATCCATCATTCAGGTCTTTGTGGGCATCTGTGTTGGAGCATCCCTGGTACCACGACCATCACAGATGCTCTTTAAACATCACCATCACAGAGGCAGGCAACTATTTATTCATGTAGAGCCAATTTTTTTTTCTAAATCTAATAATATCAACATGTTATATTCTTCATCGTTCATTCTCAAACTCTCACTGGATATCTCTTGCAGCAGGACCATGGTCTTATTAGATTTCTAGAAAGATGTAGTCCAGAGAATGGAAATGCGCTGTGTCTCCGTTTTATTTGCGCCAATGGCCCGACAAATCCATCTTCGGCGAAAAATTTTTTATCTGACTTAATGGAACCTAAATTGTTTGGATCTATAACAGAATATTATATATGCCGCAGGGGCCGACAACCTGGAAGATTTTGTGAACTACTGGGAAGTTCTCAAATTGTGAGACATCTATCCTTTTTTGAAATAATCACACTGATCATATATTTGTACTTCTCACAACAGTAAAATACATATTTGAGGCAATATATGGGGCCATAGATAGATTTTCAGCAAGGACGGAGATTTTTACCTAAGAAAATAAGATCATGAACACCTTTTCATATGACCCTTTGAGGTCATCAATAATGTTAATGAGCAAATTTTAAAAATCTCTTTCTGAATATTTCCGGCGATCTACTAAATCTATTCTCATGAATGCCTAAATCTATTCTTGCAATCTACTAAATACATTCTCATGATCTAAATCTATTATTGCGATCTACTAAATTTACTATCACGATTAACCATGGCATGGAACAGCCTTCACCCCAAAACCTACTTAGTTGCCCCCTACAACATGCATGGTATGTACCAGAATTGCTATTATTTGCTCCCCTTTCGGGTCCCTGCAACACACTTGATGAAAGTTACACAACTCTAAATTGAAAAATTAAGCTTACTTGTTTATGAAAATCTGGATCATCCAAAACTTTAAAAATGGTGGCCATTGCAGCTTTTCTTGACTGGACTGGTTTTGTGGTTGTTGCACTTGACTCTGGCTCTAAAGATAGTCCAGTAACATAGTTAGGCAAGGGGAAAAAATTTCAGATGACCCATATGTATCTGCTTTGTATGCAGTTATAGTAGTGATTCACTGATAAATTTACTAATTACTGTAACTAACTTCAAATTACCATGTCTAAACAAATAAGTCTGTCAGAAGGCAGCACAAGGTATGCATGTTGCTGGTAATATATATGTCAGTCAGAGGGCAGCATAGGGTATATATGTTGCTGGTAATATATATGTCAGTCAGAGGGCAGCATAGGGTATATATGTTGCTGGTAATATATATGTCAGTCAGAGGGCAGCATAGGGTATATATGTTGCTGGTAATATAAGTCAATCTCACTGAGAAGACAGCACAGGGTTGAATGTTGCTGGTAATATAAGACAATTTCACTGAGAAGACAGCACAGGGTATGAATGTTGCTGGTAATATAAGACAATTTCACTGAGAAGACAGCACAGGGTATGAATGTTGCTGGTAATATAAGACAATTTCACTGAGAAGACAGCACAGGGTATGAATGTTGCTGGTAATATAAGACAATTTCACTGAGAAGACAGCACAGGGTATGAATGTTGCTGGTAATATAAGTCAATCTCACTGAGAAGACAGCACAGGGTATGAATGTTGCTGGTAATATAAGTCAATCTCACTGAGAAGACAGCACAGGGTATGAATGTTGCTGGTAATATAAGACAATTTCACTGAGAAGACAGCACAGGGTATGAATGTTGCTGGTAATATAAGTCAATCTCACTGAGAAGACAGCACAGGGTATGAATGTTGCTGGTAATATAAGTCAATCTCACTGAGAAGACAGCTCAGGGTATGAATGTTGCTGGTAATATGCTTATTACTGGGACTGCCGCAACAAGTTTCCAGACTGACTTGTTAGGAAAATCTGTATACTTACTAGTTGGTTGTATCTACCTTCAAAGTAGTCCACTTGTATACACTTATTGCACCACTCTGGTAATAGTTATTCTCTGGCCCGGGGTGGGCTGAAAATCCAGACTTCCCAGCAATAAAAAATTTTTACAACCTAAACAATGACTAAATCACTATACGGATCACTAAGTCAACTTCAGAAGACCTGTCTTTTTTTTAAAAGAATGGCAGTGAGCTGCCAGGAGTAGATAAACTCAGCAGTGATTAAATATTGAGAAGATGTTAAAACAAGTTCAAGGTTTAGAAAATACAAACCAACCTGATATTTTTGCTGTTGTTGCTGGTGGTTCCTGCATTTCTCCTGACTGAAAATCCCCAAAGTTAAGAAAGTTGAATACAGAGAACTTGTCTCTCTTGACTGTTGGTAACCCAACTAGATCTGACCTGGTCATACAACACAAAAGTAATTAAATCTTGAATCTTTGTCAAATAGGAATATTTTATTAATAGGCATTAGGACAAAATTTTCAAAATGGGGTTACAGCATTATAAATACCACAGTTAGATAGCCCTTGAAAATTGCAATCCAACGATACATCAACCAAGTCTCTACGTCAATTCTGAGGGAAGTTATTAATTTTTGCCTCAAGATAATTACATGGAACATATAAGGAAATATGAAATGACAGTTGTCAAAAAGTTGTGGCCCTGCCTTAAAACCGAGCCACTAATTTATGAATATCAAAGTTACGTGCATTAAAAAATATAACAAATTATACATTCTCTTGTTCGGGAAGACAAGACGCACCTGTTGATTACATTGTGTTAATCTATGTTTGTGATACCTAATTAGCACTATATAATTAAATACTTTATTATATAAGTTCTGAGGATAGGCTTATGTAGAAAATTGAGCAATAAATTTGATAATAAACAACAAGAGACAAAGATATCACAAAAAAGAGTGAGAAAGTGTGGAAGATGCTGAGTGAAGTTGACATTGTCTGCGTGGTTGATGATTTGATTTATTAGGCCGACTGAAAGGAGAAAGCATCTCTCAATAAAAAGTGAATTTAACGAAATATTCATGAGAGAATTATATGTAATTAGACTTCATAAACAATATAAATAATATATATTTAATGTGAAATGTGTTTCTTGTATAATTATCCACATGAAACAGGACGATGTGACTAAGAAAACACTTTAGTCGTCATGGTGACGGATGCAGGATAGTACGCGCACCCAGCATGGTCTTGTACTAATATTTTGAATGATTTTACATAAAAATCTTAGATTTTTTACTAGTATCATTTAAAAATGAATTACAGAAATTAAAAGCAACAAGAATTGTAGTTGTTAAATGTCAATTTCTTTTAATGAGACATTTCAGAATTATCGACGCGGCAGGAATGAATAGTGCTAAACATTTTAAACAAGATGGCTGCTAAAGAACGCGTGACCAATCTGCAGTGCTTTTGTTTAAAATTCAATATTAATTACGGGCAAATTCCAAAAATAGTTAAATTTCGTATATAAAGAGATAAATGGTTGCTAAATTTGTTGGACATGGTTACAACTTGGTATTACATACTAATTAAAAAGATACACATGTGCAAAGATGAAAAACACTTACCTAGGCTCATTTTATTGCTTGCTGTAAATTTCACACAACATATTTCCAACTTAAACCTTCGGAATCTGATGCACAAATGAATGAGAAAGCTTAAACAGTTGTATTTTTCAAGAAATAAGGTTGCCTCGTGATGCCTAAAGACAATTGCTGTGGTCAGTGTTTCGCGTGATGCAAATATCGATCATGGACGCTACCAAAACAGGGGGAAGTAATTTAAGCCACATTCACATCCCCTTACGATTTCCTAATGCCTATTATTAGCGTTCGTTCTTATCTCAAACTCTCTGAGACTCTTGTAGCAGGACAATGGCCCTATTAGATTTCCAGAGGATGAAGTCCGGAGAACAAATATGCGCTGTCTTGCTGTTTTATTTGTGCCAATGGCCCAACACATCTAACTTTGGCAGTAACTAGGAATTCAAACTACAAGAAAATATCATTTCTCTCTCTCTATCTTCATCCCTTTCTCATAGCATAGAGACAGAGGACTTGAGACATTAGGCCTATATTTTTCACAACCAATAGTAAACACTTAAGGATGGTGTGGTAACATTAAATAAAATCACACAGTTCACCCTGACATCAGACAAGCATTAATCATCATATAGCAGCTTATAGAAGCTTCATGGCACGTCATCTATACAATCCCATAGTCGTAACCTTCGATAACAGTTACCATGTTGTTCTGACAGGCCGACGTTGTGCTTGAACTAGTTATGGGCACAGCGTGGGTGGGAAGAACAATAAAGAAACCTGTTGCAAGGGCCAGAGTTGTGCCCTGATGTCATCGTCTGTTTCGACAGAATTATACTCGAAATACCATTGAGTCAAATGGCTGCTGGAACAGAGGGCGGAGCACTTATGGGAATCAAGTTTCTAATCAAGAAGCATTGATCATCACAAGCATTAATTTTTTTCCAGAACATCTGGTAGTTATTTCCTTAAAAAAAACCACTAGGAGCCTATGGTAGGGCAAGCAAGCCCATTCCCAAACCTCCTTAGTCTATCCTAACTACATACACAGCAGTGCTATTCTGTTTCCCTTTCATCCCATACTTGCTATGAATCGGCATAATTACACTTCAGGCAAACCCACGTTTGCTTAGTCTCATCAAGTAGATGTCAAAGAGTATCTATCTATAAACCCATAAGCCATCAAGGTCATAGGGGTACCACATTGGATGCATCAACACACAGAGTCCTCTAGCTATTTCTATCTTCAACGATACAGAGAAGGGAGGAAAAACTTTGTTGTCTGTTCATGTTTTTATTTGGTATGTCTATCTTCAACGATGTGGAAAAGGGAGGAAAAAAATTGGTTTTGTTGTCTGTTAATGTTTTTATTTGTCCTCCTCTGCTTCTTCCACCATTGACCGTTCCCTGCAGTAAGAATGGACAAAGAATTGTGTATCATGACAATTGATCTAAGCTTAGCTGATATCATTAATCAGATTAATGTGTTTCATTTGTTTTTTCTTCTTTAGTGTTCACTCTCAAACTCCCGCTGGATCTCCCGTGTAGACTTTGATCAGACAATCCTACTAGATTTCCAGAAGGATGTAGTCCAGGGTATGGAAATGCATTGTGTCCCCATTTTATTTGTGTCAATGGCCAGACACATCTGTCTTTGGTGGGATGTGTTTCATTTATTTTGACAGATTATTATGAACATGTTAGTTTGGTTATGAAATGACATCAGAATTCTATTTACTGTCAAAGGGTATGCATGCTGAAGTATCTTGTGGTTTGCTGTTTAAACAACACACTCTTGACTCTGTCTAGTTGGTTCCTACTCATGGCACACTCTTGACTCTGTCTAGTTGGAACCTACTCATGGCACACTCTTGACTCTGTCTAGTTGGTTCCTACTCATGGCACACTGTTTAAACAACACACTCTTGACTCTGTCTAGTTGGTTCCTACTCATGACACACTCTTGACTCTGTCTAGTTGGTTCCTACTCATGACACACTCTTGACTCTGTCTAGTTGGTTCCTACTCATGGCACACTATATTGAATGCCCTCAATAACAGCCCCGCTTCGTCATCTATATTTAGAACTTACTAAACAACCGTAGCGCACCCCCCACATAATCATCCTCAACTCACTTATGTGTTGCTGGGGTCTAAAAATGGAGCAAAAATAGTGATACTGTTTAACTTCAAACTTTCATGCATGTCATAAAAGGTGACTAAGGGGTTTTGGTGATGGGGTTAGCTGTTCCATCCCCTAAAGGGTCAAAGAGACCCATAAGCCAAATTGAAGTAAGATGTGTCAGGCCAAAATACTGCAGATATGATATCCATGTCGTAAATCTTGACACAATACTTTCTGTTCTCTGGACTACATCCTTATAATCTGCAGGAGTTTGAGAATGAATAAAGAAGAAGAATTCACCAACTACAGATGCAACATACAGTCTGTCTGCTGACATACAACATACAGTCTGTCTGCTGTTATATACAACGTACAGTCTGTCTGCTGTCATACAATGTACAGTTTGTCTGCTGACATACAATGTACAGTTTGTCTGCTGTCATACAATGTACAGTTTGTCTGCTGTCATACAACGTACAGTTTGTCTGCTGTTATTACCATAAACACCAGCATGTCCAGGGCAGTAGATCATCCAGATAATACCCAGGAGGATGAAAGTAACCACATATCGTACTGACTCTATAACTACAAGATACCAATGATCACACATAATTTTTGACTGGCTTTTTCTTCTTATGCATGTGTTCTCATACTCCCTCCTGCTAGTTAGCAGGATGTAGTCCAAAGAAAAAAATGATGTCCTGTTTTACAGTTTTTCTGTGAAATCTATACCCTTTTCAACTTGATAGATATGACTTCAGCATGATTTTTGGGTAATTGTGACCTATAAGATAGATCAGCCATCTCAACTGCCAAACGACCTTAGTCTCCACTATGACAGTTTACATTGATGATATTCTTTGCTTACCTCTCAGAGACACGTAAGACACAGGTGATAACTGTTCTAATGTCTACAAATGAATGAAATGAACATTTTCCTCACCCTGGATATGGATTGGGAACATTGAAGCGACGGCAGAGTAGTTTATCTGGATGCCATTCAAACTCTTCCCTGGTCAGTTTTCCAAACATCTTCATTTCTGCAGCTTTTGCCTGATCATTCTTTTCATTCTATGGATTGACAACACATTTATTTTACAATAGAAATAACTTGCTGTGTGAACATGTCAAACTGTCAACAAGAAGACAACAGAAATAATTTTATGAGGGCTGTTCAATAAGTTTCCAGACCGATTTTTCAAATCCTTCAAAGTAAGTCCCTTTTTTCAAAGCCGCCTTTTTTCAGTTATGTGCATCACTTCTCATGTGCACATCTTCAGTTATGATTTCATTACACATACTCATTAATATTTAAATATTCTCAGGAACCTTTTTCAACATGAATATTAACACAACAATAACATGAATATTCAACACAACAATAACATGAATATTCAACACAACAACAACATGAATATTTAACACAACAATAACATGAATATTTAACACAACAATAACATGAATATTCAACACAACAACAACATGAATATTTAACACAACAATAACATGAATATTCAACACAACAATAACATGAATATTCAACACAACAATAACATGAAACACAACAATAACATGAATATTCAACACAACAATAACATGAATATTCAACACAACAATAACATGAATATTCAACACAACAATAACATGAATTGCCTGTAATTTCTGTCTAGAAACTGTAATTAGCACTCAACGAAAGTATGGATTAGTAATATCAAAGACTGGACAGTAGTAAGTTTTTTTACACTCGAACAAGCCATGAGAATGGTCAACTGAAGAATGGTCAGACATCTGTCACAGCATATAATTTCTTGTAAACAAGCTACGACTTTATCAGTATTGGTGATGAGAGTCATCCTCAAACAATCTGCATCCACTTTTGAAAATTGGAATACCACACAAATGTTTTAGATCAACCTAGAACTTTCCAAAATCTTATTGCAGCATTCAGAAAGTTTTAGAACCAGTTTTTACAAGTCGAAAGTGGAAATCTATGCATACGTCTTGATGTTTTAACATCTATGTTCATAAATACGATGAAACAAACTATGTCACCTTCATTTATAAGATCCTTCACAGTCAATGCATGAAGTTACATACTTCCAGTTTTGTACATATATTGTCATCACATGCACATGGTAAACAGCAATGCTCTATTACATTTTTTCAGAAAAATAAAATCAACCTAGGAACTTATTTAACAGCTCTCTTATGGAATAATTCACCCATGTGTTGCCAGGGAACAGTGCAGCTGAGGAAACACATCTGGGATTGGAACGAAAGCTAAGACATGTACCCAGATGTATAAAAAATGCATACCCAGTTCTTTTTGGCTGTAGTGATTTTCTAGGCAATATAAATATGCTCAGTAGTTTTCCATTGCTTTCTGAATGGTAGGGTTGCATAATTGCCTGTGGCAAGGATCAAACTCAGTACCTTGACTGTCACAGACCACTGCTGTATAGGATATAATTATTATTATTAATTATCTCAAACCACAAATACCACTTTCCTGCAACTCCCTAACAGGAAATATGTAGTATTGATAATATTTTGTTTTAATATCAACACTGTTCACCATGTCAACTTCCATGCAGCTTTACCAACTCGTTTGGTAAAAAACCCCCACTAAAATGGCAATCCTGCTTTCATATCATGCGCATTCTTACCTCGGCACCAAATGGAGCTTCAACCTTATCATGTGCATTCTTACCTCGGTACCCAATGGAGCTTCAACCTTATCATGCGCATTCTTACCTCGGCACCCAATGGAGCTTCAACCTTATCATGCGCATTCTTACCTCGGTACCCAATGGAGCTTTAACCGTATCATGCGCATTCTTACCTCGGTACCCAATGGAGCTTCAACCTTATCATGTGCATTCTTACCTCGGCACCCAATGGAGCTTTAACCGTATCATGCGCATTCTTACCTCGGCACCCAATGGAGCTTCAACCTTATCATGCGCATTCTTACCTCGGCACCCAATGGAGCTTCAACCTTATCATGCGCATTCTTACCTCGGCACCCAATGGAGCTTCAACCTTATCGTCATCAATCATGGCTCCTCGTACAAATCGTGAAGACATCAGTGCAGACATGGGTCGAAAAATCTTAGCTGCTTTAGCAAACTCATCTCTCTCTCTGGATTTTTCCCACTCTGTCATGTGGCTGCTCTCAACACTAGAATAGGGATCTAGGAAATAGAAATGGTCGATGAATGTTCCGTGAAAAAACACAATTTAAGAATATCACAACTGTAAACCACAACACAACAATTTCGTTCTCCAGACTACATCCTGATAATTAACAGAAGTTAGAGAATGCATGTCGCAAGAAGCAAGTAAGGAGGTTTTGGGGTGGAGTTGGCTGTCACATCGCATATACAGTCAAAGTAGTCTAGAAGCCATGCTGAAGTCGGACGTGTCAGGTCAAAAGGCACAGATATCACAGCTATTCTGAAAATGACACAACACATTCCATTCTCTGGACTATATCCTACTAATCTTCCAGAGTTTGAGAATGAACTTTCTCTTTTCTGTTCTCATGGCTTGTCCGAGTGTGGAAAAACTTAATACTGTCCAGTCTTTGATATTACTAATCCATACTTCCGTCTCGAAATATCTGACTTCGAAAGTGTCCCCTTATTTAAATTTACACGAATATTTAGGCTTTAATGTGCCTCTTCTCAACCTAACTACACTATGTTCTATCTATGTACCTACGCATGCGATTGTGTCTGTGGGTCTCACCAATGGCCCACTAGATAAAACCACCCATGCAACCGAAACCTTTAGTAGATGACATGCCATTATATTGAGGCTCTCTTATGGAAGCTTTGTAGCGTGTCATCTATACAATTATAGACCCCCCCTCCTTCTGAGTAGGAGGTTCCTTCAATAGGCATTGAACTAAGCAGAAAGCTGAAGTCTCCTGTGTATAAAAGAAAGATCAGAAAAGCCACCCCACTGCACATAGGAAGTAAGAGCTAATTGCTCACAATTCCTGGGGTTCTCAAACAAAAAAATCTATGTACCTACCAGTTACCCCTTGTTTTACAGAAGTTAAGTATATGTCATATCTTGCTTGCTTTGCCACATCTTTCCTGAAAGGTTGAAAACTGAGACTTCCTTGAAACAACGGTGATTTGTCAGGCTCACTTGTGGCCTTTGACATATCTTGTATGGGTTTCACAGGGGTCACATCAGCAGGAGTGAACTTGGCCAGGTAAGTGCTAGTGACACCAGCAGAATCAGGTTGTCTACTTGTGTGAGGTGACAATAGTTCTGGAGTCTTCAAATATAAACAAAAACAAAAGGCTCAACATGCAAGTTAGAAGGAACAAAATGTATATATTTTTTTTAAAATGAGAGAAGAAATAACAAGAAAGAAAATGTTTTGTAAATAATTCTGTTATGTGACAATATAACATTTTATTTCATTAGGGAGTTTACAAAAATAAAAAACACCATACTTAAAGAAGGGGAAATAACAGGCTGCAAGACCATCCAAGTACTAAAACTGCAGGCAGCAGGCCGCAATACATGGAGAGTCAAAGCCTCTGCCCTATGTGCCGCCTGTGGCACGAAAGGAACCAACTAACTAACTTTATAAAAATCAATAGCATATACAATCCCATCATTCAGATGAAAACGGATATGCACTTTCTATCAAAGCTACTGTCTAAGTGTTCTGTTGATGGTGTTTCTAACGGTTGAAAATTATCAAACTTATATTGTGGATAAGGTGCACTGATCAAAGAGTTATTGATTTAAAGTTTTAATTATTTTTTATATCTCGATTTTAATGAGGATAATGATTCCTTTTTCTATGCTCAGAATAAAGGAGCTAGGCTTGAAATGTGGCGGAGCATTATTATGGACTGTAATAGTACTGATATAAAATACAATGTCGATTCGCTTTATAATGAATGCACAAACTATCAGACAATAGGATCTGGATATAAAAAACAGATAACAGTACACAGACAGTTTCAACCTTGTCGTTTTCAAGAAAATACAAGAAAAAAGGTGAAAAAACAGTACAAATAAAAACATTATCACAAAAGCATTAGTCTGCAGACATTTAACAGTCGGGGTAACAATGATGTACGGACACACAAGTATTGTCATGGAGACACGCATTAACCTTCACGACGCTTATGTAAATACTTGTCGACAAACAAAAAAATGGCGCCTATCGCCATTGTCGACAGAATTCATCCAATGAGATATCGTGTTGTATAGATGTACCAGAGCCTGATTGGTCAATGCACATACTCGGGGAAACATGCGCAATTGAAGCCGGTACATTTCTACGTCCGTCATGATCATTGTGAAAATGTCTAGGTAGTAGGTACACGTTGTATACCAATTAATCTGACCACATCTGCACATCTGTACGATGCCATGATGGTGAATCGGATTTATAGACCGTTGTTTCATCGTATTTTTAATAAAATAACATTTAATCGTGGGTTGAATCATGAATTATTGGGTTATTTAGTTTCACAGCAGTGAATATACAGAATGCTATGTTTGTTTGGGGACTTGTAGATGTTTGATATGGAATATGTTGAAGTGGCACCAAAAAGGACTAGGTATAAGATCAAAGAACGATTTTACTGCAAATCTGCATGTTTTATAAAGTTTCCCCTGCAATATTTTGATAATTTCGCAATGAAAGAGCATAAATACAACAGATTTGTGTGTGATTTAGTGTACAGTGTTGCCAATCAATTCAATAAGTAATGTAAGTTATTATTTTACTTATTTTTTTCGCTTTATTTGTTATAAAATATGTTTTTTGTGGAAAAACGTCTTTACCACTTTCTCATACGCCTGGTATCACAAACACACGTACATAAATTACACCAATATATGCATAATTCAATTCTTTATTTATATGTGCAAATATTATTTAAATATCTCTAACAACCAAAAAATTATCACATTTTCAAAACAGTCACCATCAATAATGCAAATTCTCAAAAAAGAATCCAGTGGCAGGAAGACGTTTTGTATTTTTTAATCCAGCTTGCTAAAGGTTAACAAAATATTGGGAATGAGAATGAAATAAAACAACTATGCCTGATAACACAACAATGGCCCCATCACCCAAATCTAAATAAATGAATGATTTGTATTAAGACCAAATGCTTATGGGTACCAAACTTCAATATAAAGAGCGATTTTTCAAGGTCAAATATATATTGCATAGTCTATAGTGCATATAAAGAGCAATTTTAAAATACCTAGCTCTATCATCTGTGGTGCAAGATCTTATTGCAGTGACCTGAATGTCAGGGAAACCATGATGATCAGCGACAGGAGGAGGCATATTGTGGTTAAAATTTGTGGTTGACAGTGAGAGTGGCCTTAGGAAATGATACTGAAAAGATCTACACTACATAGGAATATGTGTAGCACAACCGGCACCTGTAATAAACAGTGGCATAATGGTCTGAAACGTTAGCGCTGAGATGACTGTACCAAGATGTTGTTAAGATTTTTGTCATGCCTGTAAGCAACCAGAGGAAAGCCTTGGAAAGCGGCATGAGTTTTGAGGATCAGACTGGAGAAAGGAATAATGTGAGAACTAGATTCTATGGACAAAAGAATTATGGTGATGAAAAGTGAGGATAATTTTAACTCTATATGAGCAAGTACAAGTAAATTTAAGTAGGAAGCCAGAGGACAATTTTTAAAAATTCTTGAGACTAACAGGAATTGAACCAGTCCGTTCTACGGCACCAAATCGCCTAGCAACAATTGCACACGCGTTTTTCAGTACTTGACTAACCGCATCTCCAAAAAAGATGCTTTTTCATCAAGCCATTCAAATCGTGCACACAAAGTCACCCGAACGGACCAATCGAGACAAGGACTATTACAACAACAACAAACATCCCGTACAGGTATTGAAATATCCTCATTAACAACAAACACATAACATAATATCCGTATTAGTTATACAAGGGCCGATAGGTCTTCTTGTAAACATGGATAACATATATAGACAATACAATTTTGCTTCAAATAATTGTTTATACAAGTAAATTTAAGTAGGAAGCCAGAGGACAATTTTTAAAAATTCTTGAGACTAACGGGAATTGAACCAGTCCGTTCTACGGCACCAAATCGCCTAGCAACAATTGCACACGCGTTTTTCAGTACTTGACTAACCGCATCTCCAAAAAAGATGCGATTTCATCAAGCCATTCAAATCGTGCACACAAAGTCACCAGAACGGACCAATCGAGACAAGGACTATTACAACAACAACAAACATCCCGTACAGGTATTGAAATATCCTCATTAACAACAAACACATAACATAATATCCTACTTAACATAACATAATATCCTACTTAAATTTACTTGTATAAACAACTATTTGAAGCAAAATTCTGATAATTTTCAAGAGTTTGGGAATGAACACAGAAGAAACAAATCAGAATCAATCAGTCCCCTTATAGTAATAATCAATGAAGCCTGAGGGTGCCCTTAAAGTAACAACCCCCTTAAGACCCACATGATCTCAATATATACTCACATATACTGAACAAAAATAGAACACTCACTGGAGTCAATGTTTCAGCTGGATCATTGGGAACTGACTGGAATCTGTTGGCCAAGTCAACGCTGGCTTTGCTCATTAGGGATTTGGTCATTGCTATAGCCTGCTTTGTGGCCTCAATCCTACTCTTGTCTTCTTTTGGAACTAAGTCAAACACAGAGTCTGAAAGGCAGAAGAACCAATGCTAATTAGGGACTTTCTTCTTCTGCGGTACAAAGTTTAATATGCTTAAACGATCATGTGTTACCAAAGCTTACATGAGAAGAAAATATTAGCAAAACTGCGATCTGCCATATATGTCATAAGAGGTGGCTAGAAACTTTCGAGTAGGGGTTGGCTTTCCCATCCTCTTTCCATAGAGAATCAAAGTGATCCAGAAGCCATGCGTTCAGCATAACCTACCAGATAGAACTGCTAAAACCACTTCCAAAACATCCTTACAAAAATCCATCATAGCCTTGGTCTACCTGTTGTTCTCTTTCCTGGAACTTTCTCCTCCATGATTAATCTTTCCAAACCATCATGTCTTTTTTTATATGTCAGAATAGTTGCTATATATAGTTGGCAACTAATAGTTGTCCGAATACTTTTTTATATAGTTGCCTCTTACAACATGAATGGCATGTTACTCTGTTGCTAGAACACTCAAGGGCCATAAAGGTGCTGCAGAAGATGTGTCAACACATAGAGATCTCCATTTTCCTCTGTTGTCTATGGTACGGATTGTACAGAATTTAAGTCCTGCCCATTTCCTGACGTAAATCCATGACTTTCTGTATTCCCTACTGTTTCACCTGTAAAATTGTTTTAGAAAAAGAGTAATATACCTAAACCACATCAGTTTTCTTCATGGCAGGGGATCACCCTGGTGTAGTGTTTAAGCTGTTCACTTTTGTGTTCAACAGGTCATTTGTTTGAATCTGGCTCGTAACATCTTGTTTATAAAGGTGTTTCTTTTCTGAGATTCCTGGGGATTATGGCTTCTCTGCAAGCTGTGCGCCACTTTACTGTGAGACAGAGTATATGTGGGGTAATCCATGTACAATGTAGTCAATCTTCTATGCCTTTTGAGCCATTTTCTTCATGGTAACTGTTGATAAAGTGATTCTTGGAATCGTGTATATATTTTTAATTTCATTTTTGACATATTTGTTCGTCTGTATAGCAAGTCAGACAGGAATGGGACTTTTAGGGGTGACTTAGAACAGGACTTATGAAAAGTCCAGAATTATAGCATTATACATTTAAATGTTTATGTGAGCATCCTCTTTTTCCTATTTGACAGAGAACTAGAAGTCAAAATCCTCTGGGTATGCAACATTTCTGGATTATAGAACAATTGAACTGATCAGTCATGTCAGCAAATACTTCTCAAGATAATCATGAAAAGAATGGAACAAAATATGAACAGAGAAATAAACATAGCTCAGGCAGGTTTTAGACAGAGCAGAGAGGGATCACATCTTCAACATGAGAAATATAATAGAGTTCAATGCAGACATATACATCACTTTCATTGACTACTCAAAGGCATTTGACTGCGTAACACATGGGCTTCTCACACCATCTCATATTGCACATTAAAATGCTTTATCAGAAACAACAGACTTCTGTTCGTCTTGATGGAGAAATATCCAAAATGGAGGTCAAAAATGGAGTCCGACAGGGATGCACCCTCTCATCTCACCTGTTCAACATTTATGCAGAAAACATCATAGAAAATGTTCGAGAAGACCTACGTTATAAACAGTTTCAATCCCGTAATATCTGAGGACATAAAATCCCAGAAATTAGATATGCAGATGACACTAAATTAATATCAAGGAGTCCCACGCTTAGAAAAATGATTATGTCGAACATCATAGCGAGGCACAAAACCGTTTCCTCAATGCAAAAAAAGACAAAAATAATGCATGTAAGCAGAGATGAAATTACAACTAAAATAGTCATTGACAAATAGCAACTAGAAAATGTAAACAACTTTGAATATCTAGGATCAACATCATAGGAGATTGCTCGGCAGAGTTGAGAAAGAGATTAGCAATGGCACTACAATAACATCACAGATGAAAAATCTATGGCAAGGAGCAAACAGAAATACAAAGTTACAACTACTAAGAAGCTATATCTTTCCAGTGGCAACATATGGTTGTGAGACGTGGGCAGTGACATTGAAAATGGAAAAGAAATTATCGACATTCGAAATGAAATTCTATAGAAAGGTCCTACGAATATCATGGACAGAAAAAAAGAACTAATGCAGATGTCCGCAAATATCTGAACATAGAAGAAGACTGGCTCCTCAAAACTATCAAAAAAAGGAAATTTCTGACATATAACAAGACATAATGGTTTGGAAAGATTAGTCACGGAGGGGAAAGTTTCAGGAAAGAGGTAGACCACAGCTATGATGGATACATGGCATTGAAGACCTTCTGAACATGACACTGGAAAAAGCTGGACAGCTCACAAAGAACCGTGAGGTTTACAGAGTGGCAATGAGGACAACGTTCTGCAAAGGACATGTCACATAGAGAGAGATGCAAAGAGCAGAGACATAATATTAGGAAGAGTCTGACGTCACACAAAATATATTTACTCAATGCAACTTAGACAATATCAAAATCGAATGTACTGGGCCAGAACACGCAAAATAATGAAGCTTTGCTGTGAAACCAGCAGCACAACGTACTTAATAATCCCTGGAGGAAATCACACGCATATTCGTGTTGGTTATCAGAGCAAATGCAGAAGAACTTAGATTTCGTTATTAAAGAGCTACCAGTTTAGCAACTAACCATATCCAAAGCTCCACAGCATCATCACTCATTTATTTATGTTTTTCAACTTTCTCAACAAAAATAAGTTATTTTCCTTAAGCAGGTAAAATTGATACTTACCCATGATTGGTGTTTCTCCCAACATTAGCCCTCGATCTATGGCAGACATTTTCTGTTTTTGGTTAGCTTCATAATCACCGCTTGAAGAATGCGAAAGAGATTCCTTGTTCTCTCTCCGTTTTCTAGACCAGTGTTGAGGCTTGAAGTCACGAGGAAGGACAGGTGGTGGATATGTCTGAAAGATAATGATACCTTAATGTGTTTAGTTGAACTTAAATATAACACTGCTAATTTGATGACTATTTGGCAATGATGATATCCTTTTCTTATTTGTAAGTTGGTTGGTTGCTGATCCAGCGGTCCATGGGCTCATGCCCTTTGACCTAATGCCATTAAATGGCATTATATTGCTGGGAAGTCTGTGGATTTTCTGCCCACCCTGGGACAGAGAATAACTATCACACCTCCAGGAAGGTAGGTTTCCACCTATGCACTGC
Organism: Meghimatium bilineatum; assembly: GCA_034231615.1. NCBI lineage: Eukaryota > Metazoa > Mollusca > Gastropoda > Stylommatophora > Philomycidae > Meghimatium > Meghimatium bilineatum. The sequence continues at coordinate 46,909,304 of CM067308.1, forward strand.
TCCTAGCCACTGTAACCAAGATAGGGTTCACTGTGCTCATTCCCCGCCACCAATTGACTACTGGTTATGCCGAACTTCTCTATTGTTCCAGACATGCAACCAAATGTTCAAGTAAAAAGGATTGTCACATCCTGAGTCACTGTGCCTCTATGATGGGTCTAAGCCATAAGAAAAAACAGTGCTGTCAGTTTTCCTCCCCAGTGCTGCACAGTACATCTCTGGCTCCCTCCCAACAACAGAGGGTGCATATATATATATATATATATTCAGGTAAACATGAAACACATTTCAACAACAAAATAAAAGCATAATTGTATAGATGACGTGCCATGAAGCTTCTCTAAGAAGATAACCTCAATATAACGGCATGTCATCCACTAAGATTTTCTGTTGCATGGGTGGTTTGTCTAGTGGGCCATTGGTGAGTCCCACAGATGCAAGCACATGCATTATTTGTAAGTGAAGATGATAATAACTTGTTTGTTATGAGTTTTTATCCCCTGGAATTATAAACAATGATGTTCATTCCCTATTTTTAATGAGCCGGCAGGAAGGAGAAGTGAGAGAATGGAGAGATGAAAGGTTCAGAGTTTTCTTTAACACTCAGAAGTCCTACTCCGAAGGTGGCCTATGTGTATATATAATGTTGGTGGTGATAGTGATGATAAAATAATCCCTTAGCTTGGAGTAGGTCACACTTGACTTCAGACACAAGAGCAGGTTTTTAACAGTTGTACAATTGAGGCGACACACTCGGATTAATGTTAAGATATCTCAAAGACATTATGTAAGGGAGGCTCGTGGATATATTTTTAGTCCCTAAAGGGAGGCATTCCAGTAGATCAGTATCCAAGAATTACCACATCTGCAGCGATAGCACATCTGGATTTTCCCGTTACCTAGGAGTTTTCCCACAGAAAGACAAAAGTGCAATGTCTGCCTGCCATCATCTCTTTGTCATCCATGGGGATTACGTGATAGAAGACAAAAGTAAGAAATTGATACAAGATGCGATAATCATGATTTTTTTCACAGGTGACAGGTTGTTAGTCTATCCCCCAACTTTCCTGTCACCTCCTCCGATATGTCTGGAAAGAAGACAGGAGTCCTATTCTTTGCGCCAAGAACTAGAAGTCCAGATCCGGATGTCACACAGGATTATGTGTGTATATAGAAAGCAATGCTTTCCATGTTAATATTTCTACTACATGGATGTAATCTTTTAGATAGGTGTTAAATAAAGTAAAATTTAATAAAAAGGCAGTAGACAATCTTTGTGTATTGGGCAGTCCTGAAGTATATATTCTTGAGTTTGGGTACACATGGACATTCATTCCACAGAAGACAGATTTGTCAGGCCATTGGCGCAAATACAACGACGACACAATGAATTTCCATTCTCTGGACTACATCCTGCTGGAAATTTAGTAGGACCATTGTCCTACTTCAAGAGAGATCCGGCGGGAGTTTGAGAATGAATGAAGAAGAATAATAATTATTTATAGACTAGGGGGCTCTAAATTGAACTTCAATTAATCTTTACCATTTCATTTGCTGTAGTATTTGAGTTCAGGAGTTCTGATACCATTTCAGCATATTAGAACAGCATAGAATGTATTGACAATGGGTAGTGATCATCTAAACCGATGGCAGTACATTCCCATGGAAGTTCTGTCTCTTTCAGCAGATATGGAAGGTTATGTTTGCTGATTCTTCATAAGTCTCATCACATGTTGATCTCATCCAACAGACTCTTATATATATGGAATTTACAATGTCCCCCTGTCCCTTGTCATCTGTAATAACACATGATGCAGCCATCCATTCTGAATTTTGCAGATCATGGATTGAGAATCGGACAAATCTGACACAACAACTACCTCAATCAACATTCTCATACTGGAGGTTCTTGTACTACTCACTGCATATTCAGTTCAAGAATTTATAGTCTCCTTTGCACGTATGAGAAATACAGCAACAGATGCTGCTGCCATTATTGCCTGCCATTGATAGTTATTAATCTCATTTCATTTGTTTTTTACTTTACCTCTTCATTGCAGAAAAACCTTAGCCCGGTCTTGATCTCTGCATAGAACCATTTGTGTATATGACGTCATTCTTTTCTGTGTTGTCAACTGTTGTTTTGATCTCAAGATCAGTTTTTCCATTGCAGCAATCCCTGCATTCTGCAATCCCAACAATCCCTGCATTCTGCAGCAATTTCATTGCAGCAATCCCTGCATTCTGCAATCCCTGCATTCTGCAGCAATTTCATTGCAGCAATCCCTGCATTCTCTACTGAGTGTGTTTATAATCTTTCGATTATAAAATTTGACAGATTTCTATCAATAATAATATTACCAAATCAACCGTGAATTCAATCAAACAGAATTACTAGCACAGCTCATAAGAGTACAACTGATCATTCTCCAATCTTGAATATAAATTCAGATCTAGTATTTCAACTGAGAAATACTCCTCCTACTTTAGAGCAGAAACAGTTGCACTCCATCATGCACTCATGAAAACTGTAAAGAGCACTAAAAATAGCTATTTTTAGTATAAATAGCAGAGATCAAGACCGGGCTAAGGTTTTTCTGCAATGAAGAGGTAAAGTAAAAAACAAATGAAATGAGATTAATAACTATCAATGGCAGGCAATAATGGCAGCAGCATCTGTTGCTGTATTTCTCATACGTGCAAAGGAGACTATAAATTCTTGAACTGAATATGCAGTGAGTAGTACAAGAACCTCCAGTATGAGAATGTTGATTGAGGTAGTTGTTGTGTCAGATTTGTCCGATTCTCAATCCATGATCTGCAAAATTCAGAATGGATGGCTGCATCATGTGTTATTACAGATGACAAGGGACAGGGGGACATTGTAAATTCCATATATATAAGAGTCTGTTGGATGAGATCAACATGTGATGAGACTTATGAAGAATCAGCAAACATAACCTTCCATATCTGCTGAAAGAGACAGAACTTCCATGGGAATGTACTGCCATCGGTTTAGATGATCACTACCCATTGTCAATACATTCTATGCTGTTCTAATATGCTGAAATGGTATCAGAACTCCTGAACTCAAATACTACAGCAAATGAAATGGTAAAGATTAATTGAAGTTCAATTTAGAGCCCCCTAGTCTATAAATAATAATTATTCTTCTTCATTCATTCTCAAACTCCCGCCGGATCTCTCTTGAAGTAGGACAATGGTCCTACTAAATTTCCAGCAGGATGTAGTCCAGAGAATGGAAATTCATTGTGTCGTCGTTGTATTTGCGCCAATGGCCTGACACATCTGTCTTCTGTGGGAATTCAACCGCCCAGTTGGAATAAGGTGGTAGAATACCCTATTTAAGATATAGCTATTACCCCAGAATTTTGTGGCTGCAGTGATGTTCAAGACAATATTTACATTCACGAGTTGTCATTGGTTTATGAATAGCCCAGATATATAACTACCTGCTGAAGAAATATAACTACCTGCTGAAGAAATATAACTACCTGCTGAAGAAATATAACTACCTGCTGAAGAAATGAAACCACCTTAGCTATCCAAGATGTGCTATGTACCTCTCTGCAACAGAACCTGAGACTGTCTCACTAGATACATAATAAATGTGCGTGAAATATTTTTTAATCTGCACAGATCTAGGGCAGGTGAGGAAAGAATGAAAGACTTGCCTTGTTAGGTTGCAGGGTCTGTGAGGACAGGGTGAATCCTTCCAACAGATGTCCAATATAAGACACAGGTACAACTTGCTTGCCTGAGAAAGACAGCAAATGCACAATATATCAAACTATGTGGAAAATATCAAGAGAGCATTAAGAAAATGTATCCACTATTGTACAACACTTATTGGAGTCATATCAAATGCAGTCTTCCTGGCTAGTGGTTAAGCCGTTCAATTTCATGCTTAAGATGCCACCTGTTCAAATCCTGCTCGCAATGTCTCATTTACCAAGTGCATTTTTCTGAGATCCCTTGACTATTTTAAAAATTGACTACGCTCACTCATGTGTTGCAAGAGCATGAAAGGGGAGCAGAGAAGAGCAATACTGTGACCTGCCATGCATGTTGTAAGAGGCATCTAAGGAGATTTTAGGGGGTGTAGTTGGATATCCCATCCTATAGACGGTCAAAATGATCTGGAAGCCATGCTGAGTCCAGATATATCAGAATGAAGGGTGTAAATATTGCATCCAAGCTGCAAACCAGGACACACAGCATTCCATTTTCTAGATTACTTCCTGCTATTCTGTAGTAGTTTGAGAATTAAAATCTAGTACCTATTTTATGAGGAGAAATGTGGCAGTTGTTTATGGTTTAACAAATTTCAGCTCAACTGAGAATTAGAACTGAGTTTGGCCTGATAGATAAAGCTACTGTTTTTCAGTTGCGCCATGCTAAATTTTGAAATCTTTTTTTCATTAATGACTTGACATACAGTGAAAATTTTCTGAATGTATTAGCGCTTTTGTGTCTCTGCGCTCAATTAGTGTTTGTACTCTCCCTATTTTCTCCATCTCTACTATGGGTGTTGATTTTATTGCCACCGTGATGATCCTAAGTGCCTAGTCTTGCACCTTATCTAGCTCATGTAATGTAGTATTTGATGCTGGACACCATTTGTAGATCCATATTCCAGGTCTGGTCATATGACCTGCTCGTAAACTTTACTAAGTATTTTCCCATTTACTCCCCTTGTGGTTCCAGTTAGTTTTCTCAGGATGGCTAACTTTCTTCTGGCCTTTATTGTTGCTTTATTGATGTATTCCTTCTTTACTGTCAAATGTGACTCCAAGATATATTGGTTGTGTGTCTTCCTTCAAGAGCTCTCAATTTATCTTGATGTCACCAGCTTTTTGTTTTGGTGAGAGGGTAAAGAGAGTAGTGCTACACTTATCTATATTGATGCTGACACACCATCTGTTTGCCCATGTGGTTAAGGCATCCATAGCTCTCTGTGCCTGTTTGGTAGCCACTGTCATATGTTCTTCCATACACCATACTACCACGTCATCAGCATACATTGCCACTCTTGCACCGTGTAGTAGTTCAGCCACGAGATCATTGATGTAGACCAGGAACAACGTGGGGGACAATACCCCTCCCTGTGGTACCCCATGACGTAGTAGGACTTTCTTGCATGTGTAACCATCTAGTTGTACTCTAGCTCTTCTGTTATGTAGGTGTACATTTATCCATCCTACTATTCACTCTGCAATTTCTTTTAGAAGTCCTCCTTTCCAAACCTTGTCAAAAGCTTTCCTCAGGTCTATCCAGGTTGCTAGGACCAGTTTCTTATCTTGAAATGCATCCTCTATCTCTTGACAAAGGTAGGTTGACTGATCTTCAGTAGAGTAGCATTGCCTGAAGCCTGCTTGTTGTGATTCAAGAAGGTTTTTGATTTCAAGGTATCAGTGAAACCTGTGGTTGATAATACGCTCCATAGTTTTGCAGACAGCTTGTAAGACTGATCGGTCTGTAGTTGGAGACTGTGGTGCTGTCTTTTCCTGATTTAGTGACTGGTATCATGACTGCTTTCCTCCAGGTCTGTGGAACTTTGCCTGTAGTCCAACATACATTCATGATCTGCAGCAGCTTTGCTTTTGCAGCAATTCCCAGATTTTTGATCATTTCATTGAACACTTCTTCGACACGAGGTGACTTCTTCATTTTCAGTTTAGATACGGCGTGCTCCAGTTCTCAGAGTGTAATAATAGTAATAGTAATAATAACAATAATTGAAACATATCCTTGTGTAAGACATTGTTATTCTACTATTGTATAATTTGTAGGCATCACTAATACATCTAATCATATCGCTTGTATAACGTATACCATCAGCTTTTGACACAGCTACCTCAACCGAGGTTAGTTCATGTGGAATCTCACTATCCACTCTGCCACAGAGCTGAGTACAAATATCTTAGTACAAATCAATGTTATATCTGTCCAAAATCTTAAATAAATGATAGAGAGATTACAAGGAATTGTGCACACAAGCACAATATTTGGAGCGTGGATGATACTAAGCATTGCTGCTCTGATAGCAAGAAATGTTACCCATCTATAAAATCTTACCATGATTTCTGGGTGCAATAGCAAGAAATGTTACCCATCTATCAAATCTTACCATGATTTCTGGGTGCAATATCAAGAAATGTTACCCATCTATCAAATCTTACCATGATTTCTGGGTGCTGTCCAACCATACTTGTTATCATCCTCCTCATCATCTAGTCGCATTGTGATGTCATAATTTGACATGTTCTCTACTGCATAGATATCTGCATCCTCTTCTTCAAATGCCCCAACACCAAATGCCTGAAGCGTGAACAAAATTGTATTTATCAAGCATCTGTGACAAATGGCATCAATCAGCGACAAATTCAACGAACTACTCTTTGCAGACAAATTATTTCTCTCACCAGAAAATCATCACCCACTCTGACTGGGTGATGAATTTCTGGTGAGAGAAATCATTCTCCCAACCATTTTGGTTATATTCGTTATGGTTTTGTTTTCTTAACTGTTTTTGTTGTCTTGATACAGGTCCCAATTGGACAGACACATTGACAATTGTATTTGTTCTTTGTTTTATTGTTATTTTCTATATTTTATTATTTTATATTGACAGTTTTCTTCAGTAACCTGTCTACCTTATTTGTATTTACAACTAGAAGAGCCAGTAATTAACTTTTTGTCACGAATTAAAAATTAAATTATTTATTTAAAGTAGGTTCAACAATACCAATGTAGCGGATCATACCAATGAGACAAACCAACATAGAACAGAAAACTGTAGGGAGATGACATGCCTGTATATTGTGACTTTCTTCATGTTGAAGCTTCATAGTAAGTAATCTCTTATTATGCTTTTTAATGTTTTATTGTGTTGCTTATGATTTGGTATTTGTGTATGTGCATGCACCCTCTGTAGCTGAGAGAGTAGGAGATGCACAGCACAGCTAAACTGATTCCCTATGGGTGAAGCTATGGCTGCAGTGAACCAACATAGAACCGGAGCCATCAGCCGTTATACCCTGAGAGATTTACTGAAGCAGAGATCTCAGCACCTCTAGACATGGCAGGTGTGCGAAGAAAGAGGATAATCAACATATTTAATACCTATAGCTGAAGCCTATCATAAAGGTGCAGTGGCTCAAAATGTGACAAGACTTTTGCCCTGAATATTTGGTTACATGCTTGGAACCATAGAGAAGTTCAGCATCGCCAGAAGACAATTGGTAGCAGTAAATGAACACAGTGAACCATATCTTGGTTGCAATGACTTGGAACATTGTATATTTACAAACCTACCTTCCAGGTGGTGTGACAGTTATTTTCTGGTTCTGGCACTAGGTGGGTAGAAAATTCACGGACTTCCCGGCTTCTTCTTTTCTATTCACTCTATAAATCCTGCAGATTAGCAGGGTGTAATCCAGACAACACAATGCATTGTGATGGTTTACAGCTTAGTTGCAATATTTGTGCCTTTCAGCCAGATACATCCAACTTCAATATGGCTTCTGGGTCACTTTGACCCTATGAAATGGGACAACCAGCTCCATCAAAAACCTCCTTAGTCCCCTCTTACGACATACATTGACGGTAAACAGCGCTGTTATACAGCACCTCCCCTATTTAGACCCAGCAACACACAGGAAGACTTCCCAGCAAAATAACGTCATTATTAAACTACACCCTAAATGGAACAAAACAACAGCTCACAAAAACATACATCACACAATGGAATTGACTCATAGGGCATGAGCCCATGGACCACTAAATCAGCAACCAACCAATCAACCATTTAAAGTAGGCTAGATTTGTTTACGTACCTGCCCTTGAATGCCTTTACCACCTTTATGAGAACGAACTGGCTGTGAGTCAAAAAAATTTATATGTGAGCCTGGCAATGCCAAACTTGGATCAAGTCCTCGATAACCAAGTCCATGAACATTGTCCTTAGCCTCAAGTGAGATAGGGCAGACATCTTTTGGAGCAAATGTGACGCTGGACATATTTTCTGGCACAAAATCATCAGAGCCCTAGGAAGATAGAAAAACCAAAAACATGGATTTGGGGGGAAAAACTGACAAAGCATGGCCACCAAATATTATATATATAAATATCAAATACATATTATAAATAAGTGTCACTGTTTATGAAGTATCAAATGATCGACAGACACACAAAAAATATGGGCAGACAGGTAGGTAAACTAGTAGACATATGAGCAGAAAGATAGTGTCTCTTAATATGAGGGCATTGTAATAAATTCACAGACCAATTTATGTTTCTGGAAAACCGTAATTCATAGAGCATTTACCAAGTGCATTTGATAACCATGTGGCAATGTATGTACGAAACCAGAAGTATTTAACTTGGTGTGTGATCCTATAAGTGAAGGTGACCTAGTATGCCTCAAAAGTGGATGTTAATCATCAAGAATGTATGTGACAGAACAGCAAGCAGAGCATAAGTGGGAATGTCCCCAGTGTTGAGATGCTGGTTCCTAATCAAGAATCAAGAAATATATGTAAATTTATGTCTGCTTTCAGCTTGGAAAAACTGGTTCCGGAAATTTTCAAATGATGTAGTCAGATTTCATAGAATACTGTCAGTAGATTTACAATATTTGATTGGTATTCCCATTGCAAAAAGATGACCTTCAATCAAGCACGAACGGTTGTCCTATGTCAAAACAATATTGAGTGTATTCTTCATTATTGTAGAGTTGGTTCATCATGAATCCCTAAAGGACTGAACGCAGAGTCCTACAAAATAGCCTTGTAATGTCCCTGCAATGCCGTGCCGACATCGCCCTGATAAATAACACACAGGCAATTGGATTGTACATCATGACAACATGCCTACACACACAGGTTTATCCCCAGGAACAAATTCTTGATGAAACACTTCCATCTCTCCACAATCTCCATACCCACTCACTTTTTATTGCTCTTTGTGACTTTTTTATTTCCGCAACTTGAGAGAACAATTAAAGATTGCCATTTAATGACATTAAGGAAATTCAAGAGAAAGTGACGAGAAAAATAAGTGCTATTCTAAAACAGGAGCATTAGAATAAGTTTATACAATCACAAGAGGACTTACCAACTAATCTGTAATTTTAACAGTTTTCTAGAAAAAAATGATCAGTTCTGAAACATTGAACAGCTCTGGCAGATTCCTTCTTGTCTAGATCTGACTCAATAGAAAAAAATGATCAGTTCTGAAACATTGAACAGCTCTGGCAGATTCCTTCTTGTCTAGATCTGACTCAATAGAAAAAAATGATCAGTTCTGAAACATTGAACAGCTCTGGCAGATTCCTTCTTGTCTAGATCTGACTCAATAGAAAAAAATGATCAGTTCTGAAACATTGAACAGCTCTGGCAGATTCCTTCTTGTCTAGATCTGACTCAATAGAAAAAAATGATCAGTTCTGAAACATTGAACAGCTCTGGCAGATTCCTTCTTGTCTAGATCTGACTCAATCAAATGTAATCTATAGTAGATCTCCAACATTTTCTGTATCTTATTACAGCTGTCCGTTCTACAAAAACATAGGCTCCCAACCTATTTGAGTCTCAATTTTAGTGTGACTATCAATCAGTGACCCAATTTTACAGAATTAAAAAAAACACACACAAAATTGTTCACTGCAATATAATTGACTATAATTTTAACTTAGGCAAGCCACAGTGATACTATTTTTTGCTCCCTTTTCAGACTCACTAATAGCTGGCTATGTGCATCTATGACTGTCCTAACTCATACCATAAATAAACAGTTAATCTTCTTTTTTGAGGTGCAGGCATTGATCAGCGAGAATTTCAAGAAAGGGGACATGATTATATAAACAGATGGTTGAGTTGTTAGATGTGCATAGTGCTTGGGTCTTCAGATGTGCATAGTGCTTGGGTCTTCAGATGTGCATAGTGCTTGGGTCTTCAGATGTGCATAGTGCTTGGGTCTTCAGATGTGCATAGTGCTTGGGTCTTCAGATGTGCATAGTGCTTGGGTCTTCACATCTCAATCTGAAGGAAGACCAAAGAGTGGCACATATGCTGTGACTACAAGCAGCATGACTATGGAGATGATAACAGTGACCACATCCTTAAACTGGATGAGTACAGATGGTAATTGATGTCTGCATTCTGAGTGACTCGATGAGAATGATCAGAAAAATACAAATGGGTTGCACTCAAGAACAGTGGCTTGAGGCAGTCGAGATGTCAAGAACAGTGGCTTGAGGCAGTCGAGATGTCAAGAACAGTGGCTTGAGGCAGTCGAGATGTCAAGAACAGTGGCTTGAGGCAGTCAAGATGTCAAGAACAGTGGCTTGAGGCAGTGGAGATGTCAAAGTTGGATTATGTCACATTCATTTTTGTTCCTGGTTATGTGGGTGTTCAAGGTAACAAAAGAGCGGATCAGCTGACTAGTACTGTTACTGTGTCTGCTGATAGAGCAATGTATCATGCTGTCATATTTTGAACTTCTTACAAAAAACCACATGAGCAAATTAAATTATTGTGGATGATGATTCCTTTTCCATGTCCAGAATAAATGAACTGGGATTGAAATGTGCCAGAAGATTAGCATTACGTTGGCTTAGGAGAATGTTGGTCAACCAACAAAGAACTGGGACTGTCAGCCATCATGTAATGGTGAATACACCCAAGTGGAGATTGGATCACCTATGGATGTGTCCTGAGTGCAATAATGATTATTCGACGACTATAAATAAATTCAACTAACTATAAACTAAATAGTCATATTTATTAACTCACAGAATCTTCTTGTTTTGAAGGTGGAAGTGCACATCCGTATACTTTAACTTTGGAATCTGGCAGTGGATTGGGAAAATTAATCAAATAATAATCAACTTCAAAAAATATTCAATATTTTAAACTCAACTTCAACTTAAAATATCATTGACTTCAACTTAAAATATCATTGATTTCAATTTAAAATATCCTTTGCTTCAATTTAAAATATCATTGACTTCAACTTAAAATATCATTGACTTCAACTTAAAATATCATTGACTTCAACTTAAAATATCATTTACTTCAACTTAAAATATCATTGACTTCAACTTAAGATATTTACTTCAACTTAAAATATCATTGACTTCAACTTAAAATATCATTTACTTCAACTTAAAATATCATTGACTTCAACTTAAAATATCATTGACTTCAACTTAAAATATCATTGACTTCAACTTAAAATATCATTGACTTCAACTTAAAATATCATTGACTTCAACTTAAAATATCATTGACTTCAACTTAAAATATCATTGACTTCAACTTAAAATATCATTGACTTCAACTTAAAATATCATTGACTTCAACTTAAAATATCATTGACTTCAACTTAAAATATCATTGACTTCAACTTAAAATATCATTGACTTCAACTTAAAATATCATTGACTTCAACTTCTATATACAGGTTTCTTCTCAAAACATTACATACTGAGGAGAGTTGAAGTATTCTGGGTATGAAATAAAGCTCTAAAGATCATAATCTTCCCCCCCCCCCCCCACAAGAGCTTCATCGCTTGTAGTTTCTTGGGATCGAAACCCATAAAATCTTACCAGACATATCTTTATTGATTTTTCTTTTGTTTTTCTTTTTCACTCGTGGACCTAATCCTTGACCTTCTCGCCAACCCATTTTCCGCAGAATTTTTATTCCAATAGGCAATCTGAAAATAAAAAAGGAGGTAAAATATAAGCGGATCAACAACACAATGCTGTCCTATACATTTCATGTATTTTAGTAACCAATCACAGATCGGTAATATTTCTCATTAGAACTCTTACATCATGCATGGAAAGTGGCAGTATTACTATTCTTGATACCTTTTATGTTCACAGTAACACATGGGCTTACCCACTGTGGCTGAAGTCATTTGTGTTCGGTAGACTTGTGCTTAGAATTAATGAAAATAGACTGTCACTACAAGCTTTCAATTGGATATCAGATGGCTAAATAAAGATAAAGGTAGTATATCTTATTCAAGACGTAGCCATCAACCCAGTATTTGTTTGCTGTAGTGATTTTCTAGGCAATATAAATATGTTCAGTATTTGCCATTGCTTTCTGAACGGTTCATATGCACAATTGCCTGTAGAGGGATTTGAAATCGGTACCTTGGCCATCACAGACGTTGTTGCCACACACAGGAAAAGTATAGGTGTGTCAAGAAATATGTTTTCAATTTCCATCTTTACAACTTTATCACACCTCTCATAATATACATAAACAAACACAACTTACACTATTATATTCATTATTCAATTCTTTATTTACATGTACAAAAATTGTTTTAAAATATCTAAATACAAAAAAGTTATGAAAGCTTTTTCCAAACACCCATCAAACAAAACACAAATTTAAAAAAAATAATTCAGTGGCAGCGGAGAAATTGTGTTATTTCAATTCAGCATGCTAAAGGTGCTAGACACACAAGAATATTTGAAAAACAATGTTCGATACAGGATATGCTTTAGATATTCTTTTCTTTATATATTTTCACCGAGGCTCAATTTTGTTTGGCAACTTCTTAGTGACTCCTCATCATTTTTCAGTTAGTTGTCAGGCACAGCAGCACCAACAGCTCATATGAACGAACTGTGTATTCACTTTAGGTCATCCGTGGAGTCCCTTGGTATTGGAAAAAGTACAGTATCAGTGGCCCTGGTATTGGAAAAAGTACAGTCTCAGTGGCCTTGGTATTGGAAAAAGTACAGTCTCAGTGGCCTTGGTATTGGAAAAAGTACAGTCTCAGTGGCCTTGGTATTGGAAAAAGTACAGTCTCAGTGACCTTGGTATTGGAAAAAGTACAGTCTCAGTGGCCTTGGTATTGGAAAAAGTAGTCTCAGTGGGTCATATTCTCTCAGTTTACACTCTGTAGAGTTGGCATTCATCTCTCAACAGAGAAATATCTCTTCATCTTTAATTAGTCCATCTAGTGTTCCATGTCAAAAACATATTTGCTGGGCCAGAGGGTGCAAAATAATACAGCTCTGCTGTGAAACCAGCAGCACAAAATACTTAATCCGGGTTGTGATTTCTCGCTTGATACGACCACTCCCCCAGTCGACTAAGCTGTAAATGAGTACCTGACGCATGAGTTAGGGGAGGTAAAGACAGCAAGGAAGGGAACTGGCCACCCCACCTAATAGTTGCTGCGGCTTAGTACATGAAGAGTTATCTTCATCCTCGACGGCAGGTTGCTGCCATGGGACATACCTTTCCCTATACCCAAGTAGAAATCACATGAACTTTCATGGTGGTTATCAGAGACCGGAGAAAAAAGTCTTTCTAGTACATTCTATGTCTTACCATCACATATCTATTTCTAAGTCTCCTGAATGGTTGATTCTTTCATGAGTCGAATTTTCAGTAATGGCCTTTATTTTCTTCTTTAGTGTTCATTCTCAAACTCCAGCTGAATTTTTCTTGTAGCAGGCCAATTGTACTACTAGATTTCCAGGAAGATGTAATCCAGAGAATGAAAATGCATTGTCACCGTATTATTTGCGCTAATGGCCCAACACACCCATCTTCTGTGGGAGATTAAATCAACGATTCTTTTGTACTTTCTACCTCTCACTTCATGATTTATTCTGTTGTCATTTGTATACACTCTTCAAGTGTACTTACTTTCTATAACATCCTTACTTAATGTTCTTCTTCTGCATTTGTTCTCAAACTCCTGGAGACTAGCAGGATGTAGTTCGAAAACCGGAATGTGTTATGCCTTGTTTTACAGCTTAGCTGCAACATCTGTGCCTTTTGGCTTGACACATCTGACTTCAGCAGGGCTTCTGAGTCACTTTGATTCTATATGGGATCGGCCAGTCAACTCTACCCTAAAACCTCCTTAGTCGCTGCATATGATATGCATGGAAAGCAAACAGTATTACTATTCTTTGCTCCCCTTTCAAGCCCAGCAACACACGGCTGACATAATGTTCTAATCAGTTGCCGTTTATACAATCTTCAATTGTACTTACTTTCTATAATAACTTCTCATGTTTTATTCTATTGCCGTTTGTTTATAACCTTAGTGAGACTACCCAACATGCAACAGAACAAAACATACTGTTCAGCAACAATGAGATCTGTGAAGGAAGGCGCTAAGTTAACATGAGACGATGTCATCTGCTGCTTAGCATCATCGTGCAGCTTCCTCTTCCTTTCTTCGGATGTGTAGCTCCCAACAGTAGCAAACTTGCGAGGTGCAATGCCATGCTCTTCAAAGTCCTGTAAACAATATGTGATATGTTCTTTTCTATATGTATCTTTTTATAATTTCTTCTCATGCATGTCAATCTACCGAGACATATATTAATATCAATATTTTTAAACTGCAGTTGAAAAACTTTATTACTGCTTGCAGTTGAAAATAAGGTAGACTGCATTACAACTCTATGGTTTGTTGCTGATATTTATGGGCTAATGCCCTTTGACCTAATGCCAATGTGTGATATATGTATGTGTTTGTGAGCTGTTATTTTATTCAATTTATCTGGCCTTGGAGGGAGATACATTTTTCTGACATCATCCAGCGCTGAACATTCATCTTTTGAACATAAAATGGTATTGGTCAACAGTTTCATAGGAATGAGTGCACAGCCAGCACCCTGGAGTGAGTTGTAGTTGTATTCTGTTCTGGGCATAAAACGCTATAACCAATAAAGTATTTACACAGAACACAAGGAATTTGGTTTTACTTTTCAGATTATCAGATACGAAAAAATATAGATGGTATACACAACAGATTAAATCAACGTTTCAAATTTAAGATCTTTTTCAAGATAAATACAGACAAACAGAAAACATACAATATAACTAGAAATATAAATATAACAGTAAAATCACAAAGTCTAGACTGCAGACATTTAATAAGAGAAAAAATCCAAGGTAACAACGATGTATGTACACAAATACTTCACATATGATCATAGAGACACAAATTAAAAACATGGACAGGAGAATACAATTTTTAAAAACTATGACTCAAAACATGAATGACAACACAAGATACCTCCGCCCCCATATCAACCCCAATCTAAATGAATGATTTGTATAATGGCTTAAGGGTACCAAATTACAATATAAAATGATTTTCAATAACAGAATTACACTTTGCTGTGTTATTCTTCTTCTGTGTTCTTTCTCAAACTACAACCGACTACCAGGATGTAATCAGGAGAATGAAATGCATTGCATCATGGTTTACAGTTTGAATGTGACATCTGCACCTTTCAGAATCACATACCCGAATTCAGCATGGATTGTGGGTCACTGTGACTTTCTATGTTATGGCAAAACAAAATCCAATCTCAAAACCTCCTCAGGCTACCTCCAAAGACATGCATGACAGATCACAGTGTTGCTGTTCTTTATTCCTCTTTGGGGACCTGGCAACACACTGGCGTGCATTATTCAAAAATATGAAAAAGCAACAGGAAGAAGGAATAAATGTCTCTTAAATGGCATCCAGAAGGAGGCAAATTTTGTATATTTTGTAATATTCCATAGCATTAGTATCTCAGAGAAAAAAACCACTACTTCTGGATTTTGTTTTCCCTGGATGCAAGTATAATTGTTGAGATTTAATTTTGTATATTTACTTTGAAAGAAGTTGTTACAAAATTTACTTTAAAAATGGACACAAGTTTATCTTAGCATACTTTTAAAATGGCATAAATGTACATAATTTACATAAGCCAACTTCAGTAAGAACAATCATCAAGCCCTTAGACCCTCCTAGGATGATCAGGCATCCAGAAGGAGGCACAATTCATTGTTGGAGCTGCATAGCGAAGTGGTTAGCGCACTGGCTTCGTATATGAGTGGTCCTGGGTTCATTCCCCATTTGAGGCGGAAATGTTTTTCAGATTGCAACGGCTCCAGGGTCGACCCAGCCTTAAATGGGTACCGGATTAATCCAGGAAGTAAAGACTGCGAGGGAAAGGAGATGGCTACCCCCCACATTTACAGAGTCACTGAAATGTGAGATCGCTAACATCTCACAGTCCTACGGCATTAATAAATGATATGGGTTGCTTTACTTTATAATTCATTGAAATAACCCTACCTCCTCGTCCATAAAATCCTCTGGTCTCCGTTCAGACCCTTCATTTTTCTGACTTCTTGATGAAATAAAAGTAGATGGGGTAAAACCTGAAATAGAAATGATAGTTAATTGTCGCTATGCTGACGTAAAGCAAACTTTAAACATATTTTATTTGAGATTTATATCCAGTCAATTTGGATAAAATAAATTACAAAATTGAAGATGATGAATTCCTTTAGCTGTGAAAAGTTAGCTCGTCAGCACATAGCCTTTCTCACAAAATCACAGGTCCCTTCGGTTGAGTAACTGAGTATAAGGTTTACTGTCTCAAAGACATCGTTGTGTTGGGGGGGGGGGGGGGGGGGATTCATCACCTTCGCTCCTAACCCTCTTAGTGACCTCTTACAAATTGTAGATTAGTGTTTCTATTCTTTGCTCCTTATCTTCTTCTGCATTTCTTTTCACAATCCTACTGATTACTAGGATGTAGTCTGGAGAATAAAATGTGTTGTGCCATGGTTTACAGCTCAGCTGCGCTATCTGTGACCCCATCAGACTGTAGCATGACTTTTGAGTCACTGACTCTCTGTGGGATAGGACAGCCAGTACACTCCAACAACTCCTTAGTTGTCTCTTACAAAATGCATGGCAGATAATGGTGTCATCATTCTTTGTTCCCTTTTCATGCATGACAACACAAAGATATTCTTCAAAGCTCTCCCTTCAAGCCTCAGTAATAGACTTCAGTGAATATGAAAGCAAACTGACAGTACCAGAAATTAAAATCTCACCTGTTTGTTGCCATGGCTAGAAAGGGGAGCAAAGAATAACAACACTGTTTACATCCATACATGTCGCAAGTGATGACTAAGGAAGTTATGGTGTGGGGTTAGCTATCCCATCCCATTTAATGTCAAAGTGACCTAGAAGCAGTGCTGAAGTCAATCGTCAGTGCAGTGCATCAGGTCAAAAGGTGCACATATTACAGCAAAGCAATGACACAACACATTCTATTCTCTGGACTATATTCCTGCTAATTTGCAGGAGTTTGAGAATGTACGCAAAGAAAAAAACCTTATCAACTGGTGCTTGAACCCAGCAATCTGCTCCTTGTGTTATTGCCAAAGCTATTCATTTAAAAATGAATTACAAACTGATTGCTTACCTTCCTTTGTGCCAACATTATTGTTGTAAACAGCAGAAAAATAACAATATAAACTGAATATTACCACAACAACCAAAAATCAGAATAGACAATACTGAGATAGAATGTGTGGATAAATTCAAATACGTAGGAGCAAACATCAATGGTGCAGGCGACTGCACGGCAGAAATAAGGAAAAGATTGGCAATGGCATATTGTAAAATAACACAGTTGAAAAACATATGGAAGAACAACAAAATAGAAATGAAATATTAATGCTACAAACTTTTATTTTTCCGGTTGCAACATACGACTGTGAAACATAGACCCTAAGTAAGACAGCCGCAACAAAGATCAACACCTTCGAGATGAAATGCTACAGAAAGATACTTAGAACATCATGGAAGGAAAAAAAAGAGAAACTCAGATATTATAAACACATTGAAGATTCCAGAGTGTTGGTTACTAAACAAAATAGCAAAAAGAAAACTACACCTGTTTGGTCATATAAAGAGACACAACTGTTTAGAAAGACAAATAATGGAGGGAAAAGTTACTGGGAAGAGGAGAATGGGCAGACCAAGAAGATGATGGGACTGACGATATTAAAAATAATATGAATACATTGTTAGAAAATGCAAGTCGCATCACCCAAGACAGAAGGATTCAGAGAGTTCATTGGGAAGACAACATTCCGGAAAGAATATGTCACATGATATAAACTGAATGCTTACCTTCCTTTGTGCCAACAGTATTGTAGTAACCAGCAGAAAAACCACCAGTAAAGGCTCCATGGAATCTACGTCTTCCCTGTTTGTCACGTGCTGTCAAATCCTGTATGGTTGTTGGTTTTTTGTGTTCCTGTCCTAAAATTAACGAAGACATTCAAGAATGTTCATATAACAGAAATATCATATTAAAATATTATGTTCATATAACAAAAATACAGGTATTATATTAAAATGTTATACCATTGCAATCTTAAATCTCTTGTATAAATGGAGTCTTAAAGTATGGTTGGAAGTAATATTTTAATAATCCGTAAAGAGACAGTCCATATTGTTTTATGTTGTATGTTGTAGGCCACCACCTATGCTCCTTAGTGGTATACAGAGACATTCATGTTTAATCATTAATGGTAGTTTAGTTAACTTAAGTTAAACTTATTACTTAATTTATTTACTAAATATTAATAATAATGAAGAAAATAAATAAAAATTATTATTATAATTATTTAATTATTCCAAAATTCTTTGCTCTTTTTTTGCCCCGGCGACACAAGTGTAATGCATATCGTATTTGACACATACTTTACTTTAACTATTCTTGAGTTTGATAATAACGTCAAACTCAAACAGATAATCAACCTTCAATTAACTCTGGTACTGGAGTTCCCAAAACAACAAGTTGTCATCATCTGATCCATCACTGGACGACGCCATGTTGCTATTATTCAGAACATTGTTACCACTCATTATTTCAATGTGTAGTGTGTACAATGTAAATAGCCCTTACAGAATCAGTTGTACGGCGGCATCGCAGAAAGAGAGGTCCAGGTGAAAAGTAAAAGAGCAATGGTAAACATAAAAGGGGAAGAGATAGAGCAGAAACTGTCGAATCACTGCAGAATGAGCTAGACTGTATTGCCTCCTGGTGTGATGATTCATGGGCACTGGTCAACCAAGAGAAGGCTGCGGTGACATGGTTCTCTCTTAACAATCACATGTAAAGTCTGCGAAACCGACGGTGGAGATGAGAGGGTACGATGTAATCAGGACCTCATCCTTACAAAACCTGGGCGTGCGATTTGATCGTAGTCTGTGTTTCCGGGAACACGTTGATCATGTTATCGCTAAGGCCCGCAGAGGTTTTCAGCTATGAGAGTAATGGCAGCGGCTGACACTAAACAACCACAGCTCGTAATCCTATGTGGTGCGCCACTATCACCCCCAGTCACACACAGATTGAGAGGCTGGAGATTATTCAAAATGAAGCGATGCGGATCATTCTTGGTTGCACGAAGGACACACCCTGTGTGGTTATGAGATTTCTCCTTGATTTCCCGAGCATATCTCATAGAATTGATATGTGACGTGCAAGTGCGTACCTCAGAGTGAGTTCTGACATAGACCACCCACTACACAGAGAGCTCCCTTGTGTGAAGAAAGCAGGTTCAAGAGAGGCAAATCGTGAATGGGTCGGGCCGAGGATACATTTAAACACATCTGCGCCCCAGAAGACATAACTCCTTGCGAGGAAGGATACATATTCCTACAGTCTTTCAAGAGGCAGTCAAGACCGTCATTACACTCAATAGAGAGTGCAGGGAACATAGCATCATGAACGTGGATGCTGAGGACAAGGCACTCATCTGCGAACACGTCGATGACACAAATGTAGTGATTACACAGACGGGTCATCCGCCACCACCGATGTGCATGGGCCTTTACTGCCAGATCAAAGGGAAGAACAGTACACGAAGCCAGAGGTGACTTTACCGACACAACGAGCAGTCGAACAATGGAAGTATTCGTCGTAACGCAGGAACTTTACTGGCTGGAATCGCAAGCATATCCCCGTTCGTGCATACTAAGTGACTCACCGAATATGATTCAGAAAGTCAAAATAGGTGATGTACCTAGAGAATGGGCGGAGTCATTAGAGAGAGCTCAAATGCGGGCAAAACTACGAAAAAACC
>CM067308.1:48129374-48541874 GCA_034231615.1 Meghimatium bilineatum
ACATTATTCAGTTTCCAGTTGTTGTCATAATTGTGTGGCACATGGTCGAGAAGTTACAGCATTGTTTCACATCTGTGAGGAACCTGGTTCAACTCCTGGTAAGGACTGAGTTTTTTCCCTGTTTATGTGATGATAGCAAGAGCATGCTGCCTTTATTACTCAGCTATATTCTGTTCACTCTAAGAATGAAGTGGGTCAAAACACACCCCCACATTACTCTGCGACAAGAGGTGATTGTTAAACAGCTGATGACATGTAAATACAATATTATATAAAACATTTAAGAACAATTAAAAGCAATATTTAAACAACATTTTAAAAAAACATTAAAAACAATATTATTGGGCATTTAACAATCAATTAATGCATTCTGCATCCAACAACCAATCAGAAGCACTGACCCACTTCATTCTTAGAGTGAACAGTGTACAAATAGCATCTCCCTGCAACTCCCTAACGGGATACATTCAGTATTTGACAATTATAATTTGGTTTATTTTTACAATTTAAAAACATTTATAGAAGAATTAATTTTACTTCAAAGGTGAAGAGAATTTCTGGTTAAAAAGGGCTTGAATTGTGTAGAGGATTGATTTCATTGTACTCAGGTTACCCCATATGTACGCCAGACAAGTCTTGCTGCTATTGGATGACATTTGTTCACAATTATATTAAATCCATTGTGTCACACTTCTACAGCGTTGTTGCATCTTGGCAGTTTATTCATGACATGATTGTGTTGATTCCAACGGATCACAGGAAATCAAGGCTGAGAACTCTGCGATGAATCCATCCAATGTAGAAATCTTCAAAGTAATTGATGAGGAAATCTAGGTTAGAAACTATCTATATTGGTGAGTTGTTCGAAAACAATAATTACGTCAGTTTCTGGTATGAATACCAAAGCCATCAGTTGTTTGACTTATCATTTTCATCAGAGAGTTACACCGACATGTTACCCTCAGATTGTATTTTTTCACCAAATGTTCTATCCACAGTGAAAATAACATCCTGATAGTTCAGCTCGCGAAAAATTCACTTTCAAAAGCTTTAATTACAGCCAATTCGAAATCAGTATCTATTGAAGATAGAGTTACATTTCGGTTATTTTTCTGTTTTTATTACAATTACTATTTCCTATTTTTGGCTATGTAGAGATATTTTGTTGGGAATATTCTGTCTTGGAATATTTTGTCTTGGAGGTATTTTGTTCCGTATATTCTGTCTGGGAATATTTTGTCACGGAATTCTGTCTACTGTACGACACCACAAGAAGAAAACTATGATCATCTGCAACAGCTCAGATGGGCAAGCTCTATGATCCTGTTTTGGGACTGGTGACTCTTGATCTACACAGTTCATTGATGAAATCAATATTAGCATCTGACTTTGGCTAGAGAACGAGGAAGAAGAGTAAACTTCTAATTATTCTAGAGGTAATGACGATATGGATGGATATTAATTGAGAGATAGTCAACAGAGTTAAGTAGGCATTCCTTGGATGTTTATAGTGTTCATAACAAAGTGTATATAATGTTCTTTGAGAATTGTTTTATTGTTGTTCACAAATAAGAACTACCTGTCTTGAATAGATTAAGGGAGAGGCGTATAGTGATACTAGATAGATCTTGGAGCTGAATTGGCCGTGTTCTCATAATAAATATAGACAATATCACAAGAGCTGATATGCTGTGGATCGCAGAGGCAAGGTAAAGAGGAAATTAAAAGCTGAATATAACTGGGGTGCAGATTGGTTGAAAGGAGTGAACTAATCTTTGAGTATTCTATGAAGAACAGTTCTGTAGTGAAGAGGGTGGAGAGAGTTTATTTCTGCTGCATGAGACATGGGTAGCTTTTGGCTGCTATGATGATCCATGATTGAGATCAAGAAGACATTTTGTAGATTGATTTTATTCTTCTGTGTCTACATTTTTTTTTTTTTTCAGTCTGTTCTTCCTGAAGTGCTGGAACAAGTTGTTAACTGTAAAGATGCCATCGCCCAGGAATATCTCATGGAGTGCATCATCCAGGTATTTGTCACGATACAAATAATTTCATTGTATAATATTATGTGTATGTTGTAGCAAACTCATATATATGTATATATATATTTCTCTCTCTCTCTGTCTGTGTGTGTGTGTGTGTGTGTGCGTGCATGCATGCGTGGGGTGGTGTGGAGTGAGTGAGTGAGAGAGAGAGAGAGTATATATATATATATATATATATATATATATATATATATATATATATATATATATATATATATATATATATATATATATATATATATATATATATAAGTGCGTATTATATATATGTGTGTATATATAAGTATGTATGTATAAATTTGTGTGTGTGGTATGGTAAGCTGCTGTAGTGTGAGGTGTTGTGTGATGGAATGTCACACAATTGAATGTTATGCAAAGAAAGATAATGTAATCTAATCAAACGTTATGTAATGCAGTGGAATATTATGTAATGTGCTTATTAATGTTATACAATGTTATGTTATATAATGAAATATATGTATGTATGTTATCATTTAATGCAATAATATGCATACATAAATTGCTATCTGTTAATAAGTAAATAGTAAGATTATCTGTAAATAGTAAGATTATTATGTGTTTGGAAAGAATATTGAATTAACAACCTGCCGAAGATGAGTGTATTGCGGCTTTAGTGCAAATAAAATGGCGACATAACATATTTCAATTCTCTGGACTATGTCCTACTGGAAATTTAGTAGGACCATTGTCTTGCTACAAGAGAGATCTTTGGAGTTTGAGAATGAACGCTGAAGAAGATGAATTAACAAGAAATGTCTGGAACTTCATACTAAGTAGTAAATCAGCGAGTATACTTATCACAAATGAAATGGAGGTCATCCATCGCTAATGGGTGAAGTTGTTGATGCAATATGCTGCCTGAAAGATTACCTTCATATTAATGGATTGTTCTGATGGCATCAATGCATTGAGTGACCTTGTCTGATTAGATTTTCAGAAGTGTGAATCATGGTCAATCTCAAGATTGTGAGAGATTAAAGTAACGATTGTAATGGACCGGAAAGAAAAACATAATTGGTATATGAAGTGACGGATAAATTAACATCGAACTGGAACTATGAGCTGCTACACACTGATAGATTTATTGAGACGGATCGGAGCAGCAATAGTGTGCTCTAATATTAATCTGCACTCATAACTGAAAAATATAATGTATAAATATGAATATTACGGCACACTTTATTATTTATTGTGAGTCTTGGGCTTCTGTTGATTGAGCTTAAATGTTGTGAAACGACATAGCGACTCCATATAAAAGCAGGGGGAAAATGTGACTTACCAAGATGGCACTAAGTGTAAAAGTGAAGGGTTCTTAAGGTTTACCAAGATGGCACTAAGTGTGAAACTGAAGGGTTCTTAAGGTTTACCAAGATGGCACTAAGTGTGAAACTGAAGGGTTCTTAAGGTTTACCAAGATGGCACTAAGTGTGAAACTGAAGGGTTCTTAAGGTTTACCAAGATGGCACTGAGTGTGAAACTGAAGGGTTCTTAAGGTTTACCAAGATGGCACTGAGTGTGAAACTGAATGGCTCTTAAGGTTTACCAAAATGGCACTAAGTGTGAAACTGAAGGGTTCTTAAGGTTTAGCAAGATGGCACTAAGTGTGAAACTGAGGGGCTCTTAAGAATCTCTCAAGCAAATAATACATTTAATCTATGACCCAATGACTGACAGAAGAATAATGAAGCATGAAATGGAATTGTAGGATAGTACTATCACTGTAGTGAAAGACAATCTCTTCTTTCTTTACTTGATGGAACACAGGTGGACAATCTCTTCTTTCTTTACTTGATGGAGCACAGATAGTTCTAAAAATATATTAGTAGCATATCCTATTCAGGGTGTAGCGATCTACCCAAATTATTTGGCTGCTGTAGTGATTATATGTGCAATATTCACATTCAGTAGATTACCATTGCTTTCTGAATAGTCCAGATGCATGATTGCCTGCCGCAGAAATTGAACTTGGTACTTTAGTTATCCAAAATGTGATCTATACTTTTCTACATGGATAGAAATATCCATATTAAACTAATAGCTTGGGTCATGGTAGCTCATTTGTTAGTAAACTGGCTTCATGTTCGACTGATCCAAGGTTCAATTTTCAGTTCAACTGGAAGTATTTTTAAATCAGGAATGTCTTTTAGGTCAACCCAGCCTAAAGAAAATGTAAGTATCATCTGAAAAAAGTAAAGGCGGCAAACTTGATGCTGACCACGTCATCCTTCATTTCCCATTGGTCATAAAAACCACGAGCCTAACACAGCATTCCCCAATATGCCTGAATATCTTGTAAGAGGGAACACTTGATGATGCATACTGTAAAATAATTAATGAAAATAAAATGTACTTTTGTTTAAACATAATATCTCAATATTCTCCTCAGGTTTTCCCAGATGACTTTCATTTGCAGTCTTTGAAATCATTTCTCCGAGCTTGTGCAGAACTTCATCCAAATGTCAATGTCAAGAACATTATTATTGCTCTAATTGACCGGTGAGAATTAGTTATTATTAATTGTTGCGTTTTTGCCAAAGACGGATGTATCGGGCCATTGATGCAAATAAAACGGAGACACAATGCATTTCCATTTGGTGGACAACATCCTGCTTGAAATGCAGGAGGACCATATTCCTGCTACAAGAGTGATCCAGGAAAGACTTCTGGAAAATTGGAATCAATACTGTTATCTGAATTTAGCTGATGAAAGGTGGCAACATCAAAAAAGCTGATGTCATCAAGATCTCTAAGTGCATAAAAAAATTGAGGTTGGAGGTTCCGTCCGAAATGATTACCCGATCTTTCAAAAAGTGCCCCATCAGTAATGCAATGCGTGGAAGTGGGACAACACTCTCTTTGAGGTTGATACAGATGACGACAATGTATCAGATAACAGTGAGATAGGGATTGATAATATCTACCCTGATGTTCCAATGATAGAGATTGATAATATCTACCCTGATGTTCCAATGATAGAGATTGATAATATCTACCCTGATGTTCCAATGATAGAGGGTGAAACTCATGAACTGTTTCAGAATTCAAACAGTGATTTTGACTTTGATGGATTTGAATGACTTTTTCTGCCGAAGACAGATGTGTCGGGCCATTGGTGCAAATAAAACGGTGACACAACGCATTTCCATTCTCTGGACTACATCCTGCTCGAAATCTAGTAGGACCATGGTCCTGCTACAAGAGAATTCAGCAGGAGTTTGAGATTGAACGCTGAAGAAGAAGAAGAATGACTTTTTGTACTGGTAATTTTTTTATTCTTACCAATAATTGATAGTATTCTGTGTTACGGTTTTTATGTTTTTGCCGGTAAAGTGCAAGAAATTTTTTTGGGGCGTGTATATAAGCAGATACTCTTACATCAGTAGCAGAAAAAAAATTCACAAATTCTCTGCTTATATTCTGAAATATACAAATACTTGTTACGAGTGGTTCTCAGTTAGGGAACAACCTAACGTACTAAAGATGTGAAGGCTGGTACAATACAGAGCAGTGAGAGGAACAAAAACAGAGATATGTTATGCATCACAACCTGTGTATCAGCATTGATTGCAAAATTCTTTAACTGTTGTGGTCAACCATCCAAATTTTGATAATGGTCATCATTGCTTAATCTTTTTTGCAGCTTGGAGTTGGCATTGTCTTGACCACAGATGCCCACTTATAGGAGTTTAATGGCTACAGAAGACAGGTCCAATTTTACAATTCCCATTGTGGTGCAGCATGCTAATAGCCTGGCATTCTAGCTGGGGGATGGGTTAACCTGAATTATGGAATTAAACATACCATCTTCAGTATGGCAGGCTGTACACACACGTCTTAACATTTCTTCTTCAGCGTTCATTCTCAAATTCCCACTGGATATCTCTTGTAACAGAACAATGGTCCTACCAGATTTCCAGTTGGATGTAGTCCAGAGAATGGAAATGTGTTGTGTTGCCGTTTTATTTGCGCCAATGGCCCAACACATCTGTCTTCTGCGGGAGTCTTAACATTGATTTTGAGACAGGTAGAAGGAGACAACTGGAGTTAAGACTGCACTAACCAGAGTGTGGCTACTTCCTGGAAGAGCCCAGAACTAGGACATATATTTTTAAGCTTGTAGCTTGTACATATTAAACAGGTTGATGAGTTAGCAGAGTTGATAGTGAGCTCGCCTCGCAAACCTAAACGTCGAACTAGATGGCTAAAACACTAACCATCTGCATTGTACTGGTGATACGATTGGATATATTAGTCTTATCTCAAAATTCACCAATAGTTGAATAGGAATATCCTGTACAAGATACACTTCAATTATTATTGTTTATATATTTGAAAAATTGAAGGCAACAGAGACAGAGGGTGACAATGTGAGAAAATATTAGACAATTTGACAACCTGGCAAGGCAAGGAAACAACAACGACTTTGATACATAATACTGTGGACAGAGAGCTGTGGAGAGCCATGACCGCCTATGCCAGCAGGCATGGCACCTGATGATGATTTAGTGCTCTATTGCATAGATTGCTCCATTTTTCCTCCTGACTTAAACAGAGATAAATGTTCTCTGGGTATAAGCAGAACTGAGAACAAATATGAAATAATTCCATACTTTCAATGTTGTTGTTATTGTTTCTCCTACAGACTAGCAGCATTTGCTCAAAATGAAGAAGGGTCTGGTATTCCTCCAGAGATTCAACTGTTTGACATCTTCTCAAATCAAATCTCACAAGTCATTAAGGTCAGTAAGTCTTCTTGTGTATATTTATTATTTCATTGCTCTTCACAATTTTTTACATTCTGCTTATTTTCTTATGATTTTTACCTTTCTTGCTTGGGTGAAAGGGCATGAACCCATAGACTACAGGATTAGCTACCAACCAACAGTTCTTGCATTAATCGTCAACTTCTGATTTTGTTTCTTTTTCTATCTCGCTTCCAGTTGGAGTTGGATGTGAATATTTATTTCTTCAATAAATTACTGTGCTGTCCATAAATTTGTCAATAATTGGGGTGAGGGGGGAAGGGTCTGCTGAAAAAGTGTGACATTTTTTTGACAATGGGAGGAGGGTATACCATAACAAAAATTGATGTCAGTAATAGTTTTTTAATACACCAATAACATTTTTGTAATGTGAGCAATTGTTCCTAAAATTTGAAAACAAAATACTGTTTTAGTCCTTTTTCTTAAAAAAAAAAAATTTTTGGGAGGGAGGTTGGCCGATTTTTTTTAACGTAATTAAGCAGGTAGTGTCCCTGAGTTCTTAACAGCTGTTGACAAGGAGAGGCGGGGGTGGGTTACAAAATGGCAAAAAAATGTTGACATAATTTATAGACAGCCTGTGTACTGTGATTGCCAACTGCGACTGTCGAGCTTGTCCATCAAGGTTTCACATAGCCATAGTTTTCTTATTGTGGTGAGGTACAGTGATAAGTTCTGTAAAATATGTGATTTGAAAAAAAAAATGTTTGCTTATTTCAGTCATTATTAACTCTCCCACTCATTCTTCTTATGTTCATTTTTGTCATATACTTTATGTAATTACTTTCCTCTCTATGTGTTGCTGGTCCTGAAAAGAGAGCAAAGAATAGCAACACTGTTTACATTTCATGCATGTTGTAACAAAAGACAGTTGAGTTCTATTGAGGAGATAGAATTACAGATACAGACATGTTTCAAGTGAATGAAAGAAGAAGAAATTCATGTAGTAGGTGGCAACTAAAGAGGTTTTAGAGTGGAGTTGACTGTCCCATACCATATAGGGTCAAAATGACCCAGAAGCCATGCTGAAGTCAGATGTGTCAGGAAGAAAGACACATATATCGCAGCTAAGCTGTAAACCATGATACACTGCATTCCATTTTCCGTACTACATCTTGCTAATCTGCAGGAGTTTTGAGGACGAATGAAAAATGAGAGTTTCCTCCCTTTGTTTTCATTGTGGTCTATGTATTAACTATCAGTTTACGGTTCCAATTTATTACCTCTTCCTGATTTCTTTGTTACCAAATATTTATCATCATGGCAGCTTCAAGCCTTCATTATCATTATATAATTACATTCCACCGAAGACGGATGTGTCTGGCCATTGGCACAAATAAAACGGCGATACAACGCATTTCCATTCTCTGGACTATATTCTGCTGGAAATCTAGTAGGACAATTGTCCTGCTACAAGAGAGATCTGACAGGAGTTTGAGAATGAATGCTGAAGAAGAAGATGATATAATTACACCACCAAAGATGGATGTGTTGGGCCATTGGCACAAATAAAACGAAGACAGCACATTTCCATTCTCTGGACTACAGCATGCTGGAAATCTAGTAGGATCATTGTCCTGTTTCAAGAGAGATCAAATGGGAGTTTGAGAAGAAACACTGAAGAAGCAGAAGAAATATATAATTACCACAAAACTAGAGAAGATCCAACGATAAAGTATGGGAGGTAGTACAAAATACCAAAGTAATTGTAGTGAATGAGTAAATATGTGTTACAACACACATTACTAACTAACATGTGTTACAACACACATTACTAATACGAGCTCAAAGATAAGGGAGAGGTTTGGGCTGTTCAAATATCACCCATAGGGTGATGATGATTTAATCCCGGTTGCTGTGAGCAGGCAGCTCTTGACAACCCATAGCCCTTTTTGCGAATGCGTGGGTTCTCTTCAGCTGCAAGCCATAGAAAATCAGAGCATAAAATTTAATACTAGAAAATTAGCCAAAAGGTGGTTAAACCCCCTACACCACAAACGATTAAAAAAAAAAGTTATCCAAATATCTCACAGAAATGGAGGTACATCTGTCAAATGATTTTTTTTTTAAAATGTATACGTAATGGCCCTCCCTTCCTTTTTACCAAAGACATCTACGGCCCGGTACTAACAATACAAAGATAACACTTTTGTTTTCAATTTTTAAAGAAGTTTTTAAATTAGTCAGTTTTTTTCTGAATTATTCTGTCCTTTCTTCTTATTATTACATCTTTGTTTCAACATAGATCATAGATTGAAATGTCAACCATTTTCATCCTTATTGTAATTGTTTCGACATCTTTTAATTATTAATAGTAGGTGTTTTGAAACACAGTAACTTATTCACTGTAACTTCATTATCATTGCCGTCTCTTCACTTTTTATTCTTTCTTAGAAAAGTTATATCTTTCAGTTTTTTCTGCAATAAGTTGATAACAGAAATATAATATCACCATCAGGTTGAGTACATCCTGGACAGGATGTAGATATCATTACCATATTTCAAAACTCTTGTTGACCTTGAGTTAATCCTCCCGCTTTTGTGAGTATCATGTTTAGGTGGTCTTTGTTATCTTGTGTCCATCTTCCATCTTGGCCTACTTCTTTCTTGTTGCCCTGGCATCATCCCTCTCCATATCTAGGCAGTCATGTCTTTTGATATGGCCAAAATATTGTAGTTTTCTATAGAGAACCTTACTGTTTAGCCAGTTTTCTTTAAATTTTCTCAGATTGTCCCAATTGGTGATATTTTTGGTCATTGGTATTCTGAGGATTCTTCTGTAACATTTTGTTGAAATATAACATAAGCCATTTATTCCAGCAAAAATGATGCTGTGCATTGTGAATGAATATCATACTGTGTGTGTGTGTGAATCAGTAAATGCGATACTGTATGTGTGTGTGAATCAGTAAATGTGATACTGTGTGTGTGTGTGTGTGTGAATCAGTAAATGCGATACTGTGTGTGTTTGTGTGTGTGTGTGTGTGTGTGTGTGTGTGTGTGTGAATCAGTAAATGTGAAACTGCATGTGTGAAAATGTAAATAAAATGATGATGTGTGTGAAAAAAGAAATAAGATATAACATACCCGTATATTTCCGTGTATAAGCCGAGAATTTGTGTAAATATTCTCATTATTGATGTTACAGCTTACATATGACCACAATGAAAATTTTAAAACATTATTACTGCTAGAATTACAAATAACGGCAACACAGAATAGTCAAATAGGCCTATCCGTAGCAGGAAAAAACGTAATAGTATGAAGACATTAAAGTCCTTCAAAGTCAGATACACAGAATTCAGAAACAGTTCACGAATTTGACCAGCTTTTATGGAAATCAACAGTCTACTATCATAAAAATTGTTTTACTTCAGAAATGCAGGAACTATGTTGCGATACTGTTTACTAAAAATCGTCCGGGAAAGTATGTTGTTTCAAAATTGCGGTACCCATGATAAATAGATGTCATTCATGAGTATTATCACATGGAGTTTTCAAAATTGAGATTGTATAATATATAGAAAGTAATATAAATCAAGGCCTTGAATTATAAGTTGAATTGTGCACTTGAAATAACTCTGGG
Source organism: Meghimatium bilineatum (assembly GCA_034231615.1). NCBI lineage: Eukaryota > Metazoa > Mollusca > Gastropoda > Stylommatophora > Philomycidae > Meghimatium > Meghimatium bilineatum. Next base: position 48,139,790 of record CM067308.1, read on the forward strand.
GTTTTGAAATTCATTAAGAAAGTGCAAACATTCATTATGACACATAGAAAGGTTCTAGGCTCTATTCACACGAGTTTGATTATATACAGACTGTGAAGACCACAATGTCGGTCTAAAAAAATGTGTTTACACCCTCAGATAAGAATAGAGAAATGTTGAAACAAATAACTTTTTGTTTCTAGCTCTTTCTGCTACGTCATTGTGAGATTAGTGCGGGTTAGTAGACACAAAGGATGTGGTAATGCCACCATAATGGCCAACCTTTCTGACTGAATGAATGAATGAATAGGATAGCTGGGAACAATGCTGGTACCTGGCGGCTATGGGTTTAATGACCTTCAACAGTATGTCTATTGCAGATGGTCATTTATGGGGATGCCCCCTGGAAAGGTTGTCCTGTGTTATCTTTGATGTATTTTCCCGGCTTTCTCATTCAGTTAATATGAGTGGGGCAAATGAAAGAAATGACCTTGCATTTTACGGTTGCTAAAGTTTATGTTAATTTCCTTTTAGCATGAGTCCGTTTGTCAGTTCATTCTTATAATAACGGGAAACCACAGTATTATTACCAGTATTATTATGTTTTTCCTACTTTGGCCTATAAACAGATTTTTGGCTTTTGACACTTTCTGACATTAAAATCTATTATTTCATGTTCATAAAATCATGTCCTAGGCTTATAAACAAATCAGCTTATAAATGGAAATATATGGTAGTCAAGTATGGTGTTTAACAAGTGAGACACAACAATCTTCAGGATATGTACCTTTTTTGCATCTGCTGGAGAGACAAAGCTTCTATTGAACTGGTTCTTTAATTTAATTGGTTCCTTGGGTATTCAATAGTCATTCTTTAGTCTACTCTAAATACTGTTGTGTGGAAACTAAGTCCAATTATCTCTTTGAGACTAAGAATGTTGAAAGAATATTGTTGATAATTACAACTAATGTTGATTAAACTAGGTCGTTGCTATGGTGAGACACAAACAAAGCCAGGTTCAGGTAAAGCATCTATTGTGAAATGAATTTGATTATTTTTCTGATGCATGTAACAAAGCCTCAACTTTCTAGATAACTTCTTGATTTATATAATTTTTTCAAAAATTGATTTATCAAGTTTTGCTCTAATTGGGTTTCATTTAGAAAATGGTAGATTTTTGTGTAGACTCATTTGAGTTGACCAATATTGTCATGTTTATTTTTTGTGTTGCTATTTTCCATAGTTTTCTGTACAATTTTTATTAAAGCATTAATTCTCAAACCTGCTTGATTTCTTGTAGCAAGACAATGTTCCTAATGTTCTTAATTTCTCAAACCTGCTCAGTGTCTTGTAGCAAGACTTTGATCCCACTGTTCTTGATTAGGAACCAGCATCAGCACAAGGGGGCATTCCTATAAATGCTCTGCTTGACATTCCGTCAGCCATTAAAAATAATATAAACTCAGTGACCTCAGTCAGTTGTTGGTTGTGGACTCTTTTGTTCCTACTAGATTTCCAATGGGATATAGTCCGGAGAATACAGATATGTTGTGTTGGGTCTGGAGAATACAGAGAATGTTGTGTTGGATCTGGAGAATACAGAGATGTTGTGTTGGGTCTGGAGAATACAGATATGTTGTGTTGGGTCCGGAGAATACAGATATGTTGTGTTGGGTCTGGAGAATACAGAGATGTTGTGTTGGGTCTGGAGAATACAGATATGTTGTGTTGATGTTTTATTTGAGGCAATGGTGTGATACATCTGAACTTCAGTGGTGGTATATACAATTTTACATGTATATAAAATGTTACATATTTTACCAATTCTACTGATTAGTGGAAAATGAAAAATAAAATAGCAGCATTTAAAACAAAATGTTATAGAAAAATCCTCAGAAAACCATGGACCAAAAAGATCACCAATGTAGCCTCAAAACTGGCTAAACAGCATGGTTCTTTCCAGAAATCTACAATATTTTGGCCATATCAAGCGCCATGACAGCCTAGAGATGATCTGGAGAGGATGATGCCAGGGAGATGAACAAGAGGCAGACCATGAAGAAGATGGACGCAAGACATCAAGGCTACCTGAACATGACAGTAACAGAAGCAGGTAGACTGGCTCAAGATCGGCAGAAGTTTCCAAAGGCTGTGATGAATGCTTCATCTAGTTCAGGATATGCTACCTGATGATGACTGATTGGTTGATATCCGTAGTCATATTGCTAATATGCCAGTTCTACATTGCAACTTGTGTAACAGCATTGCCCATACTTCATTCTGGCTCAGTTCATCAATTTAAATGCTAGCCAGTGCACGATTCTTAATCTTTTTGTTTCACTGTATATGTCTCTATCAACATGACCACAAATGCCTATTCTGTTAAAATGATAATTTTGAAAGTGAATGAAATATTTTATGTGTAGAATTTTCTGAGCAACTTGTTGATGTTCTAGATTTCAGACAAACTAAATGGATGCACAATTATAGTATTTCCTTACACTTTATTTTTTTTGCTTTGTAGTAGTTTATCTCTCTGGGCTAATGTTTGTATTAATACTTTTTTTGGATTGCCATCCTATACTTTGAGAAAATGGCATACCAATAGTACTTATGTAAAACACAAGGTTGTTTTTGTTGTTGTTGATATCCAAATGCTGATGAGTAAATTCTACTGTTGTCAGCACAATGCCGTTCTTAAAAAAGTGCAGGTCTTCTGAAGTTGACATAGTGATCCATACAGTAAGTTAGTGACTGTTAAGGGTGTCTGTAGGAGTTTTTTCCTGGCAGTTGAAAGGTAAGGGCAGTCAATAAGGAGGTGTTCTACTGTTTCATTCTTATGAGAACAGTGTCTACAAGTGGGTAGTTGCTTGGGTTTGATATGATTTAAATGGCTATTGGTCAAAACACAAAGTCAATCAGCTTTTCAATGAACGCATTGGGCTATCAGAATATTGGGTACATGTATGAAGAAATGCAGGTAACAGTATCCAAGGCAGTTTCAATGTTTCAACCTGGATGTTTTATTTCAAGAAAATACACAAGACAAGCAGTTAACAAACAGTAAAAACATTAACAATAAAGGCACTATCACACAAGCATCTGAATGATATTATTCAGGTCATTGCAATAAGATCTTCATCACAGATGATAGTGCTAGGTACACCCTTGAATATCGCTATATATTTCAGTTTGGTACCCTTAAGCTTTTGGTCTTAATACAGATCATTCATTTATTTAGATTTAGGTGTTTGGGGCCTTTGTTGTATTGTCGTTTTCAAACATAGTGGTTTTATTTCGTTATCATTCCCCCATATTAATGCACGTTTCTATGACAATATATGTAAGCCATTGTTACCTTGTCTCTGCTGTTGATGTTTGCTATCTAATTCTTTTATGGTAGTGTCTTTATTTTTACTGTTTGTTTTGTATTTTCTGAAAAAGACCTTAAGGTTGAAATGTTGAAACTGTCTTGTATACTGTTATCTTTATTTCTTCACACCAATACCCAATAGTCTGATAGTGATAGTTTGTTGTTGATTGTAAAGCTGATGGACTTTGTGTTTTACATACCGGGTAAGTAATTTCCATTATAATTGTCCTGGTTACTATTGCCAGTAAATAGTATTCCAGTTGAAATTAAATGGTCTCAAGTAGTAAGAAATATTATTGAAAGAACATTTCATCTGGTGTTAGTAAAAAATGTACTCGATCAAGTTCATAGAGAAGATAAACTAGTTTACAGAGTATAACCTTGGACTGGAAGAGCAGCTTCCAAGAAACAAGTTTTTTCTTTGAATCATAGTTTCCTGGTACTAGCTTTAAAAGATTCACCAATAGTTGAGCTAGTTTACAGAGAATGACCTTGGAAGGAGAACAACTTCAAGGAAACAAGTTTTTCTTTGAATGATAGTTCCCTTTAACAAGCTTTAAAAGATTTAACTGTTTTAAAAATAAACTTGTATACAGAACTAACGTTCTTCCTAGCTGCGGTGTAACCTCAGAGCACGCTTAGGAAGGTGTTGCACATGGAATTTAACACTTCATGAACAAAATCTAGAACTGCAGGGCTTTGAAAAAAGGTCTTCAGTCTCAGCACATGCCCTAGAAATCTTGACTGTCTGCCCCTAATGTTTGATATGATTGATCTTTTTTCGCTAGCATCAAGAACCTCTGCATGAAGTCATGATGAAACATAATGTTATCTAGGGAATAATACAGCAGTAGTTTCCCCCAGGCTTTCTGCTGGTTTGTTTATGGTTTTCTCCACTAGGCTTTGGCTAAAAATAGCCTGATCTACAAGGCAGCAGTGGTTTGATTTTATAGTGGCCTTCTCTTAGAGTGTTTAACATGGATATAATAATAAAATATCAAATCTTTTTTCTGTTTTACATGGATATCTAGTTTAAAAAAATTTATCAAATCTCCTTTTTTTTCCTGTGTTTAACATGGACATATAGTAAAAAATCAAATCTCCTTTATTTCTGTTTAACATGGATATCTAGTAAAAAAAAAATCAATATTTTTTCTGCGTTTAACATGGATATCTAGTTAAAAATCAAATCTCCTTTTTTTCTCCTGTGTATAATATGGATATATATTAAAAAATCAAATCTCCTTTTTTATGTTTTTAACATGTATGTCTAGTAAATGATTAAAATACTTCTCTCCATAGAGCCGACCAGACATGCCACCAGAAGATATAGTGTCATTACAAGTAGCTCTGATCAACTTAGCCTTGAAGTGTTACCCGGATAAGGTGGGCTATGTGGACAAGGTCCTGGAGACGACCGAGGATATTTTTAACAGATTGAATCTTGACCAGTAAGTTTGTGTCTGTTATAGATTTAGATGGAAAATTTACATTCTGTCTATTGTCTTTCCACAGGTGGTTTGTTATCCACTCTTGCTATTAAACATAGAGGTGATTGGAGCTCGAGCTTGTACTCCAAGGCCAGATGTGTGACCTCAGCTGTGCAATGACTGTGTTTATTCAGGATGTCCCTGACATTTTCTATCCATCTTTTCCGTGGTCTTCCTCTGGCTTTGTACCCTGATCTCATTTGAATATATGCCTGTATGGGTTTTACATTGTGAGCTTGTTAAAAACAATGTTCTGGAACCAGCATAGAATAAAGAATGACAGATAAAGATGGAGAAAAGTTGGAAAGATATAGAAGAGACTTTTAAAGAGATATGGTAGGGACAGGTGAGACTTGGAAAGAGATATGGGAGGGACAGGTGAGACTTGAGGTAAAGAACAGGTGAGACTTGAGGTAAGGAATAAAAGGATTCGGTAGACAGGATAAGATGAAAGTGGTCAGTTGATGATTTGTTAAAAACAATGTTCTGGAACCAGCATAGAATAAAGAATGACAGATAAAGATGGAGAAAAGTTGGAAAGATATAGACGAGACTTTTAAAGAGATATGGGAGGGACAGGTGAGACTTGGAAAGAGATATGGGAGGGACAGGTGAGACTTGGAAAGAGATATGGGAGGGACAGGTGAGACTTGGAAAGAGATATGGGAGGGACAGGTGAGACTTGGAAAGAGATATAGGTGAGATAGCTAAGATTTGGAAAGAGATATAGGTGAGATTTGAATAGAGATATAGTGGGATAAGTAAGACTTAGAAGAAAGATATAGGGATAGTCAGGGGATAAAAGTTCCAGTGTCAGGTAACAACCCTAAACAGGAAATGGATGGCTGTGGTAACACATGGCAAATATCAAAATGAACAAAAATAAGTATACATGTTACAAAAATAAGTCATAAAACAACCTAACAACGAGAGACAGTGACAGATGACATTTCGACTAAAAAGCCTTCATCAGGACAAACAAAGGACAACAGTAAACAAGTATTACATAGAGACACACATGATGGTGATAGGAAGGAAAAAAGAGGGACAGTAGTGAGACAGAGGAAGCAAAGATAGGACAGCATGACAGGGAAAAAGAGAGTGTGAGAGGAAGATGAAAGTGGTAAGCCAGTCACAGAAAATGTAGAAATAGATAAGATATAATGCAAATAAATTGAACATGAAAATGACAGCTCGATAATAGTTAGCGGTGAAAAGAGACTGGGAACTGAAGACACCAAGTTAAATAGCAAATGTGGCTTGTTACCACATGTTTAAGAAGACAGAGGCGAGAAAGACCATCCCTGGGCTATAAGAGAGAATTATACTTGAGTGGACAAAGGCCTGATGAACCACAGACAGGGAGCATAGAGAACTGTGTCTTGATGTTAGGTTGTTTTATGACTTATTTTGGTAACACTTATACTTATTTTTGTTAATTTTTAATATAGGTGGGATATGTAAGATTTGGTAAAAGATATAGGTGGAATATGTGAGACCCGGAAAGAGCTATAGGTGGAATAGGTGAGACCTGGAAAGAGATATAGGTGGAATAGGTGAGACCTGGAAAGAGATATAGGTGGAATATGTGAGACCTGGAAAGAGATAAAGAAGGGTAAATAAGGACTAGGAGATTTCTCTGGCGCAGTGGTTAAGCCATTTGCTTTGTGTTCAAGAGGTCATGGGTTCAAATAAAGCTAGCATAGTCTTCTTTTTAGAGTGGGTATTTTTTCAGAAATCCTTGGGGATTATTGCTTGAAGCTACAGAGTATGTACTATTAGTAGTGAGCTAGGGAAGCGGCGTGCCGCTTCGTTATTAGGAATGAAGTACATATGTGGTAACCAGAGTGAAATTAAGTCAATCCTCTACACCTTTTGAGGTAAGGAATAATTGGATTCGGTAGACAGGATAAGATGAAAGTGGTCAGTTGATGATTTGTGTCTCACAGGAAGTTAAAAGGTGGGTATATGGATGGACTGATTGATTGTACATCACCCGACGTAGCTAAAAGCCATATATGAACAGTAGTAATTGAATACTGAATCTGGTTTAGCCATTATCTTTGGAAAGATATCAACTGCATTACATGAAATTCTGTGTGTGTCACAGGTGGTGACGAAAAGTTAGCAGATCAAAATGGGCTGTAGTCACATGTGTGAGACAGAAAGGTGCAGATATCACAGTAAAACTGTCAATCGTCACAAAGTGCTTTTCATTCACTGGACTAGTCAACAGGAATTGAGAACAAATGCAGAAGAGTTTGTAGTTAGATTAGTAAACTGCTTTGTGATTATCTTCTCCTGTTAATACCAGGGTGTCTACAAAGTCACTGTGCACTTATTGAAATTAGTGATAACAATGTGCCATATGAATTGTGCTGCAGGGGTCAGAAAGGGGAGCAAAGAATAGCAATACTGTTTTACCTTCCATGCATGTCATAGGAGGTGGCTAAGGAGGTTTTGAGATGGAGTTGGCTGTCACATCCCAAATAGAGTCAAAATGACCAGGAAACCATGCTGAAGTCAGATGTGTCAGGCTGGAAGATGCAGATATTGCATCTAAGCAGTAAACCACCCTCATCAAGACCAACTTCTTGAAGTGGAGATGGGGCTTAGTCCAGCTAACAGAGGCTGGAAGCTAAGATTGATCGGGTCATTCCTGACATAGAGCAGAACCACACTCCTGCCCAAGCAATCACTAGTGCTGAAGTCAGAGATACCAGGCTTAGAGGTGCACCAGCAACTATAGTATCACACGACATAACTAGATAACGCCTTCACAATGACAAAAAAAGCTGTGAACCATGACACAACACACTCCATTCTTTAGACTACATCCTGCTAATTTTCGGGAGTTTGCGAACAAACACAGAAGAAGAAGAATTATGAGTTTTTGGTGCAAAGCTGTGTGCTATCAGTACACATCCACTTTATAGACACCCTGTTTATGTAACTGAAATCTGACATATCATTTGGTTACAGTGTTGAGCATGGAAGTCCTGTATCAAAGGAGCTGATGAGACTGATGAAGATACCCATTGATACCTACAACAATGTCTTGACTGTTCTAGAACTTCAACACTTTGGTCCCTTGTTCGAGTACTTTGATTACAAGGGCAGACAACTGATGAGCTCCCACATTATCAGTAATGCCCTTGAAAATGAAACGCTGATACCAGCACAAGAAAATGTGAGTTGTTTTTTTTGTTTATGATATTGTCAATATCTAAATTCTGAGTTGATGTACCTTTGGCATTCATTCAGGTAACACATTCTTTGGAATATTTAAATTTTGTTTGTGTGCTTGATATCTTGAAATATTTAAATGTAAAAAGTTAAAGATAAAGGTAATATGAGCTATGAGCCAGCGTCAGTTGGCACACAGTTTCTCATAAGTGTTTAGCTGTCTAGTCATTGGTTGACATAGCACACAGTTTCTCATAAGTGTTTAGCTGTCTAGTCATTGGTTGACATAGCACACAGTTTCTCATAAGTGTTTAGCTGTCTAGTCATTGGTTGACATAGCACACAGTTTCTCATAAGTGTTTAGCTGTCTAGTCATTGGTTGACATAGCACACAGTTTCTCATAAGTGTTTAGATGTCTAGTCATTGGTTGACATAGCACACAGATTCTCATAAGTGTTTAGCTATCTAGTCAGCGGTTGCCCAGACTAGAACCGTCTACTGCAATTAAGCTGGCACCATTCTTCGATCATTTCAGAGCATGAGCCTTGGTTTCCTATTTCCTTGTGGTTGGATGAACCACAGAAGTAATTTTATTTAAAACTACAAATAACAAGTGAATTAGAAACCCCGGTTTGCTAGTCAGTGGGTGAATGACTTACATTAAGCTACAATGACTATATCACATACTATTTTATAACATTACACTACAATGGCTATATCACATACTATTTTCTTACATTACACTACAATGGATATATCACATACTATTTTGTTAATATATTAAAGTATTCCATGATATATTCATTGACATATGTTTGATACTTATTCATGAAGGTGGATGCTATCTTGAACATTGTCAACTGCATGGTACAAGACCAAAATGACCAGCCTGAGGAACCAGATGACCCTGAAGATTTTGCAGAGGAACAGGGGCTTATGGGTAGATTTATTCATCTATTGCAGTCCGCTGATCCAAACCAACAGTTCCTGGTATGTTTTACTCTAAGAAATTGGATATTGCTTCTATATTATGATATGTATTTTTGTTGTTCATTATGCTGAGAGTGTTGTTGTACTGTAAGTGTCATCAGATCTACAAATCTAGCACAAGCTCTATTGTTGTAATCTGCTTTCATCATTCTATATGGCATCCAGGGCCTAGATTATAGTTCATGGTGCACAGAATAAAGTCACAGTTGTATTGCCAGAGATGTCATAAGAGGTGACTAAGGGAAACTGGTGGATTGGCTGACAACCTGTAACCTGTGAAAAAATTATGTTCACTGCATGTCTTATCTCAATTTCTTTTGTCTTCTGCCTTACTTATTCACCCACTGCATTGCGTGTTAACACAGGAGTGTTTTAGGCTAAGGGAGTAAATTCCTACAGAAATCCGGAAGGGCAGACCCTATAGTAATCAATAATGTATTAAACATTCTTCTGGCATCTCCTGCAATTCTATTTGATTTCAGATTCCCAGCAATAATCCGGAAAAATTTTGCTTGTTGATTTTATATTCCCAGCAATAACCCGGAAACTTTTGTTTGTTGATTTCAGATTCTCAGCACAGCCCGGAAACATTTTGGTGCTGGAGGGGACAAGAGAATAAAGTATACTCTTCCACCTGTTGTCTTTGCTGCTTACAGGCTAGCATTCAGATACAAGCAGCTACATGAGGAGGTCAGGCTTTGTTGAATAGTTTGTTAATATTAGAAATTGTTATGCAATTTCACGTTTTTGGTGAGATTGTTCCTTTTCACTAACATTTAATTTGTTTCTTGATAAAGATCATTTGACAGAAACATTGAAGTCATCCTTGCTTACTTAATTTATATCAACTACTAATGATACCTACTTATAAGTTGTTGTGTTTGAGGTGACACATCTCAGTTTATCATTGTTTGCATCACATAATTTTGTAGATAATGCTGGTTTGTAGAAATATGAGTTGTTTGTAGAAATATGAGATGTTTGTAGAAATATGAGATGTTTGTAGAAATATGAGATGTTTGTAGAAATATGAGATGTTTGTAGAAATATGAGATGTTTGTAGAAATATGAGATGTTTGTAGAAATATGAGATGTTTGTAGACATATGAGATGTTTGTAGAAATATGAGATGTTTGTAGAAATATGAGATGTTTGTAGACATATGAGATGTTTGTAGAAATATGAGATGTTTGTAGAAATATGAGATGTTTGTAGAAATATGAGATGTTTGTAGAAATATGAGATGTTTGTAGAAATATGAGATGTTTGTAGAAATATGAGATGTTTGTAGAAATATGAGATGTTTGTAGAAATATGAGATGTTTGTAGAAATATGAGATGTTTGTAGAAATATGAGATGTTTGTAGAAATATGAGATGTTTGTAGACATATGAGATGTTTGTAGACCTAAGAAGAAATTTCTTTATCCATTTTTTAACCATAAAATCTCTTTGTGCATGTCAACTTTACCAAGAAGAGAGGAAGAAAATATGGCCTACTGAGACCACACTACTTCTAATCCTGAGGAGTTCCACCATGGATGACCTGAAGCGAATCACAGTTCATTTAAACTTTTGGTGCTGTAAACTGATGACAGATTGAAGAATAATGAAGTGAATCCAGTTCATTGAAGTTATTGTTACTGTAGTCTGATGAGGGACTGAAGAACAATCACACTGTTCATTTAAGCTGTTGGCACTGTAACTTGATGACTGAAGGAAGAATGATGAAGAAGTGAATCACATAGTTCATTTAAACTGTTGGCACTGTAACTTGATGACTGACGGAAGAATGATGAAGAAGAAGAATAATCATTTTACTGCAGTATCATCAATTTTCATATAACATATCATTTTACAGGATGAGAATTGGGAGAAGAAATGTCAGAAGATCTTCCAGTTTTGTCATCAGACCATCGGTGCTCTGATTAAAGCAGAACAGGCAGAAATCCCCTTGAGACTTTTTCTTCAAGGTTCGTTGGTGGCCGGGCAAATTGGCTTTGAGAATTCTGAGACAGTTGCTTATGAGTTCCTGTCGCAGGTAAGAAGAGGAAACATAATAATCTTTAAACATTAAATATGAACGTTCTTCAAATGAAAATTTTAAAAGTGTAATAGAAATTAGAATAACGATGGCATTGTCTTGCAACCAGTTATTATTATTATTGATATTGAGAGTGTCCTGCACGTGCCATCTTGGCGCAGACAGAAAATTATTAAAGATGCACACCAAATTATTGACATATCAAAGAGGATCAGAATTATGTTATCAGTTTAAAAAAAATTAGTGATGGAGTAAAACCTATAGAAAAAACCTACCCCCAACACAGCCATGCCTTTGAGATAACATACCTATCAACTGCCCGTAAATTCCCGTAATTTTTACAGTTTCTTCCAAGCTGTACGGTTTTACGGGCATACACTGGCATTTATGGGTTTTTACGTGAATTTCTGCAGTTCTGTACGTCATAGATGCATGATCTCCGCCGTTCATAGATGCACATTTTCCGCTGTTCATAGATGGACATTCTCAGCTGGTCATAGTTACACGATCTCCGCCAGTCATAGATGCATGATATCCGCCGTTCATAGATGCACATTCTCCGCCTGTCATAGATGCACAATCTCTGCCTGTCATAGTTGTACGATCTCCGCTGATCATAAATGCATGATGTGCGCTATTCATATATAGTTGAAATTATAGTCAAACGCTTTATAGAGCACTCCAACAAGTTGTTATAGTTTCAAACGGATCTAAGCATTCATTCTCTGTACTACCTGTAAAAAAAAACAAATGACCTTTTTTATTTGTTTTTTTGCGCACGAATGGAGCCCCCCTCAACATTGTGTATGATTTTACGGTATTTCATGCTCAATTACGCTTTTTCATAACTTTTTTTATGGTTTTCGGTCTCAACAGGTTGACAGGTATGAGATAATAAACCTTATACGAATTCGGGTCTCACCTCAGCTATTCACTGAAGTGACCTGTGTTTTTGTCAGAAAGGTTATGGGGCTATCAAGAGCTATCTGCTCATGGCTAAAGGGAGTACTTCATCATCATCATCATGTGTTTTATATCTGCGTTTTTTTCAATTCTTTATTTTCTGTTACGGATCCAATGAGTTGCACTGTTTATTACATGTGATTATTGTCTTGCAGGCGTTTTCCATCTATGAAGATGAGATCAGCGATAGTAAAGCCCAGCTCTCAGCCATAACTCTCATCATTGCAACACTGGAACAAATGTCATGCTTTGGTGAGGACAACCAAGAACCACTTTTTACCCAGTGTGCACTTGCTGCCTCTAAACTGTTGAAGAAACCTGACCAATGCCGTGGTGTATCCATTAGTTCCCATCTGTTCTGGTCAGGAAAGTCACATACACGAGGTGCTGAAGTAAGTTCTCACTACAAGTCATATAAACTAGATATATTAATTATGGCAGATCTCAACTTAAATAGAGTAAAATGACAACTTGTGAAGTGTGAAATCATAATTTTAAGAGTATGATTGTGAAATAGAGTAAAATGACAACTTGTGAAGTGTGAAATCATAATTTTAAGAGTGTGATTGTGAAATAGAGTGAAATGACAACTTTTGAAATGTGAAATCATAATTTTTAAGAGTGTGGTTGTGAAATAGAAGAAAAAATCATAACTTAGAATGTTTGATGTTCTCAAACTCCTGCAGGTTTAGTTTAGTATATTCGATCCCTGGGGTTGATAGCTTTCACTCTTTCTTCCTGGTGCCAGATGGTGGTAGGTGCATGTCTTCTTCAGATGCTTTCAGATTAGCAGGATGTAGTCCGGAGAACGGAATGTGATGTGTCATGGTTTACAGCTTGTCTGCAGTATTACTGCACCTATCAGCCTGACACATCTGACTTAAGCATGGCTTCTGGAACTTTGACCCTATGTGGGATGGGGTAGCCAGCTGTTCCCCCCCCCATTAGAGTATATTATATTATTAAGTCATCATTTAGAATATTGTATGCGCTCATTCTCACACTCATGCTAGTGAGCAGGAGGTAATTCAGAGAACAGAATGTGTTTTTTCATGGTTTACAGATTTTCTATATCTACTCCTATTGGCCTGACACATCTGACTTCAGGGATGACTTCAGAAAATGCTTCGTCCTCCAAGACCAGATAAATGGAGCAAAACAGCTAACAAACACATGCACATATCACAGAATAGCATTGGGTCAAAGGACATGAGAACATGGACTGCTGGATCAGCAATCAACCATCTGATTTCAGCATGGCTTTTGGATCACCTTAGCCCATGTGATGGGACAGTCAGCTCTACCTCTAAACCACCTTGGTCACTTCTTATGCATGTTTGATCAAAGTAGTGCCATTCTTTGTTCCCCCCTGTAGACTCTAGCAAAAAATATGCGACATAGAGAATTATCTTGTGGAAGTTTGATGTGTCAGACTGAAAAGTACAGCTATCGCAGCCAAGTTGTAAGCCTTGAGACGACACATTCTATTAATCTGCAAGAGTTGAAGATCGAACACAGAAGAAGAAGATTCCATTCCTATAATTTTAGTTTTGTGTTTGCCAAAACTATTCTTGCAAATTATTATTTTATTTCAGCTGCATGATGGTAAGAGGGTATCCGATTGTCTGAAAAAAGGTGTGAAAATAGCCAATCAGTGCATGGACAGTTCTGTACAAGTTCAACTTTTTGTGGAAGTACTTAATCACTATATTTACTTCTTTGAAAAAGGCTGTGAACAGGTATGACCATTATATGTTGATGAAGCTTAGAAGTGTCTCATAATGACTCTGATGAAAATTTCATAAAGACTGATTGAAATCTCATAATGACTGATTAAAATCTCATAATGATTCTGATGGTAATGCATGAGTAATCAGATATCAGCCATTACACGTTGACTGACGGTCCCAATACGCCGTTGATTGACCATCATTCTTTCTCACCCATGAAACCGCTCTTGAAATGACACCACATTTCAAACTAAGCTCCCTTATTCTAGTCAAGGAACAAGAGTCATCATCACTTATACAGTCATTTGTTTGTGCATTTTCCTGTAGGGCGTTCAAAATATCTGCCCGACCCATCCCTCTACCAGCAGCCCCTACAAATCTGCTCTCTCATTACCCCAGAATCCTACATGTCCCACCCAGCACCAAAAAAACAACAAAATCTTTACGCACACAGGAATTCTTCACTGCATCCAGCCACTGTTCCTGAATGTACCACACCTGAACTTTCTTCTTCTTCAGCGTACATTCTCAAACTCCCGCTGGTTCTCTCTTGTAGCAGGACCATGGTCCTATTTGATTTTCAGCAGGATGTAGTCCAGAGAATGGAAATGCGTTGTGTCGCTGTTTCAGTTGCACCAATGGCCCGACACATCTGTCTTCGGCAGACCTGAGCTTTAAAAATCATGCTTATTGAGTCACTGAGTATACAGGCATGCTCGCAGACAGTCTGCTGTCTGCGAGCACTCCCATTTCAAAATTTTGGTTACTGCCAAAATCTCCTTTGTCGTGCTACTTTTCGTCTGAGCGAATGCACCACATTCCTCTCTGATGGTCTTCCCCACCTTTGAGCAGTGAAGACCCAGGCACCCCTGATGTGTCTCTCAACTGACCCATCTGTATATATATATTCATATCAGCTTCCTTGGAATTCTCACCAATCAGTGAGCGCTTCCGACTCCACCACTGTCGGACACCATTCCCTGCTTTCTCTATTGAGTGTTATTATTACTTTGAAGGCTGTTGGACAATCTAAGGGCGCCCGACTTCATTCCGCACCAGGCAGCACATCCCCCAATCTGCACAAACTCTGTATAATATTCTCTGCATGCCCCATCCACGACTTAAATTGCATGCCTTTCACTTTGATAGTTTCAGGGTGTAGAGGATGCTCCTTATCAGTGGTGATTTGTAGGTATTCCCGCGCCCAGCACATTTGTATTCTTTGCTCTGCAGTTGGGCAATCCAGTAGGTATCGCATAGCCCCTGCCAACATATATCTTGTACACCCCAAAATGATTCGCATTGCCTCATTCTGGATTCTATCCAATCTTTCTGTTTGAGTCTGACTCAGTGTCAGAATTGCCAGTGCGTACTCTACAATCGCCACCATCAATCCTTGATACAGCAGAAATAGCAGCCTCTGTTCACATTGAGCAGCAGCCATAACTTTCATTGCCGCAAGACCTTTATAAGCCTTTACAATGATCCAAACCAAATTACTGCTCCTGTGTAATATAATTGTTTACAATTATATTATATTATATTATATTATATTATATTATATTATATTATGTTATGTTATGTTATGTTATGTTATGTTATGTTATGTTATATTATATCATATCATATATTATATTATATTGCATTTAAGCCTTTACAATGGGTAGTACTCTTGGCAAGCGGAGTGCCGCTTTGTTGAGAGGAACAAAGTATATATTGAATAACCAAAGTACAATGAAGTCATTCCTCTACATCTTTTGAGCCCTTTTTAAAACAATTTTGCTGACTTCCAAATCTTGAGAATCTATTTCTTTCATTATCAAGGATGTTGACAGGTTTCTTTAGAAATCTTTAGTCAATAAGGGGCTGTCCATAAATTACATCAACAATTTTTTGCTAATTATAGACCCAATTTCCACAACTGTCAAGAATACAGGGGACACCCACCCAGGATGGATGCATGCAGGATTAAGGGGACAGTAGGAGTGTAATGTAAGTTCGGGGGGGGAGGGGTGATTTGACAAAAAAACTAAACCCATCAAATTGCATAAAAAATATAGAAAATACATCATACTTACTACCTATTATGCATTATAAGACAAGGGGTGAAATTCTGTTCATTGAATTCTATGTGAAACATGGTCCAACTGGAGAATTATTGAAACCTGTGACAAGCTTCTGCTGTTGCAATCAGAAAACTTTTTAACTGAATCAAAATGAAAATAATATAAAAACTTTCAACAAAACCTTGGCTACAGGAGCAGTGAAACCTGAAAATTCAATTTGTAAACTCAATGCAGCAACCAAACAGGAAGTTTTCTAGCTTTGTTTTTTTTTCTTTCCTTGGAGAAAAATTATATGTGAGTATTTTTTTAGAGTCTGACAGTCTGGAAGAGTTTTCATAAGTCATACTGTTTGTATAATTTCTATAATCAACCATGAAAGAAAAAAACTTCCCAAAAAAAGTCATTGCATGTCCTCGTACAAAAACTGATTGCCTTCGTACTTAATATGTGAAAATTGTTTTTCAATGAAGTTACGAAGTCATCAAAATTAAGTGACTAGTTGAGAAAGAGGGGTCACCAAAAAATCCCACAAAACCAAGAAATTACAGTTTGCATCGCTACCCCTTCCTTAATGAAGACGTATTTACAGCACTGTTTAAGGGGTGCTGGCCAATAAAATCTATACGGAAGGGGCAGTGGCATGAAAGAGTTTGAGAAATACTGCATTCGAAGGAGAGTTCCGCCGAAGATGGATGTGCTGTGACAAATAAAACAGCAACACAATGCATTTTCATTCTCTGGACTACATCCTGCGGAAAGATTACATCCTGCTACAGGAGAGATCCAGCGGGAGTTTGAGAATGAACGCTGAAGAAGAAGAAGGAAGGTTTTTATTTATTATTTATGACATGTAAAATCTTGATTCTATTGCAGATTATGGTGCAAGTATTAAACCAAATAGTATCTAAAATCCGTGAGCTTCTACCAAATTTAGAATCAAATGAGGAGACAGAGCAGATCAACAAACATTTCAAGAACACGGTAGAACACCTTCAACACAAACTTGACAACTCTGAAACTGCTGGACTGTACGAAGGCCTAGCGCTGTCATGAGTTGACTTCTCTCTAATATAATAATAAATTCATACTGCAACGTTAGACTACACACGAACAAGTTCAGGCTTTGAAGGCATATCGCTGTAAATTTAACAATTATTATTATATTATCTCTTTACCTCAGTGTGTTTTTTGGTCACAAATTTTGCAAAGTCAAGAAATGAAAATTAACAGTCAAGTAATTACAATTGACAAAGTCAAGAAATGAAAACACAGTCAAGAAATGGGAATTGACAAAGCAAGAAATTAAAATTGACAAAGAAATTAAAATTGAGTCAAGGAATGAAAATTGATGCAGTCAAGAAATTAAATTTAACGAAAGTGGAAACAGAATTGTAAAATAATTATGGTTTTATTGAGTGTGTAACTTATTTGTGTAGAATATAGAATTTTGTGTATTTAGTCAGTCCCAATAAAATATTGTATTTTGCAGTCAGTGGCACATTAATGTCTCTCAAATATTTTCTTCATTTAAGTTATTGTGCACATAAGTGGTCATTTTTATAGATTTTTTGCAGTGATGCATATTTTAAAATGCTTCTACTATTATCTTTTTGGGTTGCATGCGCCATCAGCATTTCTAAGTAGCATTATCTTGTGCAATTCTATACAGCTGTACCCTATTTTCTATTCTTTTCTTGAATCACTGCATGAAATATAAATAGTTGCTGGTGGCGAATCACATCATTGCACTCTGAGCAGACCTGTAGGTACTCAATCTTCTGCAATAGATTACATAGGGTATACATGCTAATGATTCCTATGGCTCCGTGGTTAAATGCACCCTCACTCTGCTTTGACGGCCCCTAGTCCTATTTGTACCATATTTAGCAATGTTTGATATTAATTCTCCCAGTGGCATTTTTGGCTAAGACTGGCAGATGCATCATAATTTGTGACATCCCCATCCAGCAGACCATTGTTCAGCATGTTTCTCTTATCCCTTTCTAACTCTTTGACTATAGATATTTTGGATCCACCATGAGTGCTGGCCCAGTTTCGAAGTGGCTAAAAGTGAACATATTGAGAACTCTGTTTTCACTTGGTTTCTGCAACAACTGTCAATTGGACAGCCGATTTCAGGACCAATTTTATGCGAAAAAGTACTGATGTTTAGTGAAAAAATGGATGTTACTGATTTTAAAGCAAGCTTGGGTTGGCTCCGGAATTTAAAATCTAGGCATGAAATTCGTCAGATATAGCGGGAGAAAAACTTGCTGCCGATAACGAAGCTGCCAATAGTTTTCTGGAAACTTTTAAAAAGGAAACTAAACACTACATAATGCTTACATATTACTGTACTTTTTATCAATAAAATTCTGTTCAACCCAATGTATGATTGTATGTATGTACACTGTTTTGCTTCATTCCTGGGCTATATCTAATTATCTGAATTTTCGATTATATAAATCAGCCCGATCCCCAATTAATTATGATAATCGGAGTTCTACTGTACTATATATATATATATGGCCCTATTTGTATTGACAGATGGTCTAAAGCAAACTGTACCTATCTATTTATCTATCTATTGTCTTTTCTCTGTAAGGCGTCCCAGGATTGAATGATGATTGGGTTTTTGGCTATGACACATTTGATCGCTTGATATGCAGTAATGTTGTAACATCTCAGAATATTGGTAACTCCTTTAAGCCACCTTCTTCTTGGTCTTCCTCTGTATCTTAGTGTCTCCATTTTAATATTGTATGGTCTTTCCATTGGTCAATAAGGGTTCATTTTCATTTTGTGGCCAAACCGTTTCAGTCTCTTTATTTCAATATATTTGACCACAGATGTTGTTCCAACAGTTCTTGAAAACTCTTCATTCCTTATACGCCTGTATCAAGTGGGATTAATTGGGCATGAGCTGAATGTGTCTTTTCATGGCCAAATTTGCAGATCCATGAGCGATATGGTTAGTTGCAGAATAAGCGTGAGAATATGCTATCACCATACTGCTGCACCTTACGTCTGAGCATTCGTTCTTTTATTCTTCTCATTATTTGAATTCTAAAATGTCACAACACAACTATGCAGGATTGTTCTCCATGTGAACATAATCTTGTGCCAGCTTTTCCTAGATGTCAGAATTGATGACAAATATGTTAATTGATGATTTGCTTACACATTTGTACTGCAGCTTTGATACTGCTTCTTCTTCTTCTAGCACTTTGTGAGAATTCTCAATACAGTATCTGTTTTGGGATACAGATGGAATAATCATGTCAGCGTTATATACGTTCAATAATTTTACCTGGAAAAAACAACAATTTGGCTCAGTGTTGTGGTACTAAGAAAGCTGTGACAAAGTAGTAATAACGACACTAAAGTAACCCTTTTAAGATCATGCGTTTTCCCAGTGGCAACATATGGATGCCAGACTTGGACTTTAAACAAGACAATATCCAGAAGAATAAATTCATTTGAAATGAAGTGCTACACAAAGATCCTACGAATATTAAGAACATAGAAAAAGAAGAACATTGACATTTTTAAATTACAGAAACTAATTGAAGGGTGGCTTCTAAATACCATCATAAAAAAGAAGCTACAGTATTTTGGACACTTAAAGCGACATAGTGGTATCGAAAGGATGATTCTGGAGGGCAGAGTGCAAGGAAAGAGAAGGAAGTCCAAGAAGATGGTGGACCAACGACATCGAAGAATGTATGAGCATGTCTCTGGCTAATGCTGACCTGCTTGCCCGGGACAGAGAGGCGTTCAGAGTATCCACAATGAAAACGTTCTGGAAATAATGTCACATAGATATTGTGTTACTATATTTTGATATATGTTTTATCCTCTATAATTGTTGTCTGTGGTGGCATTGGTAGCTAGAGTAGTCATTTTAAATAAAGGGCTCACAGGGAGTAGAGAATTGACATCATTGTATGTGGGTTATCCCATATTTATTCAGTCCTTCTTACCACAATAGCATGCTGTCTTCTGAGAGTATCACTCACAGCACGTAACTCTGTAGCTTCATGCGATAATCCCTAGATATCTCCAAAACATCCACTTTATGAACAAGATGTAAGTGGGATTCAAACCCGCGACATCTTGATCACTAAATGAAAAGCTTAACTACTATGTCAAGGAGATGACCAAGTAAGCTCAAACCTCAACCAATCCACATTGATACCAGTTTCAGAAATATTATGACATATGCCATACCATTCCAGTGTTTTTTGTATGTCAATGTTCATATATATATATATGAATTTGATTTCTGTTTATTTTTTGTAGTATCAATGTTTTACAGTAGCATTGTGCATATTATTCTTATGATGTTAGTAAAATAATACCTGCTACATGTTCACATTGACATCTGCATTTACTACATTAAAACATTTATTATTTTAGGCTCTAAAAGATATTGACTATTTGACAATTTATTTCAGACTCAATTTACCGGGTATCTGTAATGTTTTGTGTGTCTCTATTGATCATAGATAGTAACGTAACATGTTAAAATGATTATAATAACCTTTTGTGTCTTTACAACCAGTTTGAAGCAGGCCAATGTCCACAGAAGACGGATGTGTCGGCCATTGGCGCAAATAAAACTGCGAAACAACGCATTTCCATTCTCTGGATTACATCCTGCTGGAAATCTAATAGGACCATGGTCCTGGCTACAAAAGAGATCCAGCGGGAGTTTGAGAATGAACGCTGAAGAAGAAGAGGCAGGTCAATGTAAATTGCAGAAACACTCACTACACTTCACACATGATTACTTGCCCAGGCAGGCAGTATCTATGTTTCACACATGATTACTTGCCCAAGCAGGCAGTATCTATGTTTCAGACATGATTGCTTGCCCAGGCAGGCAGTATCTATGTTTCACACATGATTACTTGCCCAAGCAGGCAGTATCTATGTTTCACACATAATTACTTGCCCAGGCAGGCAGTATCTATGTTTCACACATGATTGCTTGCCCAGGCAGGCAGTATCTATGTTTCACACATGATTACTTGCCCAGGCAGGTTTTATAGAGAAACTGCCTTGCCCAATAGCATTAACCCCTCAGCTCTGTTCATTCGTATCTTGGGAAATGGAATGCCAATACGCTTGGAAACAGGCAGAATTGTAGGACATACCAGATGGTTTAATACACCATTGACTGCCTTCGATGGACACACTCTCTTGATTTTCTGTAGGGGTTTGCTCCATTAGCCTAAGTCACTCCCGTGCTATAAGGTAATTGTAAGACAAAGTAAGACATTGAGACAAGACATGCAGTGACAATATTTTCACAGTAGATAGTTTGTCAGTCTATCCCGCAAAATGAGAATTGGAAGGGCTAAAAGTACTTTCAATGACATGAGGAAACTATTAACATTCAAACAAATCACAAACACGCTAAAATGAGAATTATAAAATATTACATTTATTCTACATTAATGTAGGACTCAGAAACATGGAAATAATGAACAACAAGACAGAATTGATGTATATGAGATGTGAATCAATAGATAAATAGCGAAAAGCATGGAAAGAGGTCAAGAAGACAAAAGGGTATGAGAATACTGTATGAAAAAAAGAACGATTAAAGGGGGAAAAAAACCAAATTAAAATATGTTTTGGGCATATTAGAAGACATGACATCTTGTCAAAGATCTTACTTGAAGGTCAAGGGGGAAAATAGCAAGAGGTAGGCAGAGAAACATCACAAGATGGACAGGATACAGTCTAGTAGAGTGCATCACAATAGCAAGAGACTGGATGTTGAATGTTCTTTGCAGCAAACCTTTGATTCAGAGATAACACTTGATGATAAAACCATCCCAGATCTGTTCAATTATTTAAACAGTTAAGCAAAGTCCTGGAACTCACAGAGAAAGAGAAAACAGACCAAGAAATACCTAGAGGAAAGAATGATATAGAGATATAAATGGATTGGGTTGCACATGGAAAGAACTGGAAGTAATAAGTAAAGACAGAACAAAATAAGAGTTGATGAGGACCTATTCTCTGCAGGAAGGGAAAAGTGAATAGTTTGACTACTGTCATAATTGGCACAAAGCTGAGAAGAGATAAAGCAGACTTGATCAAGGCAGTAATAAATTCATTTCAAGATGATGTCAATGAGGCTGAGAACGTACACATACAAAGAATGTTAGAAATGGGAGTATCTAGAGGAGAGGGAAGGAAAAGTAAATCTTTTGGAAGGCCCCGAAGATCACACAATCAACACCTGACCGGGACTCGTGAGTCTACATACACTGAGATGGCTGCTGGAGCGGAGAGCAGAGCACGTATGGGAAGGCCCCACGTCAGTTAGAATAGCTCACCCGCATCATTGATTAAAATTGTACACCTGTGAAATCATATGATTTCCTAATCGAACTAGTCAGATTTTATGACAGCAAAATTTGTTTGAGTATCCTTTTATCACTACTTGTATTGTATTGTTGCTGGTTTCAACTACTGACCAGTTGAACTTATCACTACTTGTAATGTATTGTTGCTGGTTTCAACTATTGACCAGTTGAACTTTATAAGAATCTTAAGATGTGAAATGTATGGATTTTGTTATATTTAGCATGCAGCAGTACTGAAGGAAAAACAATAAAAGTTGTGGGCAAATACAGAATTATTTGTCAGTGCCATATAGATGTATGTCTTGTCATATACCTCATATGTCTTGTCATATACCTCGTATGTCTTGTCATATACCTCTTGCTAATGTGTTATTGTAAGGAGAGAAAATGTTGTAACATTGGGGAAAATTGTAATTGATTGCCAGCGAAGATTCTTGATTAGAAACTGCCTTCACAGTACGTGGGACATCCTAGTGTATATAGACTCAACATCCCGGTCAGATGTTGATTGTGCGACTTTGGGACTCTCCAGATAATTTACTTTTTCCTTCCTCACCTCCAGATACTTCTATTTCCAACATCCTCCATATGTGCACGTTCTCATCCCCACAGACACCATCCCATCCCGAAATGAATCCACTACTACCCTCATCAAGTCTACCGTATCTTTTCTCAGCACTGTGCCATCTATCACAGCACTGCCCGCCAACAAGTCAGCCCTCCTGTTTCCTCGACCCCAGCATGACCAGGGCAGCACATCCATGCAAAACTCTGGACAATTGAGCTGTTCAATAAGTCCCACTATTCTTTTCTCAGCATGAACCCTTCTATCTTGTGCAGTATGCTTTGAGAGTCTATGAGCATTACGGAACGTTTTGATGTATCAGCCATCAACCAATCAAGTGACACTTCAACTCCCTCCATCCCCATGCCCTATGCGATAGTGGAATATGTCGAAGACCCACCAACTAATTTCATTCTGTTTCTGTAGCCTACATAACCCCAACCACTTTTATTTGTGTTTCTGTTAACAGGGCCATCTGTGTATATAATCATGTCCCGTGGTCTCGAGTGTAGCCGGGCGAGCTCATGCACTGCAACCTGAGCCCTGACACCCGTCCACCCTCGACACGCCCCATCCAGTTGTATCATCACTTCAGTCAGCGACCTTCTCTCAGTGTCCACCTCCACCCACTCACCGCCCCCTCCCACCTCTTCAATCTCACACACTCATACCAGCAAACATGTCACTGGTTAATAGTTTCAGGGAAAATGCCATTGGCAAGAAATCTTGAGAGAGGAATTGTACTAGAATTTGTCAAATTTTATATTAGTTACCATTGGCAATAGGCACTCCCAACATGGAAACATCTGATGTTATAAAGGTTCAAGACTCCAATGAGGTGTGTCGTAGATAGAAAGGGTTAAAAAAATGAGTACCCATGTCAATCCGGTCAAAGAAATATATAAAAGAGAGGAATGGAAGAGATGAAGAAGATCTGTCAATTTATCAAAAATTATAATTACACCTAGCAGGGAATGGAGCAATGGAAAAGGGTGATCTAGAAATTAAACAAATGGTAGCTGACAATGTCAGAGAGATTGAGCTGGTTATATACGCATATGTTCTATTTAGAGGGAATACAGACTATGGTGTGTCTGCCATTTTAAAATATAGAACCATTGCTGAAACGTATAGAGTACTGTATATAGTATGATAACCGGCAATATGGGAATGGAGATTGGGGCAGTTAAGGAGGCCATAAAATGTGTCTCTGAAATAGTGGCAGTTACATAGCTGAAGACTTATTTTCACATACATTAGTATTTTGAATTTGTATGCGTATTCTTATAAAAATGTCTGTTTTAGTAATAATTACTGAAATTTAATCCTCCCCCCTCCCCCCTCTTTTCACCTGTCACAGAATATGTCACAATTCTGAAATCTCATGTATAATATTTCTAGGCCAGCATTTGAACTTGTACAATTATTCAGATATCACTTTCTCTCTAGAAATGACAAAAAGCCACATAAAAACAATAAAATATGTATTATAATAAAATAGAGTGGCACATTTGATTGTCAACATCAAACAAAATAATTTTGGAATCAT
This sequence comes from Meghimatium bilineatum, assembly GCA_034231615.1. Taxonomy (NCBI): domain Eukaryota; kingdom Metazoa; phylum Mollusca; class Gastropoda; order Stylommatophora; family Philomycidae; genus Meghimatium; species Meghimatium bilineatum. The sequence continues at coordinate 48,164,108 of CM067308.1, forward strand.
GTAGAATCACAAGAAGCACATTAGCTGCCAGTTAAACATAACATTTCAACCTAGCACCAACTTTTAAGTACTCTATCCACTGAATTCATTCATAAACATCATCCGGTTGACAGGATTTTATCCATAGAATGGAATGCATTGTGCCATGGTTTAGAATAGCTGAAATATCTGCGTCTTTCAGAATTACACATCTGATGTCAGCATGGCATTCTGGGTTTCTATGACCTATGGGATCGGAAATCAATCCCACCACTAACACTTCTTAATAGCTTCTTATGATATGCATAGCAAATCAGCATTAATATTCTTATCTCCCTTTTTAGACCTGGCAACAAGTGGGTGAGGAACGTTATTACTGACACGGTGTTTGCCGATGTATTGCTAGGGTCAGAAAGGGTAGCAAAAAATAGCAGCACTGTTTACCTTTGATATATATTGTAAGAGGTGACTAAGAAGATTATGGGATGGAGTTGGCTATCCCATATAGGGTCAAAGTGACTCAGATGCCATGCTGAAGTTGGATGTATCACGCAAAAAGGTTGTTTTAATATCGCAGCAAAGCTGTAAACCATCACACAGCGCCTTCCATTATCCAGACTATGTCCTGTTAATCTATAGGAGTTTGAGAACACAGAATAAGTACAGAGTTTATGCTAGCGGTAGTGTAGTTAATGTATATTGCTCCGTGGCAAAACTAACAATTTGGCACCTATTGCCCCACAAGCGTATGACTTTCTGTGACTTTGGCATCTGATAATGAGACCTCTAAGTACAATACTGGCACAGATGCCCTCTCCGCCTGCCTCATGCTACGTCACTCTATGCTAGCAATTAAATTAGGAACAATGAATCAGAAATCCTACCCAAACATCTAGAAAAATGAATAGATTTAATAAATAATATACTTGAAGCTTTACTGATATTTATAAAAAAGTGTCATTCTTTGGTAGAAGCAAAATGGGTAAGAAAATAAATGTTGGTACTACGATTGCAGTCCAACCCCCGTTGTGCCAGTTAGTGCCTATCTGTGTGATTATTTTCCTTGCCTTGTTTATGTTTATCATTTATTAATGTAAATATAATTATATTTTGGGTTAGGGTTAGGATAAGTTATGTAAAACATAACTAACAATAACCCTAAAAAATGAATATTTCAATTAATTATTGATTATTTATTGATATAATATTTAGATCCATTAACCACAAAATACGTACGTAGGCACTAATTGGAAATGAGAATGGAATCGGGTTGGACTGCAATCATTGTACATAAAGGTGTTTCTATATTTCTCTACCTGAGCTCCAATTTTCACTTACGGATGAGTCATGGACAATGATCACAGTCCACAAGATCCAGATACAAGTCTCAGAAAAAAGAGATTTGAGGAAAGTTGTTGAAAGAGATCTATTTCACAATCAGACAGTATAGTAGTATGTCATGGTTTAAAATCCAGCCCCCTTCAGACCAAAATAAAAGTCAAATTTAGGATGGATCAATAATCACAGTAGAATGATAGATGAAATGATACCACAAGTATGAGAATCTAAGTACCAAGGATTCAGACCATTTGTAAGAGTCAGATAGGAGGACCACATTTTGCTGTCTTTGAGGGAGCATGGATTGGAGTGGAGCAAAACCAGAAAGCAAATGGTCTATCATCCTCTCTTCCAAACCCCCACATCTCAACGGTAGAAGGAGAGATTGAATAAGTCTTCTTCTGCCTTCATTTTTAAACTCCTGCAGATTAGCAGGGTGCAGTCCAGAAAAAAGAAATGTGGTGCCATGGTTTGTAGCTGGGGTGTGTGTGATATCTGCATCTTTCTATCTGACACATTTAACTTTATAATTTTTAGAAACTATTTAGACTTATTAACTTTTATTATTTAGAAGTATTAACTTCACTACATGCTGTCTATTCACAGAATATTTTTGAAGCTAATAACATAATTTCATCCAGAAGATAAGATAATCATTTGTGTCTGTTAATTGTAATGAAGGCTTGTTCTTAAGGAGGCTTGTTCTTAAATAAATTTTTGTCTATACATATCATGTATTCACAATTACAGTAAAAAAAAGATGGTGTTTGTGGGGGTACATTTTTTTAAACATAAGAATCACACAGCAGAAGTGTGTACAAACATGATCTTAGTCTGGTGTACTAAGAGTTAATAGAATAACTTAAAAATAACTTTGTCATGTATAAAAAAACTAACAGAAAAGTGTGCATTATTTCCATTTTAAAAATTTGTAAATAAGCAAAATAGGCTAAATTGTATATACTAGAAGCGGTATGCTTGGGTAAAATTATATTAGACAACTGTCATCACACAAATTGTGTATATTAGCAGTGATATGATTGGATAAATTATATTAGACAACTATCAACACACATATTGTATAAATTAGCAGTGATATGATTGGATAAAATTATATTAGACAACTATCAACACACAAGTTATATGACCATGTTAAATAGTTAGAGCTTCATTCTTTCCATTGCTGCTTGGAATAATCCCATTTGGATGACACTCCCGAGATGATACCTTGACCTTGGTCAATCATCCTTTGTAGAGATTTCATCTGCCACTCAGCATTGATGGTGGGTGATAGAGGTGGAAACACTGGATTAAATCAATAATAAAATTAGTATTTTGTCAAAGATTCATGAAATACCCCGGTAGTTCATGTTTGCTTAACGAGTCTACCTTTTTTGTGGAAAACGAAACTAAATAAATTACAAGAGGCAAGAAAATTTGTGCTCTATGTTTTTCTCATTGATTATTTCCCTTGGCTATAATTACCCATTGGTGGTTGGTGGTATATCTATTGTCTTTCCCCAGGGGTGATTGGAGCTCAAACTTGCGTAGTGGTTGGTGGTGAAGATATTTGATTTAGGAGGATTGTATGGGTGGCATGCACATGGGATGAGATTCTCAGTGTGTGGCATGCACATGGGATGAGATTCTCAGTGTGTGGCATGCACATGGGATGAGATTCTCAGTGTGTGGCATGCACATGGGATGAGATTCTCAGTGTGTGGCATGCACATGGGATGAGATTCTCAGTGTGTGGCATGCACATGGGATGAGATTCTCAGTGTGTGGCATGCACATGGGATGAGATTCTCAGTGTGTGGCATGCACATGGGATGAGATTCTCAGTGTGTGGCATGCACATGGGATGAGATTCTCAGTGTGTGGCATGCACATGGGATGAGATTCTCAGTGTGTGGCATGCACATCATTGCATCACGACTAAGAGACTTACTCCATCTCTAACAATCTTGCTGTAGACATTTTGTATCTAGAAATGAGGTAGCCGTTAGTGATGTCACAAAATATCGGATCAGCATAAATTTTATAAAAAGTTGGATTGGTATACGTTGGAAAAGTTGAAATGGTTAAGCAAACATGAACCCATGAAAAATAATAGTTGGCACCTAATTATTGTTAAATCAGAGAAGAGACACATCAAAATTTCATTACAGATGTTATCAGAAAACGCCGTTGGTCCTACATCGGGCATGTCCTACGCGCAGACACCAACAGAATACACCACCAATCTCTTGAATGGATACCTACAGGCAAAAGAGCAAGGGGTAGACCAAAAGAAACACTCAGAAGAACAATACTTAGAGAAAGTAAAACAACCAATACTCATACTATTCAAGAACTGCACAGAATAGCTTTGAACAGACAGAATTGGAGAGATCTGACCTCTGCCCTATGCGCTAACCTCAGCATAAAAGGAAAATGAATGAATTATTGTGAAAGTTTTCTGATCCACCTATATTGTTAGTAATATGGTCATTGCAACAAGAACAGCCGACTTTACAGCAGGCATTGCTATTCATTCTGAAGCTTCTCTTGCATCTCTCAGCTTTCGTGAACTTTCGATGGATGTAGCAGGATCATGGTCCTACTAGATTTCCAGCAGGATGTAGTCCAGAAATTGGAAATGTGTTGTGCCACCATTTTATTTGCATCAATGGCCTGACACATCTGTATTCTTCAGAACTTCCAATTCAGGTACCGACAACATATAGGTGATATATAATAATGATTATGTCTAATCTATAAAAACAGAAATGCATTGGGTATGTTTAGCTCTTAGCTAGAGCTTACACGTACATCATTACCTTGCACATCTCTGCTGCTCAATGTCTGCTGTCAAATTCTTTTGTATAGAGTCATTATTTTTTACTGTCTGTTGTGTATTTTCTTGAAAAAATACTTAAGGTTGAAACTGTCTTGTATACTGTTATTTGTATTGTTTCATACCCATACCCTATCGATAGTCTGTGCATTTGTCATAAAACGCATCAAACTTGTGTTCTACGTAAGTACTATGGGTATGTTTGTGAGTTCGCAGATAATGAAAAGTTGGATGCAGGTTGAAATTGTCTCTGATAATGTTTGATAACTCTGATAATATTTTGGCTTGTCTCTACAGAGTTACTGCTCATCTCGATGTCTCATCATGATGTAGCATCACTGACATGGATGAATATCATGAGGGCTGTAAATACATCTTCTGTAAATACATCTTCTGTAAATACATCTTCTGTAAATACATCTTCTGTAAATACATCTTCTGTAAATACATCTTCTGTAAATACATCTTCTGTAAATACATCTTCTGTAAATACATCTTCTGTAGATCTTTTTTATCTTCTGTAGATACATCTTCTGTAGAATATCTATCTATACATCTCTATATACATTTCTATACTGTATATACTACTGTATATATATCTTCTGTATATAAATCTTCTGTATATGCATCTTCTGTAAGGCGGAAGCTGGAAAAGGTAATTTACACCCCTCCCTAAGGGAAATTCGTCCATTTTTGGTGTGAAATTTTCAAAATTTCATAAGAAATTTGATTAAATTTATGAATGGTAGACTCGGTCATCTCTTACAACACTTTTGACAGGTAAATGTGCTGCTACTATTTGCTCCCCTTTCAGGCATAGTGGCACACAACCATATTGAAGTTAGTTTTCCATTAGCTAGAGTATACAATGACATGTTCATTACTTGCTGTTCATCAATAGACTCATTGGCAAAGTTCCCTTTAGAGTCTACAACTGCACTGCAGAAAACCTCAATCGCGAGTGTCTGACAAAGTATTTCACACTCTGTGCACATAACCTAGAAATGTTTACTCCCTCCGAATAGGAGGCTTCTCAAAGCTGATAGTTGGTCCTCTACACTAATATATACGGGTATGCATTCTGAACCAAACTCTACCCCCTTCCCAAAAGAACGAAATACGTACTCCCAACCTAACTCCAATTCGTTCAATACATTATTACAATAAAGCGCCACTGTTTTCTACAACTATTTTCCTGTACATGTTCTCTCCCTTTACCGTGACTTACATAACCTGTGTACATTATCGCTTCATTAAATTAGTGGGACCCGTGTTCTAGGAAAGTTCCTACAACTGTTGTCCTATTCCATCATAACAACTTGTCCCATCCAATCATCCAACAGTTGTTCCATCTCATATTACAACTGTTGTCCCATTCTTCTTCTTCTTCAGCGTTCATTCTCAAATTCCCCCTGGATTTCTCTTGTAACAGGACAATGGTCCTACAAGATTTCCAGTTGGATGTAGTCCAGAGAATGGAAATGCGTTGTGTTGCCGTTTTATTTGCGCCAATGGCCCAACACATCCGTCTTCGGCGGGGTTGTCCCATTCAATCATGTAGTTTTCATCTCATGATAGAATTATTGTTCCATTCTATCATACAGTGTCTTCTGCATTTGTTCTAAAACTCCTACAGATTAGCTGGATGTAGTCTGGAGAGAAGAATGCATTTTGTCATGGTTTGCAGCTTGATTGTGATATCTATTCCTTTCAGCCAAGAGAAGACCCAGAGAGACCCAACTTCAGTATGATCTCTAGGTCAATGTGACCATCTAAGGGATGTTACAGTCAACTGCACCCTTAAACTTCCTTAGCTGCCAATGACAGAAAATATTCTTTGACACAAATGTTGTTCCAGACTATTCTGTTGAAAAGAAACTATTTAGTCTATACCTGCTTATTTGTTCATTATGAAAATGGCTAGATTGCAGCCAACACATCACATCTGAAGGTGGTCTCACTGCTACAAGTCGACAAATCGTATTTGAATCAGCCCTTTTTTCCAGTATAGCCTGAACTAAATTATAACTATTTTATAATTTTTTTTTAAAAACAAATGAATCAAACACATACTTGAAGTAAAGAATTCAGTGTCTGACAGATGGGAAGAAAAGAAAAATGGAGTACAAATGCACTACATACCAAATTTCTTGACATAAAGGAAAATCCATCCTGTAGCAGAGAAAACAAAGAGAACGGCAGCTACAATGTACTTCCACTCTCCAGTTGGTGCATTGATCTCACTAAATGTTTGGCAGAAACTTGCTCTGTATACTGGAATTTAATTTTTTTTAAAAGCATATGTGAGAAGTTGTTTACTGCTAATTGCAACTAGAAAGTACCAGTTTGTTTTATTTCAGTATGTTTTACTACTACAGGGTGATTAACATGCAGCTAAGCAGCTACAGTCAACATAAAATTTTATAAAAGTTATGTAAGTGGAGTATTTTTTGTCTATCACATGATGATGATGACCGTTTTTTTCACCAACTTCTTATCCTTGTCTGATGTTCGTACATCACAATTTGTTCGTACATGATGACCATTTGTTACATCCACTATTTAAAATTCAATTAGAATTAAGTCCTTGATTATGAGTTCGTACATGGCTAATGAGCCCTATTCGAGCTGTAAATGTCCTTGGACAGTTCAGGCATGGAATGACCACTGTAGACATATCTTGGTCTATCTGTGAGTTTCTAGCTACTCTCTGGTGTTGAGGCACTGCATATTTCCTCTTTTCACAAGATGATGCGCTCTTTTATTGTAGAATGCCATGAAGATCTTTTTGTGAAAGTTCTTCCCATGTATCTTGGTCTATTTCAAAGGCTTTCAGTTAGGTCTTTAACGAGTCCTTGTAGCATTTCTTTTGGCCACCTTGAGATCATACACCCTTCTCAGAACATGTGTCTGCATCAGGATAGTGTGAATGCTGGGGATACCAGCTCTATCAAGGACAGTGGTATCTGGAATCTTGTCTTGCCATCTGATGTTCATAACTTTTCTCAGACAAGTTGTGTGAAAGTGATTGAGTTTTTTCACATGACGTCTATACATGTTTCACTAGCATATAACAGCACTGGAAGTACCACTGCTCTGTAAACTTTCAGCTTGGTCTGAAGGTTAATGCCATTTCTACGCCAAACATTTGTGTACAATCTGCTGAAAGTGCTGCTTGGCAAGAATTTCCTTATATATTAATATATATATATATATTAATATAAGAATATTATAATAATAGAATATCCTTGTCTATGAGTTCAAAGGTGGCTGATAAGCCCTAATGTGTTCAAAGGTGGCTGATACGCCCTAATGTGGTCCCAGATACCCATGGACAGGTTAGACACTGTATGATAACTTTAGATAGTGTTTGATCTGTCAGTGTCTTTCTAGCTAGTCTCCACAATTGAACTTTTGCATTTCTCCTATTTCATAAGATACTGCTCCATTTTTTCATTGCAGATCACTATGCAACGCTGTTTTGTGCAGCATCTCCCCATGCGCCATGGTTTATACAAAATGCTTTTAATGTGGTCTTCAGTGACACCTTGTAGAACTACTTTTGGCCAGCTTGAGAGTGTATGATTTTTTTTTCTATCTTACCATAGAGTAGTATATAATATCACTTGACAACTCTTGCCTTTACTTTATGATTCGCCTGGACATAAATCATCTTTCATTTATTGTAAACTTACTTTTGATCATTATTATTTTCCTTTCACTATTTAAAGGCCAGTGAAGTTACTAATTAGGTGCATGCATAACCAATGCACAATCGAAAACATACGTATACATAATCTTCACCATCTGCTGAAAAAAGACTGAGCACCTATCTGTGTACCTGGAGTACAATGATATCAGTTGAATACTTTAAAAATTAGTTTCATGCCTGTTATTATTAATCACATATCCAAGATATAAGAAACGGTTTACTTGCAGAAGTATTTCTGACTGCCATCATATGTCTACAACAGAAGAGATTTGTATATAGAACTAGTAGAATACCCCAAAAAAGGTGGGCAAACAAGGATACACTGCCCATATATGGACAAAATACATCCAAAATGACATACTAGGCTTTGAATTGCAAATTAAAACTACAACTTAATGGTCCATTGACTCAATCTTGTATCTATGGTGGGCATGCTGTCCTGTTATATTGTGTGTCTCTCTCTTCTGTGTCTGTATTTGGATTTTGTCCTGCTTTCATGTCTTAGTCTTCCACATCCCTTTATGGTGCACACTTTTATGGTGTGCACTATTTCAATCTTGAACATACTGCACCAATTAGATAAATTCACTTCCTTTCTTTGCCTGCTGTTACAGGAACTGTTTAATTTTTTTCTATATATATATATTGAAATTAATATTTGTTTCTGTATTATGTGCTCTATTATATATATCTGTTTAAATAAACATTTTCTGCCAAAGACGGATGTGTCAGGCCATTGGCGCAAATAAAACGGAGACACAACACATTTCCATTCTCTGGACTACATCCTTCTGGAAATCTAATAGGACTATGGTCCTGCTACAAGAGATATCCAGTGGGAGTTTGAGAATGAACTCTGAAGAAGTAGAAGAAGAAAATACATTTCAATAATTGTAAATAATTTTTGTTGTTTTGAAAAAACTGTCCAGATTTTGTTCATTTCACATCACTTCTATAACTTACATTCTTTCTTTTCAGCTAATGTCAGATTCTTCCAATCTCCCTTTTCTTTTTCCTGTAGCTTTAAAATCTCAGAAGTGGGTTCTTTGAATCGAATGGCTGGACAGGGAAACTCACATAAATCAATATATGATGTCGTACCATTTGTGCCATAGCCCACAATTTCACGGTTTCCTGCAAAGTAATTGAAAAAAATGCATGTAGAAACTTGCAATTAAATTTCATTAACCCTTCTCTCCAGCAAACCACTAAAACAGTCAGCTAAACAGACTGATGCCAGTAAGCCACTAAGGCCTCCATTGTTATAGTTACGTGTACTTCTAAATACATTCATTATGACAGGGTAAGACAACTCTTAATGGAGATAAAGAGTTTCTGAAATTTAATAATATACATGTAATAGGCTATAGAAATTATTTAGATATACCGGTAGACCTCTCTCACATATAAATGTATATATGTGTGTGTGCGTGTGTGTATATATATATATATATGAATGCATGTTTTATTAGGTTGTGTTAGGGCGTTTATGGATACATGTTTTATTAGGTTTATGGATACGTTTTATTAGGTTGTATGGGGGGGGGTGATTTATGGATACATGTTTTATTAGGTTGTATTAGAAGATTTTATGGATACATGTTTCATTAGATTGTATTGGGGAGTGTTTATGGATACATGTTGTATTAGGTTGTATGGGGGGGGGTGATTTATGGATGCATGTTTTATTAGGTTGTATTAGGGTGTATATGGATACATGTTTTATTAGGTTGTATTAGGGTGTTTTATGGATTCATGTTTTATTGGGGTTTATGGATGCATGTTTCATTAGGGGTTTTTTTTTGGGGGGGGGGGTTATGGATACATGTTTTATTATGTTGTATGGGGGGGGGGTGATTTATGGATACATGGTTTATTAGGTTGTATTAGGGTGCATATGGATACATGTTTTATTAGGTTGTATTAGGGTGTTTTATGGATACATTTTTTATTAGGGGGGGGGTTTATGGATGCATGTTTTATTAGGTGTTTTGGGGGGTTTATGAGTGCATGTTTTATTAGGTGTTGTGGGGGGTTTATGAGTGCATGTTTTATCCCCAACGGGAGGTATTCCAGTGTGGTGTTATCCCATCTGCAGTGATAGACACCTTCACCACAGGGTGGCATATCCTGTAAAGATCATTGCTTTACAACTATTTCTGAATTTTAGGCACAATTTATACAATATGTAGAGAGTACTACTGAAATTCTAATGTGTTGGGCTATTGACACAAATAAAATAGTGACACAACACATCTCTGTTCTTTGGACTATATCTGGTGGGAATTCTAGTAGGAACATTATCCTGCTACAAAGTAATCCAGGAGTTTGAGAACGAACGTTAAAGTAACTAAATACAAGGTTAAAATATATAAAATAATTGATACATTGCCATCTCCGGTGGTAGAAAGGACAGTTGGAAGTATCTCAAACTAACTGACAAACTTGCTCGTGGTCACACAGGCCAACTGATGATCCATGTTTGCATTGGTAATGCGATTGGATGTAAAGTGGTACATAAAAACTCAAAAATACTTGGAAAACTATGACCTATGAAGGATATGTTTTGATTGTTTTAGAATTAAATTACAAATGGCTACTGAATGATGTGCAATAGTGATGGTCAGAGGATAGAATTATTCTCTTTTAATTGTAAAAGTTGCGTAATATATTAAAATATTGAGTAGACTCAGATATCTGGGACATACTAGGAGGATACAAGATGGCAGAATATTGATCTCTTTAATTGAGAATTACAGTCTGGGAAAAGCTCTTGGGATAATACAATGATATGCAAGAGGGATATGCATGATACAGGCATTTATCATGGGAACAAGATGGCACTGATCATGTTGCATGGAGGGTGAAAATCAGGAATGGTATTAAGGATAAAGAAGAAAATGATAACAGATAGTTCAAATTTGTATATCAAAGAAGACACACAACATCATATGATGGTACAAGTGGGTCTGCGATTCCTTAAACATATTTAGGAAGGTTCTTTGTGACTCAGATTGGTCATGTAGGTTGCATCCACCAGTACCATGGGTTGTAGATTATATTCCTTACAGCACAATGATTAATACTATGTTCAGAAAAGAGGGACAGGTGACAGCAGAGAAACTGTACCATACCAAGGGGAAAAAATATGTTTTGACTAAAGACTCTAAAACATAGAAAGAAATAGAATAGCACAGTCTATCTATCTATCAATTCACTAAACCCTTTATTGCCTTTTAGTGTCAGGGGTAGAAGATCATGAATTTTGATCGATTAGCTCTTACTTAAAATACGCAATGGAGTGGTTTCTCCAAAGATTTATTTCAAACTGAAGACAAACTCTCAGCGGTGTGTAATGTTTTGAGAAAATGTCTCCTACTCAGAGATTCTTGATTAGGAACAAGTGTCACAGCACTGGGGGAATTCCCATATATGCTCTGCGTGCCGTTCCATCAGTCATCTAAAAGTGTATAAGCTCAGTGTCCCAGTCAGTTGCTGATTACGCGTTCTTCTGATCCTTCTGGAGAGGGAGATATAATTATACTCAGAGATGATAATTGGAAAATTAAAATCTTACCAATTCTCGGATGAATCTCTTCTCTGCGTTTCTGATCTAAAACTATATTTGCATTGCAGACTGAGGAAGAACTTATTGCTCGCTGTGGAACTTTTGTGGCCCGAAGAGCTAATCGAAATAAATGGCTGCTCATTCTGTAAAAGACATATATGAGAAAAGATAACAAATGTAATGATAAGGAGATATAACTGTATAAAAGTTATACATAAGTATGAACTTTTACAAGTTATATTCATCAATATCAGTATGTGCCATGCTGGCTGGTATAAGTGATTATAGATCTCTACAAGTATTTGGCCATTTAATGAATGTCAGTTCTGATCTTAACATTTTTTCTATGCAGTGAAGTATTTGAAGGTATTATTACAGGTATTATGTGTTAGGGGAAATGATTGATTAGGCAGATGAAAGATCAGATGATAGAAATGGCAGTGACCAAGAGAGACGTAAGAAAGTTCCTCATCTTTGGAAAGATCCAAATAATGGACAACCAACAACTGATTAGTACACTGAACTTATTCACCCTTAGATGGCTGATGCGTCTGTGCATTGCAGGGGATCCAAATGGGGATAAATAATAGTGACACTTTTACCTGCCACAAATATCATCGGAGGCAAATAAGGTGTTCTTGTAGTGGGGTCAGCTGCACACATTCCATAAAGGGTCAAAGTGACCTAGAAGTCATGCTGAAACTGACTGTACTATGCCAAAAGTCACACGTATCACAGCCAAGCTGTAAACCATAACACAACACATTCAGTTCTCATTCAAGCTGTATTCTTCCCTTTGTGTGTGATGATATAAACGGATTTCACACTGATGTTTATGTATTTACATGGCTTGGGAATCCAAATGTCATAGCTTCTTCAGTGGCAAATGAATCTTGTTTTAGGGGAGAATACCCTTGTATGTTGTCATACATGTTGCAGAAGGGGACCAACGTGGATAGACATATAACTGGCAACACAGTCTGCTTAAATAAAATACTGAATAACTTTTACCAAAACATCAAATCATATTTTTCTTCTGCGTTCAGGAATATTGTGATCTTGTTAGATCTTCATGCCAGTCGCTAGGACGAAGCTCCCAGTCTTGCTAGATCTTCAGGCCAGTCGCTAGGACGAAGCTCCCAGTCTTGCCAGATCTTCAGGCCAGTCACTAGGATGAAGCTCCCAGTCTTGCTAGATCTTCAGCTTGCTAGATCTTCAGGCCAGTTGCTAAGACGAAGCTCCCAGTCTTGCTAGATCTTCAGGCCAGTCGCCAGGACGAAGCTCCCAGTCTTGCTAGATCTTCAGCTTGCTAGATCTTCAGGCCTGTCGCTAGGACGAAGCTCCCAGTCTTGCTAGATCTTCAGGCCAGTCGCTAGGACAAAGTTCCCAGTCTTGCTAGATCTTTAGGCCAGTCGCTAGGATGAAGCTCTCAGTCTTGCTAGATCTTCAGGCCAGTCGCTAGGACGAAGCTCCCAGTCTTGCTAGATCTTCAGGCCAGTCACTAGGATGAAGCTCCCAGTCTTGCTAGATCTTCAGCTTGCTAGATCTTTAGGCCAGTTGCTAAGACGAAGCTCCCAGTCTTGCTAGATCTTCAGGCCAGTCGCCAGGACGAAGCTCCCAGTCTTGCTAGATCTTCAGCTTGCTAGATCTTCAGGCCTGTCGCTAGGACGAAGCTCCCAGTCTTGCTAGATCTTCAGGCCAGTCGCTAGGACAAAGCTCCCAGTCTTGCTAGATCTTCAGGCCAGTCGCTAGGGCAAAGCTCCTGGTCTTGCTAGATCTTCAGCTTGCTAGATCTTCAGGCCAGTCGCTAGGATGAAGCTCCCAGTCTTGCTAGATCTTCATGCCAGTCGTTAGGACGAAGCTCCCAGTCTTGCTAGATCTTCAGCTTGTTAGATCTTCATGCCAGTCACTAGGACGAAGTTCCCAGTCTTGCTAGATCTTCAGGCCAGTCGCTTGGACGAAGCTCCCAGTCTTGCTAGATCTTCAGGCCTGTCGCTAAGATGAAGCTCCCAGTCTTCTTCAGGTCAGAGTCGCTGCCCCAAAGTTTCTGCCTCAGTTCAGTCCATTTTGGCTATGTTTTACCTCAGTTCTTTGAAATCTGGACAGTCTTGGAGTGTGTTCAGGTGTCTGTATGCCTGTTCTGCATGAACATTCATTTGTGTGGGCCACCCTGATCCGGTACAGGTATCTCTGTAGCCTGCAGTGGACAGTTATAAATCACAAGATGATAGTCTGTTGTTGCCTATGAAGTTAGTATATGGGGTCTGGTTTCGAATCAATATCCATACCTAATGGATGTGGATTAATGTTTTGGCTTCACTGTATCTGCAAATCAATATTTAGGTTGTAAAAATGAAAGGCTTCCACTTTGTTAGGATGATATAGACCCTACAGCTAAAGTTGAAAGGACACTGGTCAGCTGATTTTTTTCAATGCTTCAAGGATAACTCCTTTGTACATGTTATTAATGCGGAGATCATGGTGGCTGAATTACCTTAATTGCAACTTTAATTATTTTTTATAGTCATAAACTCTGAGATAAGCAAACTGGATTCATGTCTGCGGTTAACAGAAACGTACATCGACACAAAAAGTACAAATTTAATTACCAAGTGCATAACCTCTAGTTATTAAAACCTGGAAGTCATAGTGACTGGATTACCAGAACCACGACCTTCACTATTTTTTGATAGTTGAAAGGCTCTGATATAACCAAAGTGGACTAACGTCTGTGGTTAAAAGAAGCATACCTCACATAAGAGGTACATTTTACTGAACCAACCAATTAACATCTAGTTGCATCTAAGAAACATTGAACTATAGGCCTATGGGAGGAGTCCGTCAGACTTTCTATGCCCCATCATTTAGAATCCTCTAGTATCATCCTGTTAGTCTCAAGAGGCAGTGGATGCAACGCCCAAAGAGGGAAACAATTTTATGAGTTTCTACTTTTTTTTTTTACTGTTGTCTGGTCTCGCCTACTCTCTGAATTCCTTACAGAGCACGCTTTTAGCTGTCTGTCAAGATCAATATGACCAAATTAAACAGCATAATATCTAATACACGTCACATATAATTAGAAATATAGGCCCTATGGCGATTGACAGAGCACACTGAATAGGCTCTTTCTCGTGTGGCTAGGCCTAAATAATGTATGGAAAGAAAGAAATGATGAAATACCTTTTATAAAAGTGGAAAACGAGTATGTATCTTCAATCATGCACACGACTAATTTCAGTTACAGCTACACAGCCCACAATCGACCTTCAGCTAAGACAGTCTTATCTGACAATCACTGCTTAGTCACGTCCGCCACTACATAGGCTACTGGTGTGTTGTGACACAATAGTAGTGCACACTGCATTAGAGTATTATTGTATGAATGATAGACATGGGAGGGTTAGTTCATGCCGCCTCGGGTCAGGTTAGCGCACTAGCTGATCTTCTATAAATTCGGGGTTAGAACCCCTGAACTGCTGCACTCTAGGCTAATTAGCTGCACATTAGACATTCTTCTTCTCGTTCATTCTCAAACTCCTGCATATTGGAAGAATGTAGTCCAGAGAATGGATTGTGTTGTGTCATTGTTTGCAGATTAGCTGCGATGTCTGCGCTCTTCGATCTGATACATTCCACTATAGCGTGGTCTAGGCCTATAGAAAACTTTGACCCTCTTTAGGATGGGAGGACAACCAACTTCATCCCCAATCCTTCTTAGTCGCATCTTATGCCATGTCTGTCAGGTAACTGTGTCGCTATTATTTGCTTCCCTTTCCAGGTCTTAATAACATATGGTCAAGATATAGGCCTATAGGATGCTACGATTGTTTAAAATCGATAGGCTGAGAGTGATGACGTTGAACCGTCATTAATGCGATTCGCCCCATTTGTCAAAGGTGGACACAAGTCACTTAGCTTATATCATGTTGGACTTATGCATTGCTATCTGTGAATGGGCAGCATATATCATGCTGGACTTAGGGGTAGGCCTATATGCACTGCCATCTGTTGTTTACTTTACGCCTCTTCATCTCTTACACAGTGTCAATTATGATGATGAAGACGGCGCAATACTTGAACCACCACATTATTTCTTGTTTCCTTCCATATCTATCTATCTATCTATCTATTTATCTATCTATCTATCTATCTATCTATCTATCTAATCTGTCTAATTTATTCGCTAAACCCTTTGTTGCCTTTCAGCATCAGGGCAGAAGAGTTTTCACACACACACGAGGGCCATCTCCAGAAAACTCTTTGGAGAGACAATATAGGCAATATAATGTTGTCAGACACGGACATTAAATAAAACAGTAGCAACGTGAATAGCTGCTTTCTAAATGAGATGCTACAGAGGAATTGTACGTACACCATGAACAGCTAAAAAGTCAAATCAAGAAGTGTTAAAACCAATAAACGTTGAAGAGAGCTGGCTTCCTAACAGCATCTTAACAAGAACGTTGTGGACTTTTTATCATATAAAGTGACATAACAGTATGGAAAGATTAATAGCGGAAGGCAGAGTTAGCGACAACAGGGGAAGAGGGCACCCAAAACGACGATGGTGCAGTGATATATCAAATTGTTTAAACATGTCTCTAGCTACGGTATGTCACCTCGCCCAGAATCGGGGATTGTTCAGAGAATCCATAAGATAGTCCACGATCTGGAAAGAATATAGCACATGATTATATATATATATATATAGTGACTATATATATATATATAGTGACAATCGTTCCGGAGCGTGTTGTCTTCGTCGTGGATAGTCTAAATGTATCTTTGTCTGTCCAGGGCATGCAGGCCTGCATTGACCAGAGACATGTTCATATGTTCTTCGATGTCGCTGGCCCATCGTTGTCTTGGTCTTCGTCTTCGATGTCTTCTCTTTCCGGGCACTCTGTCCTCCATAATCAGCTTTTCGATGTCATCCTGTAACTTTTGTCTAGTGTCCATCCCCGGATGGATGATGGTCTGAATATCCACACTTGCCGTTTAGCGTAGAGCTGGTGACTGGAAGCTTTAGTTGTATATCCAAGGCCAGGTGTGCCACCTTGGCTGCGTTGAATCCGTATTTGTTCAGGGCTGTCTTGATGTTATCTATACATCTTGTTCTAGGTCTTTCTCTTGCCTTGTATCCGGATCTTCTTGTTATATGTTCTTGTCGGTATACCATACAAAGATTCGAATACTTCGTGTTATATGTTCTTGTCGGTATACCATAAACAGATTCGAGTACAAAGCAGGAGGAAGACCTAGATCAAGATGGATAAATAATGTTGACGATATTAATATTTACGATAATAGAACGACACTATTCAGATTCACATGGCAGAGCTAAATAACTTAATTTTTGACCATAAGTGTAGTACTTGCTTTTCGTTATTTGTTGTTTATGTAGTCTTGACAAGGGCCTTTTTGGTCGAAACGTCGATTTGTGTGTCTTAGTATGTGTGTTTCGAGTGATTAGCAAATATTCATTACCCTGTTCCAAGCTTTACCTGTATATTATGGAAAGTCCCATTTTAGTGACAGCCCATGTGAATTGCTACATTACGGCCAGAGGGTAAGGAATTAGAGCGTCTTTTTGCATTCAACAACAGTCACGAATCATTCTTGAGTATATCAAGCGTGAGCCTCTATAATATAAGACAGACGGGATTATAGTAGGGAAATCAAGTCTCCAAAAATGACTAATTTTACTATTTTATTGATTTTATTGATTTCCTTTATTGATTTTTATTGATTTTATTGATATATAAGACAGACTGGATTATAGTAGGGAAATCAAGCCTCCAAAAATGACTAATTTTACTATTTTATTGATTTTCATTTTCCGCCACACACAGTATTGTTGTATACAGAATGATTGCCCACATATTCCAACTTTTTAATATTATGCTTGATTTCATACAACTTCCGTAACGCGGAGATTTTTTTTAAAATGCAGCGTTTGCAAACGATCATTCGATGTGAGCGCAACACATTGAAAACCCCCTTCCCACCCTAAAGGTTCTACTAGGGGAGGGAAAGGAGATCTCTCAGCGCGTTGCGTGTAGTCCAAATGAATGCTGCGCTGTATGCGCCTTTAGCGAACATTCGTTTCGTTAAATAATGTATGGTTTGTTTCGTTAAAAAATGTGAGCATATCATTCCCTAATGAATCCAACGTATAGTCGTAGTGACCAATGAAATCACGGAAACAATCAAATGAGTCATTTTAGAAAGATTGTCTTCTCACAGACAGTAGATTTTAGGACCTATATCTTCAAGGGCCATGTATCAAGAATCATATCATTCAAACAAGATAAAGCAATCCTTTATTTTGATGAATATATAATTGCTCAATTATAGCTACACCCATCATCAGCAGGTGCCGGCTGGCGTAGGCGGTCATGGCTATCCACAGCTCTCTGTCCACAGTATTATGTATCAAAGTCGTTGTTGTTTCCTTGCCGTGCCAGGTTGTCAAACTGTCTAATATTTTCTCACGTTGTGGCCCTCTGTCTCTGTTGCCTTTAATTTTTCCTGTTGTGACTATGTTCTCCAAACCTACCTGTCTCATGAAGTGAAAAAAAAAAAATTGCCTTTTTCTTATATTGTTGATTAAGGTCCGTTTTGCATTTGACTTTCAACACTTCTACATTAGTTTTTCTGGCAGTCCATGGTATTTTCAGCATTCTTCTGTAGAACCACATCTCTGTGGCCTCTAATTTCCCACTTTCCAGTTTGTTTATTGTCCAAGACTCGCAACCATATGTAAGTATATGGGTTATATTGCACTGCCGAACTCTCTAGCTCACCTCTAATGACAAGGTCATATTACACAGTATTATACAAGTTCATATTATAACTACACTATTCTATTTTAATAAAGGATGCCCTTTTATCTTTATTATGAATCAATGTCATTGCACCTCCGGGAAAACCCACAGTAAATTTGTCTCCCATAGCAAATATCAAAGTGTAGGCTTATCAATGATCGGGCTCTAGCAGAGACCTATGTACAGAAAGTAAACATGACCTGATTTCTTATTTTTTTCCGTGTAATTTTTTTTGTCGCTTCTGGATTTGTTTGTCATGCAACTCCACGTATATAAATATTGACCAATGAAAACAAGACAATAATCAGAGACGTAATGAATGAAGGCTTGTTTACCTTCTGTACAGGGGGTATCTACTCCCGACAGTCTCGGGCTATGCTGACTGACAGTGCCTATGACTCGTTGGTTGTACACATTCCTTACTCTGTGCACCAGATATGCCTACACAGTCCTACTTTTACCACACGGAATACCAAATTCTCCCAATTGTATCCTAGATGTATCATCTATTGTCTTTATTCAATGGGCCTCTTCTGTGTTCATTCTAAAACCCCTGCATATTCGCATGGTGTATGCGTTATGTTATGATTTACAGTCTTTCCGTGATATCTGTGCCTTCAGGCCTGACACATCCGACTTCATTATGGCTTCAGCACTTTTACCCTCTTTGAAATGGGACAACCAACGGCACTCCAAACAAACCCTCCTTAGTCGCCTCTTACGACATGGATCGCAGGTCAACCGTGTTGCTATTCTGTACTCCCCTTTTGGGCCTGTCAACATACAGGCTATCCAACAGGCTTAAAAGATGTTACAATTTCAAAAAATACTATCACACCAACATTCAAGTCAACCAGGACCGCAAACCTGGCTCCTGCTGCTAAGTGCTATCACAGGACCGTAAACCTGGCTCCTGCTGCTAAGTGCTATCACAGGACCGTAAACCTGGCTCCTGATGCTAAGTGCTATCACAGGACCGTAAACCTGGCTCCTGCTGCTACGTGCTATCACAGGACCGTAAATCTGGCTCCTGCTGCTAAGTGCTATGGTTTATCTAAAAATATGAATAACTCCCCGTTTGATGATCTTTGAACGAAAGAAAAAAAATCACTAAACGAAAAGAGAAATAAGTGGTTGGTGGGGTGGGGGTTTATCGTATTTTCTATTGTATTTTTCTTAGTAATAAATTTCATGCAATTTTGTTTCTAAACAGAGTGCAAAAAGGGGGGGGGGGGTCAACCAGAGGTCGAACGTACATCCCATTCCATCTAAGGGCTTGAATAATCTCTTCGTCCGTGTGTTTCCGGGGCTAGAGGGGAGATAGTAGAATACTACACTATTTACGTTCTATGCATGTCGTAAGAGGCGTATACGGAGCTTATGGGGTGGCGTCACGTATTGGGTCGAAGTAATCCTGAAGCCATACTGAAATCGGATGTAACAGACCGGATGGGTTCAGATATCGTAACACAGCTGTAAACCATGACACAACGCATTTCATTCTCCGGACTACATCCTGCAAATCTGCAGGAGTTTGAGAACGAATGCATACGAAGAAGAATCTCCTGTGATGTTAATGGTCAATTCAAGACATAAAAAGTTGTTGACATTTTCTAGTTGTTCTGAGTGAATGACTATTATAATTGTGAGTCCAATTCTGTTGATGTAACAACACAATTTGGTGTGGTACTTTAGCTTCTGATATCTCAACCTTCTGTATTCGTTCTCAAACTCCCGTTATTTAGTATGATGCAACCAGAAGCGTTGCGATTTACACCTGTTCTGCAATATCTACGTCTTCAGGTTAAAAAACGGTAAAAATTAGCATTGCATTTTAGCAGGGCCTCTTAAAAAATATGACTGGGAAGGGTTTTCATAAAAAAGATAGTCGTTGTGTTTATGTGGGAACATTTAATTATCTGCTATTGGGGGTGACCTAATGGGTGGAGCGCATGACCATGTGGTTGGAACGCCGTTCTCGGACTCTTGAGGTCACGGGTTCAAGTTTTTTGTGTCAAAAGAGAAATGTGTTGTCAGCGTATCTTATTTCTGGGATCATAGTTTTTCACGATGTCATTATTCTTCTAGACATAGTAACATGCAGCCGGATGGCGACTTCTAATGTTATTTCTTCCTCTCCTTCTGCATTCGCTCTCTGATAATTAACACAAAAGTTCGTGTGATTTCCGCATGGGAACGTGTAGTACATTGTGCTGCTAGTTTACAACATAGTTGTGTTATTTGTACCTCTGAAAGTCCAACACATTCGTTTTTGTCATGCCTTTAATTCGGGTGGTGGGCTTCCCTACTCTGTGAAGTTTTTCTGTCACCAGGCGGTTGTTGTGTATCGTCTGTACTCCGTGACAGTTTTAAATATTATTAATGTGTTTTGAATATGTTTAATGTTAATGTCTGCGACTGCAGCAAAAATATGCATCACGTAATATAAAGGATATATAAAATGGGCTGAATAACAATTTTATTTGGTACAACTATACGGAATGATCATTTCGATCAAAACAAGTATTAATCAGATAGGGAAATTATGAAACAATCTCTTTAGCTGTGAACTGATAGATCTTGGTCCTTTTGCCAAAAATCACAGGTTCTTATCTGCTGTGCAACTGAGGCAACACCCAGACTCATATAAGGTTTCAAAGGCATGGGTGTGTAAGGGGAAATTTATTGATGCATGTTTAATTTCCGAAGGGAGACATTTCAGTGTGTCAGTATCACCAAATCCAGACAGAGACACTTTACACATATCTGTGCTAACGTTCTCATCATTCTTTAGTCAAATTTGTTGACCCATCCGCAGTGATGGAATATCTAGCATTTCCCTTTACACAGGAGTCTGCCACAAAAGGACAAACATGCACTATCCGCTGGCCTGCATCTCTTCGTAGGAACTATTTGATCGAAGACAAAAGTAAGAAGTTTAGACAAGGTGTGACAACGATTATTTTTTTCTACAGGTGAAATGTTGTCATCCTGTACCACAACTACCATTAGTCTCCCCCTACTGCAGTGCTACGATGTGCCTGGAAAGAAGACAGTGGCCATACATTTTGCACCCTGAACTAAAAGTCCAGGCCTAGGTTACCTGGAGCGAACTACAACACACAATGGACCAGCTCATTTTTTTGGGTAGCCCTATACATAATGGAACAACAAAGTAGATCAGAACTGCTCGAATAGATCTGTCATTTTCCACCATGAAACTTCATGGAATCTTTAGCATACGTTGCTGTTACAATATATGGTTGTTTGCTCATATCCTTATCCTGGTAAACGCCTTTTTTGTTGAAACGTCGATTTCGTGTAGGTGGGCATATTTGATCTAAGTCGTGTCGAAACATAACGTAATCTAGGTATTTACAGTAGTAGTTTCTCCTGGCTTTTTACCGGTTTATTTATGATGGTATTATCCACTAGCCTTTGGCTAAATAGCCAGACCTACAAGGAGCAGTGGTTTAATTTTAGAGTGGCGCTCAGATATACCATATTAGATAAAGTAGTGACAGCAAGTGAAAACAAAGACCTCAGTTTAAACAAGAAGAAAACAAAAATAATGGTAGTATCGAAGAGACATACACCACCATGATGCAACATAATAATTAATGACACAAAATTAACACAAGTTGAAAAAGGGAAATATCTTGGCACCCTGTTAACATCAGAAGGTAGATGATCAAGTGAGATAAAGAGCCGAACAGCACAAGCCAAATCAGCATTAAAAAATGAGAACCATGAGTAATGGAAGACTATCAATGCAGACCCGAATTCTAGTGCTGAGATGTTATATCAAACCAATTCTTTTTTTATTGATAAGAAGCATGGACTGTAAACAAAAAAATTCAAAGTGAATTAGAGGCAACAGAAATGTGGTTTCTGAGAAGACTGATGAAAATACAATGGACAGCAAAGAAAACGAATGCAGAGGTTCTCATTGATGCTGGCGTAAAAAGATCAATCACATCAAACATTAGGGGCAGACAGTCAATGTTTCTAGGGCATGTGCTGAGAAGAACACAGCTTGAACACTTAATAACCACTGGAAAGATCAAGGGGAGAAGAGATAGGGGACGACAAAGAAAAAAGTTACTAGATGTATTTGTATTGTGGCACGGTAGAAGCTCACCAACCGAGCTTATTGACAACACAAGAGACAGAGAGTCGTGGAGAAACATGATCGCCTACGCCATTCGGCATGGCACGATTGATTGATTGGGTATATTTTATTGTTGCTATTTAATCCTTGTTTTAAATAATGTTATTATTACAACCATCGTGCATATATACTGGCAACACGATAGTTGTAAATATAGAAACTGCAACATTTGATGACGTTTTTCACATTAGTATTTCCTCACGCTGGTGACATTTCAGGTTTAACACATTCGAATATACATAAACAATTTAACTAAACGTAACAACTAATCAGCAATGGCTATTCGCGCTCAATTTGAAGGCAATAATGAAGTTGGTGTGTTTGCAAAGTTGACAAACAGTTATTGTTTGGTTGGTATAGGGGGTTCTGAGAATTTCTACAGGTAAGAATAATTTATGAAAGTTGTTAAATTAAAATTATGCACTATCATCATCACTCACACTACACTATCATTCAATTCATAGCCTAGGCTATTTCATTCTAGGTTCTTGTTAACTTGGACATCCGGGTTTGCATAAGTGATACAAATATTCATTTATGCTATAAATATGTTGTTACCCACTTTTTTTTTGGAAACCCCATTGTTTTTTTAAGGTTAAGAATCCTAGGAATTCGGAGCGATTAGCTCTTATTTGCAGTGGTGGGGTGGTTTTTCTGAACTTAGCAGGCTACTTACTAACTTAGCTTTCGGCTTAGTAATAAGAATGTCTATTGGCAGTGAGTATTGAGCCTTCTACTCAGCGGATATAATTGTATAGAGGACATGCTACAAAGCTACCATAAGAAGCATGTCATGAGTCTCAGTATGGGCAGTGGAGTATGGGTTTCTCAGTTGCATGGGTGATTTGTCTAGGACTAGTCACAAGACATAGCATACAAAAGCCATACATATTTGGCCATTGGCGAGACCCACAGATGCAACTGCATGCCATGCGGGACATGCGTCAGGGAAACTCCATTAACTTTGTGGAGTTTCCATGACGCATATTTAATATTTATGATAAAGGCACTCAATTTTTCAGAAATTTCGAGAGTAGGCCTAAATCCTTCTTAACTTTAGGGCTCTGGGTATTTAGGGCTAAAAATTAAGAAACATCCCCTGGGACCTGAATTCTTTTTTGGAAAATTTGCGTTATTGATGGTGGGTGTTTTGAAAATGTGATAACTTTTTTGTTTTAAAAGATATCAAAATAATTTTTGCATATCTAAATAAAGGAGTGAATAGTGAATTTAGTCTTTTTTGTTGTTGTTGTTATATGTATGATATGACAGTTGTGGGCAAGTTGTGAAGTTGAAAATTCGGGGAAAAATTGCAAAACGGCATTTCAAAATCGCAAATATAACGCCTTGACAACCCTAATACTTGAGCAATGTGTGGAAACATTGATAAAATCCTCATAAATACCTATACTTATTGTATATATATATATATATTGTTTTATATCAAAACAAATATAATATGAACTAATAAAACATGAAGAAATCGCATATAATGTCCGTCCGGTCAACACTAGGTCTATGCAGACACGCAGCGTAATTATTGTCCATGCACACATGTGGCACCCCTGATACATATTATTTTTGAATGAATACACACACATTCTTATCAAATAACAACATATTAAACACAAAAAACAACAATTAAAACATGTAGTCATGATCACTTAGCCATGCCATGCGGTACTCAATTTGATAGTAAAATATGGCCTGAAAATGGCCAACGTCGCTCTAGAAATTCGTTGACAAAACTAGCCGGCTTTCTCTTCTTGCAATCGTAATGTATAAAGGAATTTGACCGTTAAACTGTGACTTATTCCTAGCTTCGTTTGGCGAGTTTTATACGTCACATGATCATTACTTCGTGAAATTTGGGAATCGGGCCATATCGTATGTGGCCGATTTGCGCCAATAGGCACAATTGGGTATACACTCATTGGGGCAAATCGGCGCCTATAGAGGCCTAAAGGTTAAGGCATAGGGCAGTATTTGGGTATAGGCTATAAAAGAGTAGACCCGATATGATTCAGAATTGGACATGTTTGCCAATTAATCATCATCAGGAAATGCAGTCTCTGCAACGGACCTCAGCCAACTACCTGTCTCTTGATTTGGATGGTATCCTGGTATACTCTGCCAGGCAGTAACCTATCCATCTCGTGATGTTTCTCTCCCGTTTGTATATCTACCCACCTCTTGCTCGCTGCCCACTTCTTGCTCGCCTCGACCTTACCCTCAAGAATTACTGGTCTTCAACATGTCCAGTCATGTCTTTTATTTGTTTAACCTTTTACAAATTACCGAACTGCTTTAACTGCCCTTATAAGTCAAGCAAGTAAAATAATATTGAACATGCAAAGAATCAAAATAGAGATGGAAATAAACTAAACACAGGCCAGTTTCAGATTGGGCAGAGGAACAAGAGGCGCATCCTCAACATGAGGCTTATTATAGAGAAGTATAGGGAATTCTCAACTGACCTGCACATGTGCTTCATAGATTAGTCAAAAGCGTTCGGCTGTGTCCAACACCAGAAACAATGGGAGATAATGAGTAACATGGTTTTCCCAAGACATCTTATTCATCTAATAGAATAATTTTACTAAGATCAAAAGGCCGCATTGAAGTTATAGGGTGATGTCTCAGAGTAGGCATCTGAAGTAGTGATAATCTGAAATTTTGTGATTCGATGGATTATACCCGTTGATATTTATTCCATGAGTGGAATAAATTTGAAGATTTTATTTATTCCATATAAAATAGCTGATTTTGTTGAATAATTAATGCAGTGGTTGTTGCCATTTGTAAATCATGTACTTATTTTAATGTTCATAAACAATTTGGCCACACATGTATGAATTTTGAATGCGCCTTGTTCTTGTATAGACTAACTATAGCTCAAGGCAAGCTTCTAGTTACCTTTGATCTCAGCCCGGGCCCAACTCTACTGTCGAGCTTTTCCTACACTGTAATCATGCTCACGAAGAGAAAAGGTTCAGTAACTGATGGGCACAGGCATACTGTCCAAGGAGACAATCTCTGTTCAGCGTGAGAACGAAAATGCTAGTCCCAAAGCTCCTAAATATGTGTGTAGACTCAGACTTGGACGAGGGATTCACGACGTTGGTGAACAACACTTTGGCTAAGAGGGCAAATGAGTCCGAGCCCAACTGTTCTGTCTAGTTTTTCCTAATTTGGAACCAGGCTCGCAGATGAGAAAAGGTTTAGTACCTGATGGGCACGGGGACAATACATCTAATTACATGAGACAAGTTCATTTCGAATTTTTTTGGTTTACAGTCCATACTTCCCATCCATAAAAAAGACTTGGTTCGATATAACATCTCTGCACTTGAATTCGGGTCTGCATTGATAGTGTTCTATTGCACAAAAATAGTTCTCATTTTTTGGAATGCTTATTTGGCTTTTGCTGTTCAGCTCTTTATCTCAATTTAACATCTACCTTCTGATGTTCACAAGGTGCCAAAATGTTTCACTTTTTCAACGTGTGTTAAATTTGTGTCATTAATCATTATGTTGGTGGTGTATGTTTGAGATAACCATTATTTATATTTTCTTCTTTTTTAAACTGAAGCCTTTGTTTTCACTTTCACTACTTTATCTAATAGTGCTTGTAGTTCTTGCTCGCTTCCTGCGATCAGTACTGTGTCATCAGCATATCTCAAATGATTTATATTGCATCCTCCCACTTTTATTCCTGGTATACCTTCTATGTTTTGCATAATTTATTCTGTATACAGGGAGAAAAGATCCGGAGACATTACACAACCTTGCATGACACCCATTTCTATCTTTTGAAATTTTCCTATAGTGTTGTTAAATCTCTAGCCACTGTTGTAGATGTCATTTAACATTTTGGTGATAACTTCAATGTCAATATCTCCCAGAACTTCTAACTGTAAACTATATTCTTCTTAATCTGCGTTCTTCATTATCAAATACCAAATTCTCCCAATAATATCCAGATGCATTGATGAATAACCAAATCTCGCAATAATATCCAGATGCATTGATGAATATCCTACTCTCCCAATAATATCCAGATGCATTGATGAATATCCTACTCTCCCAATAATATCCAGATGCATTGAGGAATATCCTATTCTATAATAGTGTCTATTAATTTAACATGCTTCTTCTGTGCTCATTCTCAAACTCTTGCAGATTAGCAGAATGTAGTCTGAAGAACGCAATGTGTTGTGTCATGGTTTACAGCTTGGCTGCCAATCTGAGCATTTCTGCCTGATATATCTTACTTCAACATGGCTTATGGGTCACTTGACTCTCTATGGGATGGGACAGCCAACTTCACCCCTAAAATGTCTTTATTGCTTCTTATGGTAGGTAAACAGTCACTATTTTGTGCGCACCTTTCAGTCCTGGGCAAAACACGGGCAAGAAATGATATGAAATATGCAAACAACTTTAGCAACTTGTTGAATCTACATAGTTGATAAAATATTTGAAATTTTTAATGTATGTATATGGTTAAATACATTACAATATTTGTTAATATTATCTATTATAGTGTATTTGAAGGTGAGCTCAGTGACTCGATCCCTGTGATTCATGCCAGTATTGCTGGATGTAGAGTTGTCGGCCGCATGTCTGTGGGTAAGTTCATATATTACAATTCCTGACTCATTTTATACTTGCTGCTTCTAAAAAATTATGTTTCCTGCTAGTTGTATTGTGGATGAAGATCCGTTTCCTTGTGCAGAATAAAGTAGCTGGAGATTAAAATATGATTTTTCCAGAAATGAGCATCATTGTGAGCTTAGAAGATTGTTTGTCTACCAACAGAAAACAGGAACTGTGAGTTAGCAAATTGTGGATATACTCAAGGGGAGAATGGAGCATCTAGGGATGTGTCTTATATATGCAATGTTGATGAATAATTGACTAAATAGTTAGTTATTTTATACATTCAGCTCCTACTGGTATGTCATATTTTATATATTCAGCTCCTACTGGTATGCCATATTTTATACTTTTAACTCCTACTGGTATACCATATTTTATACACTCAGCTCCTACCGGTACACTATATTTTATACATTCAGCTCCTACTGGTATGCCATATTTTATGCTTCCACTGGCATATTGAAGATGAGCAGTCATATGGGTTGTGTGGTCAAAAGCAGGCAGACAAATGCTGCCAAATAGTTGCAGGATTTTATTTGTTTGGGTATCTGCGTACAAAGCGGTAGAATATGCCTCCTACATACACATATTAACCTGCCCTGAGTATTGCATACTGCTAGAAGTTGGGAGCCTTCTGGTTATGAAATAAAGATATGGAGGTGGGAAATGCAAGCGGTGTGGCGGAAAAAGTGTTTCGAAGACAAGAATGAAGGATCGAGGAAGAGTGTTTCGGGAAGTGTGACTGGTAACAAATGATCTTTCACTGCTAGGTTAGGTACATGTTGTTGTGACAGAAGAACTAACTTTCGTGACATTTGGGTGAGCATTGTCTTCCATCATGTTGATTTACATGTTTTATTTGATTTAATTACGCACTGCTACTTGAACTCAAGAATCACTTTCTGGAGCTCCAAG
Source organism: Meghimatium bilineatum (assembly GCA_034231615.1). Classification (NCBI taxonomy): domain Eukaryota; kingdom Metazoa; phylum Mollusca; class Gastropoda; order Stylommatophora; family Philomycidae; genus Meghimatium; species Meghimatium bilineatum. The sequence goes on from CM067308.1 coordinate 48,192,119, forward strand.
AGAGTAATATAAGCTTTGTGACACTATACCACACAAGAAAAACGTAATCTGGCCACTGACATAAACACTTAATCTGGATCACTTAATCTGGCCACTGACATAAAAACTTAATCTGGCCACTGACATAAACTTAATCTGGATCACTTAATCTGGCCACTGACAGAAAAGCTTAATGTGAATCACTTAATCTGGCCACTGACAGAAAAATGTTGCTATCTCTAGTATAAAGACACAAATCCATACATAGAAATGCAGTATTTGAGAAGGTGGGTATTATAATTTGGAATAAAATTTACTTATTACTATGATCAATGGTGTTTTTGTTCCTACATCACATCTGCAGGCAATCGTCATGGACTCCTGGTTCCAAATACCACTACAGATCAAGAACTGCAACATATTCGTAATGCTTTACCTGATGCTGTGAAAATTTATAGAGCAGAAGAAAAGTTGTCTGCTTTGGGAAATGTCATTGCTTGCAATGACTATGTTGCACTTGTTCACCCAGATCTGGACAGGGTGAGACAAGATATATGTCTATTTTTATACTAAGTTCACAATTTGTTAATGCAGATATCTTGTCAGCAATATGTGCTAAGCCCTATCCAAGCTTAACTACCCCATCTACCCAGGGAGATGGGGGATGTACCTCAATGACATGGTAACCCTCACTGCAAAGTTAGCAAGAAGAACAGCACAAAGCCATTCACTAATGAAATGACAGAAATATATTGTTGCCACATACAGTATATTGCCATTGTGTGGTCAATTTCAATTAGCAAGTAGCTATTGTTCAGACAGTCAGTGTTACGGCAAACAAATAACAAGGCGATTTGTCTGTTTGGATTACTAGAAACCATCTCCTTGTAGTCTGTGATGATGGCCGACCATATAGGCGTCAATATTTATCAAGGCAGAGCAACTTGATCTATTTACTTTCCATTAACTCACACCTACTTAAGTAATTGTTACATCGAAGTGTTAACCCATTGAGATACATTAGAAATGACAAAATGGCATTTATTATTACTTAGACTACAGCAAGGCCTTTAACAGAGTCCAACATGAAAAATTAATCAAATGTCTTCAACAAATAGGCATAGATGGAAAAGACAGCAGACTGATTAGAAATATATATTGGGAACAAACTGCATTAATAAGATGTGAAAACAGCTACTCACCATACATAGAAATAAGAAGAGGGGTAAGACAAGGATGTTTTTTATCACCCAGCCTATTTAATATCTACACAGAGAATATCTTTAAAAATATAGAAGAAATGCCAGGACTCAAGATCAATGGGAAAATAATAAACAACCTTAAATATGCAGATGACACTGTTCTTTTGACAGAAAGTGAACATGAACTACAAAGACTAATAGATCAAGTCAATAAATCAAGTAATGAATATGGGCTGGATATAAATATCCAAAAAAACCATGATAATCAGCAAAGAAACAGAAGAAGAGGAGCTAAACATAAACATACATGGAGAGAAACTACAAGTAAAACATCAATATCTTGGACACATAGTCACAAATGATGGCAGATGTGAAACAGAAGTTAAAAGGAGAATAGGAATGGCTAAAAGTACCTTCAGTGACATGAGGAAATTATTAATATCTAAACAAATTACAAACAAGTTAAAAATGAGAATTATAAAATTCTACATCTTTTCCATATTAATGTATGGCTCAGAAACATGGACACTAAATAAACAATTAGAAGACAAAATTGATGCCTTTGAGATGTGGGTATATAGAAGAATAGGGAGAACATCATGGAAAGAGAAAACAAATAAAGAGGTGCTAGAAACAGTTAATATGAAGAAAGAATTACTAAGAGAAATAAAGATCAGAAAAATAAAATATTTTGGACACATTAAAAGACATGATACCTTATTGAAGACCTTACTTGAGGGTAGTCAAAGGGAAGCGAGCAAGAGGTAGGCAGAGATACAAGTGGGAAAGTAACATCACACGATGGACAGGTTACAGTCGAGCAGAGTGCACCACCAAGACAGGAGATGTTGGAGATATGTTGCAGCTAACCTTCGTTGCGGAGATGGCACTTAATGATGATGATGATTTATTATTACTTATGTTTATTTACTCTTATGTCACTATCTCCTATGCAAATGCCCTTTTATTGAATGTGCTTTAGTTGAACTACTTCTCAGTCAATATTTTATTGTGATTATTATTTAGAGTTGGAGAAAGTCGAATGTCAGACTTGTGAAAGTCTGGAAAGGAAAATATCGTAAATTTAATTGTATAAAGTATGAGGTCTGGAATTTAATGCGATCATGTGTATTAGATTAGGAACTAATATAAATGGGGGAACATATTCAGATTTGGAGGTCGGCAGTGATAATATGATGGGGGATTCAGCTGGTGGCTGTGGAGGTCGACAGTCAGGCAGTGTGTAGGACTTGACGGATTACGTAAGTCAAGTAGATAGATTTGAAACGATAGTAAATTCAAGTGTAAGGGACATGACTCAAAGAAAGCAGAATAACTTGCAGGAGAGAAGGAAACTCTTTTTCTTCTGAGAATGAACCCTGTGGGTTGCCAGCTTGGAGATTACAACCTCACACGTAGTGAAATAGAGTTCAGGACAATTCTCTAAAATACTATATGAATCAACCATCAGTTCGCAGTAGTGAAACAACTAAGACTAGTTGTAAAAAAGGATGACCAGAGCAAGTAAATTATCGTGAACCGTTGAATGCAGACATCAACTCTTAGCAGTAAATCTATTGATGCAACTATTCGTTTCATATTTGATGTACGTAATTGATGCCTGTAATGTTGTAAACTAGTTATATCGCAAAATAAACAGAAGTCTTCGAGTAGAAGAAGCTGGATGAAACGAGTCCTTTTACCTTCAGTATATCAATTTTGATATTATATCAGTTATAATATAGATAGGTTTCGCTGTAATTTAAGCAGGAAAACCTTGATATATGTTATTGCTTGCCAGTTGTAGCTGTTTTATTCTTGGTGGCAGGAAACAGAAGATTTGCTGGTAGACACCCTGAATGTTGAAGTATTTCGTCACACAGTTGCAAATAACGTCTTGGTCGGCAGTTATATGGTTTTCACAAATCAGGGAGGAATGGTAAGTACTGAGAGTAGTAAGTCTCGTCTCAAAGTGAACAATACCTGTGACTACTGTTTGTTACTGAATGTGTGATCCGCATGCCAATGGAACCTGGTCTTCTAGTTCAGGGTGCGAAGAATAAGATCATTGTCATCTTTCCAGGTATGTCGTAGGAGGTGACTAAGGTAAGTTGGGTGGACGAGTTGACAACGATCATGTGTGAACAAATTACTGTCACTGCATGTCTTGTCTCAGTTTCTTACTTTTGTCTTCTGTCTTACTTATTCACCTGCTGCCTAATGGGTTAGCACAGGAGTGCCGTAGGCTAAGGGAGTAAACCCCTACAGAAAATCCAAAGGGGAGACCCTAAGGCAGTCAATTGTGTATTAAACCATCTTTCTGGCATCTCCTGCAGTTTTGGTTGTCCCTAAGCATATTGGCATTGCCTTTCCCTTGTAACTAATCACCAGAAGCTGAGTTGGGGTTAGTGCAAATGAGCAAGGCACTTTCCTCATAAAACCTGCCTGTACTGTGTAGTGACAGTGTCTTGGCAATTTACTCTGGCCTGCTTCCTAACAGTCTAAAGATGCAAAAAGTAATCACCACTGAAGAATGTTATATGTGCTAAAGTTGTAAGGTAATAGACAAGAAAGGGCACTTCTAATTCTTTGTTGTTATATGCCCACATTGATCTTTCTTATGGTGGCGGTCTGTCTCAGGCCTGTCACATCGCGATACAAGTAAGTCGGAAAGGTCACAACTTTTCTCTACTCCTTTCATGGAGACAGTTTAAAGTACTTTTCTACTCTCTGTCTTCACAAGGGCACATGTTTGTCTGACCAAGTATCAGCATATGGGAGGGTACTGATAGCTAGGGAACTGAACTTCAGAGATAATCTCTAATTTCAATCTGGAACTTACTTATACTTACTTATCCGATCCCCAGGGCTGCAAGCTTTCACTCTTTCTTCCCTGTGCCAGGTGGTGGTAGATGCATGTATTCTTTAGCTGTGTTGTGTTTGTATAAAGGGTGTTAGTGATGGAGAGGTTTGGTGGTGACAGTTGTTTCGTAGGTCTTGTAGTGCAGTACATTCAGTAATGAGGTGTTTTACTGTTTCCTCCTTATTTGCAGCCTAAATATTGTGGTTTGATCGTTGCGGTGTTGTATATTTATGCTGTTATATGGATCTGGTTGGGATATGTCTGCATATAGTACTCTTCCTTTTTAGTCAGTGGCCCAGTGGTCCATCCATTGTAGTTTACAGTTGTTGCGGATAATGTGTGCTCCCTTTTTTTGTAAATTTATCTGGAAATAGATATTCTTATAACTGTGTGTTGACTGGACCTAAAATGAGAACAAAGAATAATAAAATTGTGACTTGCCGTGCATGCTATAAGAGGAGACCAAGGGGAGTTTGGTTACCTCATCTGGTACATCATGTCATTCTGAAGTTGGATATTCATGTCACAGGTACAGATATCACAACCAATCTGTATACTATCTCACTTCTTTCTTGTTCTCCAGTCACAGTCAGACACTGATATGGATTACCAACTCACAACACATCCCATTCCCTAATTATATTCTGCTAGCCAGCAGAAGTTTGAGAGATAGGAGCAAACAAAAATAAGAAACATTCTCTGGAGAATTAGGGGGGGGGCTACGGTTCAACTAAGTAATACAGGAAATATATTCACTTGTCATTCTCATTCACTTGTTATTCTCATTCACTTGTTATCCTCATTCACTTGTTATCCTCATTCACTTGTTATCCTCATTGATTATTGTACACTCTACTATAAACAAGCTGAGACTAGATTTAGCAATGCACAACATACAAAGAGCAGAGACTGCAGACCTGGCCAGAAGATACAGATTTGAGGCAAAAGTTATGGGACAGCTGCTCTGACCTGGAGAAGACTGGACTTTGCCCTGAGAACAGGCCTGACAATATAACATGACAGCACGGGTTGAATGCAGAAGAAGATTTAGCAAGTATAGAAAGAAGGAATAGCTAATTGTGATATAAACTATCAGTATACTGTTGGGCCCAAAGGGAGTTAAGAATAGCAACACTATGACCTGTCATGCATGTTTTAAGAAGTGTCAAAAGAAGTTGGGAAGGGGAGGCGGAGTGGAATTGGCTGCCCCACTTCAGTCAGAGCTCACAGTGACTGAAAATCATGTTGAAGTCTGATTTTTCAGGTCAAAAAGTTTGGATCACTCTGAAACCGGATGTGCTGGGTCAAAAGGCGCACAATAATGCAGCTTCAAAAAATTGAAGCGCAACATACTTCACACTCCCTGTTGGAAATCACACAGACTTTCTTGCTGATTATCAGAGGAGCAAACGCAGAAAGGTTTGGATCTCACAACCTAGCTGTTAGCTGTGACACGAGCTAACCAGAAGGAGCTTACAGAAACTAATCTGGAGATACACTAATAGAATTTCACATTAATCAAATCTCATTATAACAACATGATCTGAACTGAAATACACAAGCAATTATAATAACAGAAATTGACTATAAACCGTACAAATGATAAAGAGTAAATATAAATATAATTGGCTATTTTGAGGTGTTGTTAAATCAATAATATAATATAATATAGAATCATCGAAGATTTCTTAATAAAAAAAATTCAATAATATAGAAACATCGAGGATTTATTAATTTTAAAAAATCAATAATATAATATATAGAAGCATCGAGGATTTATTAATTTAAAAAAATGCAGCTAATGGGGTGAACCAGGTCCACTCAGATGGCACCCACTTGCCTCGCACATTGATTGAAAATGTATTGACCCAAGAATTAAGGTGCATTCTTAGCAGATCTGGTTCAATTCCCGTTTGCTGGATGATTTTCAGTGTTGTTAAATAGGGAAATTTATTATAAATGGATGTGATATAGAAGGATTTCACTTAGTTACTTTTATTGTTGAAATTGAAAAAGAACAGCCAAATATTTTGTTTTGTCTCATAAGGTTCCACCAAAAACATCAGTAGAAGATCTGGATGAACTTTCATCACTTCTCCAAGTTCCACTTGTGGTTAGTATCATTGTGATATTTTCTTACATACTTGACAAAATATATGTGAAACAATCAATGGTCATCATGTGTGGCCGTGTAGATAGGCGATACAGAGTCAGCAACAAAACGGTCAATCATGCTTGACAAAATATAGGTGAAACAATCAATGGTCATCATGTGTGGCCGTGTAGATAGGCGATACAGAGTCAGCAACAAAACGGTCAATCATGCTTGACAAAATATAGGTGAAACAATCAATGGTCATCATGTGTGGCCGTGTAGATAGGCGATACAGAGTCAGCAACAAAACGGTCAATCATGCTTGACAAAATATAGGTGAAACAATCAATGGTCATCATGTGTGGCCGTGTAGATAGGCGATACAGAGTCAGCAACAAAACGGTCAATCATGCTTGACAAAATATAGGTGAAACAATCAATGGTCATCATGTGTGGCCGTGTAGATAGGCGATACAGAGTCAGCAACAAAACGGTCAATCATGCTTGACAAAATATAGGTGAAACAATCAATGGTCATCATGTGTGGCCGTGTAGATAGGCGATACAGAGTCAGCAACAAAACGGTCAATCATGCTTGACAAAATATAGGTGAAACAATCAATGGTCATCATGTGTGGCCGTGTAGATAGGCGATACAGAGTCAGCAACAAAACGGTCAATCATGCTTGACAAAATATAGGTGAAACAATCAATGGTCATCATGTGTGGCCGTGTAGATAGGCGATACAGTCAGCAACAAAACGGTCAATCATGCTTGACCGTGGTTAGCTTTGAGCATAGTGACCAGTGTGTAAGTACGAAAACCTGTTCACTCGTACGGCTGACCTACTTCTAGTGATATGATTATAAATATCCACTGTTCAATGGAAGTGATAAAAACACAACATATTAGTTACCAGCACTGAAGTCAGATATGGTGGACCATTGGTGCAAATAAAAACGGCGACACAACTTCCATTCTCTGGACTGCATCCTGCTGGAAATCTAGTAGGGTCATCATCCCGCTACAAGAGATCCGATGGGAGTTTGAGAAAGAATGTAAAAAAAATAATGGTCATCACACCTAGTGACATCTTGTACAGCGTCAGCAAACTATTGCTGTAGTAGTTTTATTTTATATAGACCAGGATATATGACCCAGGCCATAATTCCCCAGCCTGGAAGATTGCGCTGTCTGCCCCATGTTATTATTCCCTGGTCTGGATGGGGAGTCTGTCCTAGGATACAATTTTCTAGCCTGGAAGATGGGTATCTAGTCCAGGATACACTTTCCTACTAGAAAGACTGGGGTGTTTGCCCCATGCAAAACACCCCATGCAACAATTCCCTTGTCTGGAAGACTAGGTTGACTGACCCAGGCTACAATTCCCTAGTCTGGAAGACTGTGGCATCTGTCCCATGCAACAGTTCCCTAGACTGGAAGGCTAGGGTGACTGACCCAGGCTACAAGTCCACAGTCTAGAAGACTGATATGTCTTCTCTATTCAATCTGGAGGACCAGGGTGTCTGCCTCCATGCTACTATTCCCTAGTCTGGAAGACTGGGGTGTCTGACACATGCTACAATACCCTCAATTGAGAGGACCAGTGTGTCTGCTTTAATCAACTATTCATGCAGACATGTCAAACTTGATTCATAGATCTTGGAGTGGTTAGAACACTCCAGCTACAAGTCCTTGATACATTACAAAAAAAATAACCAGTGACGGTTCAAATACGGCAACTGAATATTATATATGGTACAGCTCATGTGTTGCCAGGGCCTGGAAGAGAAGCAAAGAATAATGACATTTTTACATGCCACGTAAGAGATGACTGGAGAGGTTTTTTTGGGTGTGTGGTTGGCTATCCCATCCTATAGAAAGCCAAAGTGATCTAGAGGGTATGCTGAAGTCAAATATGTCAGGCAAAAAGGTTACAGATAGTGCAGCCAAGCTGTAAACCATGACCAATGGCATTCTGTTTCCCATATTACATCCTGCTAATCTGCAGGAGTTTGAGAATGAGCACAAGATATATGGTACACTTTAATAAGCCTATTTCTGTGTTCTAAACGGTTGTGAAGTATTTCTCATAGTTTATGATAACCAAATATTTATTTATGTTGTTTTTAAATACACTAAACTTCTCGACTATTACGCGGAGCACTTATGGGAAACAGTGTACTATATTGCTGGTTCATAACTCAGTTTACCTTATCTCACATTACTTAGCTTATCTTTTCTTACTTTACCGTACTAGCTTACCGTTACCTTATCTTACCGTACTCAGCTTACCTTTTCTTACTTTACCTTACTTTACTTTATTCAGCTTATCTTACCTTTCATTACGTCGTATTATACTTACAGAATGTATTCTTTCTAGGCAGGGACTGTGAACAGAGGTAGCGATGTCCTGGCAGCCGGGTTGGTGGTGAATGACTGGATGGCAGTCTGTGGACATGATACCACATCCACAGAAATATCCGTGTTAGAAAATATCTTTAAGCTCAACGAGCACGAACCATCAAAGATACAGACACATATGAGAGATTCTTTAGTGGATGCGTAAGTGAAGGCAGATGCAATGAAGGCTTTTTTGTTTATTTTCAGAATGAGTGTTAAAATAGCCAGTGTTTGTAATTGTGAAGTGAAAAAACTCACATAACTGGAGAAACTTGTTACTTATGTAAAGATAGAGTATAAGTAGAAACTTGTTCATTGATACATAGAGGTATAATATAAGGAGAAACTTGTTACTTATGTAGAGGTAGAATATAAGGAGAAACTTGTTACTTATGTAGAGGTAGAATATATTAGTAGAAACTTGTTACTTATGTAGAGGTAGAATATGAGGATAAACTTGTTACTTATGTAGAGGTAGAATATGAGGAGAAACTTGTTACTTATGTAGAGGTAGAATATAAGGAGAAACTTGTTACTTATGTAGAAGTAGAATATATTAGTAGAAACTTGTTACTTATGTAGAGGTAGAATATGAGGAGAAACTTGTTACTTATGTAGAGGTAGAATATGAGGAGAGATTTATTCATCGATATGTTGTTATACTATAAGAAATTTGTTACTTATGAAGGTAGAAGGAGGATGTGCTGTTAGTTGCGTAAAAATGATTCATGATCAAATAATCCCTTTAGTTGTGAGCAGGTAGCTCTTGACAGACCAAATCCTTTCTGACAAAAGCACAGGTTCTCTGTTCTGTACTGAGGTGACATTCAGACTCATATAAGCAGCTCTTCACTTGAACTGTGGAGTAGGTACTGATTGTCAACAAAGAGTAGTTGGTTGGTTGGTTGCTGATCCAGCGGTCCATGGGCTCATGCCCTTTGACCTAATGCGATTAAATGGCATTATATTGCTGGGAAGTCTGGATTTTCGGCCCACCCCAGGACAGAGCCAGAGAATAACTATCACACCTCCAGGAAGGTAGGTTTCAACCTATGCACTGCTCCTAGCCACTGTAGCCAAGATAGGGTTCACTGTGCTCATTCCCCGCCACCAATTGACTACTGGTTATGCCGAACTTCTCTATTGCTCCAGGCATGCAACCAAATGTTCAAGTCAAAAGGATTGTCACGTCCTGAGTCACTGTGCATCTGTGATGGGCCTCAGCCATAGGAAAAACAGTGATGTCAGTTTCCTCATTATATTTACTGTTTATAAAATATTGATTTCCCTTCCAAAAAGTTGTGTAGTTTTAACAATATATTTATATTTCTTATTGCAGATTGTCATAAACGGACGCTCGGTCTGCACATGGAAGCACCGGTGACTTACAGCACTTAGGCTTTAAGTTCTTTGTGTGTAGTAAGAAGTACTACATAAAGGAGCTGAAACAGTGCATCTCAACTTTTTCCAATGAGATTTATTTTCACAACGTCTAGCTAAACATTGTATTCTGTTTGATATATTTATCAAAATGTCAGAAGAGAGTAAATGATCATAATTAGCTATTTCAACCGTTCTTGTTGATATTGTTACACATATTGTGTATACGTGCATGTGTGTGTGATTGTGTGCAACATTTAGCAATTGTTTATTTATGTTTTTGAACTTGTATTCTGCCTGTGAGTTGTTGCAGCCTGAGAGGGGGAGCAAAGAATAGCGACAGTGGTACCAGCCATGCACGTGTAAGAGGTGATTGAGTAGATTTTGGGTGTAGGGTTGGCTGTTGCATCCTGTAGAAAGTCACTATACCCTAAGGTCATGTAATAGTTGGCACAAAGTCACAGATTATGTAGGCAAAGTGTAAATACATTCCCTTCTCAGGACTACATTCTGATAATGGGAAGGAGTTTGATAATTAAACCTACTCTGACTATTCCTGCATCTAGTACTTTTATAAGTTCATATGTTAGCTTGTTGGCATTCATTTTCAAACTGTCATTGGATCTGTTGTAGCAGGACAATGACTCCAGTTGAATCTTTTGTAATAGGACTATGACTCCTATTGGATCTGTTGTAGCAAGACATTGACTTCCGTTATAACTCTTGCAGCAGGACATTGACTCTGTTGGATCTCTTGTAGCAGGATATTAGTTAGTTATTCCTCTAGGGCCAAAGATGGCACATAGGGAGGATGTCATAGATTTCCATGTCTCTTGTTTTATTGCAGTTTGCTTTAGATCTGCATTGTTTCTGATACCGATGGTGAAACGTTCTCTCGGAAATCCTTGAATCCGTTTCAGTAACACAGATAATTTTTACGATATTAATGTGTTAAATTAATCTTCTGCGTTCGTTCTCAAACTTCAGCAGATTAGCAGGATGTAGTCCGGAGAACGGAATGTGTTGTGTCATGGTTTACAGCATTGCTGCGATATCTGCACCTTTTGACCTGACACATCCGACTTCAGCATGGCTTTGGGTCACTGACCCTATATGGGATGGGACAACCAACTGCATCCCGTAACCTCCTAAGTCACCTCTTACAACATGCATGGAAGGTAAAGTGTTGCTATTCATTGCTCCCGTTTTGGGCCCCGGCAACACACGTGCGATTAAATTAATGATCAACCAGTTCTTGATTCAGCAAGAAAGAAAAACATCCCTCCATTACTTAAGCAGGATGTAGTCCAGAGATATGTTATGTTGCTATTTTATTTGTGCCAATGGCCAGACACATCCAGCTTCAGCGGTATATCTGTTAGTGGTAGGCAGTTGTAGATAGATATGAACCTTTCGACATTCTCTTACAGAGTTCTGCCTCATTTAGCAGATGATGAAGGGTATCTGTGCTGATAGTTCATGTAATCTGCTGATTGTACATCTTCCTTATTTTTTCTCTCGTTCATCCCTTCTAATCTCTTTCCGAGATGTAGTCCAGAGAACAATGTATTGAATGGTTTACAGTATGACTGCGATATCTGTACATTTTTTAACTAACACGTCTCAGTTCAGGATGGTTTTATGGGTCACTTTGGCCTTCTGTGAGGTGGGGTAGCCAACCCTTCACCAAATTCTCTTTCATTGCCTCCTACGACATCAAACCCATAACCCTTCAGGGTTTAGCGGTGTGCCACTCTGGAAACAACACAAAAATTCAGCCTCATCTTTCTGCTATCAGTTCTTTGTTTGAGGGGAACAATACGGGATCAAGAGTCCTCGTCGCATTTCCTGTTTACACATTTTTTAAAATTCGCTACTGTTGTGTTTTTTAGAATTTGCTAATGTCATTTTACACCAACTCACATTACTGTGTTCAAACAAACACTGAGAAGTCAGAATGGTTCCAAGTTGTTACGGGCGTTAAACAAGGATGCATCATGTCCCCATTACTTTTCTGCATCGCTATTGATTAGGTCATGAAAAAGAGCACTGAAAATGAGCTGACAGGAATAAAATAGATTAATAATACCGTTCTCGAAGATCTTGACTACGCAGATGACCTGGCCCTTTTGAGCGCAAACCACACAGATGCTCAATCTAAGCTTGACAATCTCCAACACTACTCAAATCAGATAGGGTTGAAAATCAACACATCAAAAACTCATATACTAGATTTTACGAGATCCAACGACAACATAAAAATTCAAAATGTTCCATTATTAAAAGTCAATAATTTTACATATTTAGGCACCAATCTAGCATTGGATGGAGACTCATCTAAAGAAATTTTACACCGTACTGCCCTTGCAGCGGGTGCTTTCAATAAACTACGTAACATCTGGACGTCAAACACACACGCAACAATTGAAAGACCTGGCAACACAAAGACAGAAATGGAAAGCTATGGTTTCTGCCCTATGCTCCACCTATGGCCCTGGAGGAACATAACATAACATAACAATGTCATCGTGGGACACACAATTTTTTTTCACGTCACACTTCCACTACTTATCTTCAGTAAAATGGCTGCCGTATGCATGTTGAATTTGTCTTTGACTGACAAAGGCACAGTACAATTGCTGCAGTCATGAGGAGTGCTTGCGATTGGGAAAGTATGCGCACACTGTCATATTATGAAACTGAACAACTTGTGACAATTGGATTTGCTGTCGTGAGGTGTGCTTGCACGGCATATCGCAACTACCAAAATGTTGCATCGGAGATGGGAAACTACTGGCCACCTACATAATCCAACAAAAAAACGCCCTGCATTCAAAACCTCAGCATGTTTCTACTTAACAAACTCCAATTAAATAACACCCCCCCCCCAGTTCCAGCCTTTATTGTCTTGACATATATATAGATGTAAAAACCACCCTGTAATTGTGAAATAATCCCATGGGAGGTAATACATAAACAAATAGTAAGCAGAAATCATTTGTCTCCCTTGCAATATAGTTATCAACCAGAATTTATTAAATTTGAAAGGGGTTTGTCTTAGCATTAGTCTATTGAGTATAATCTCTTCTTCTCCCCCCCCCCCCCCCCGCATAAACTTCAAAATTCTAGCAGTAGTCCATATCTTTAAATCACCATTAAATCGAGCAAGCTTTAATTTCAACGCATACTATTAGCCGTTTTGAATTCCGGTGACAAGATCTGCAAATGACGTCATTTCATTGAGCGTGCTAAATGTGCGTAAATCAAAGAACACAATTATTGACAGTGTGAAATATATGCAAGTTTGTTTTACATCCCGCTAATTGACAGTGTGAAATATATGCAAGTTTGTTTTACATCCCGCTAATTGACAGTGTGAAATATATGCAAGTTTGTTTTACATCCCGCTAATTGACAGTGTGAAATATATGCAAGTTCGTTTCACATCCCGCTAATTGACAGTATATACATGGACCTGTAATCCTGTATTATTCCTTTGAGGGTGATAAATATAAATCCTGTCCAGTCTTTAATATTATAAATCCATACTTTCTTTTCTTCTCTTAAACCCTCTACTGTTCCCTGCAGGATAGTTTTGTTCTCTTCAACCATCAACTGTTCCCTGCAGGAAAGTTTTGTTCTCTTCAACCATCAACTGTTCCCTGCAGGATAGTTTTGTTCTCTTCTTCAACCCTCAACTGTTCCCTGCAGGATAGTTTTGTTCTCTTCTTCAACCCTCAACTGTTCCCTGCAGGATAGTTTTGTTCTCTTCAACCCTTAACTGTTCCCTGCAGGATAGTTTTGTTCTCTTCAACCCTCAACTGTTCCCTGTAGGATAGTTTTGTTCTCTTCAACCATCAACTGTTCCCTGCAGGATAGTTTTGTTCTCAACTCTCAACTGTTCCCTGCAGGATAGTTTTGTTCTCATCAACTGTTCCCTGCAGGATAGTTTTGTTCTCTTCAACCCTAAACTGTTCCCTGCAGGATAGTTTTGTTCTCTTCAACCATCAACTGTTCCCTGCAGGATAGTTTTGTTCTCTTCTTCAACCATCAACTGTTCCCTGCAAGATAGTTTTGGCTAGGGAATTGTGTCTCATGTGGATGATATCAGAAAAATGCTTCTTCCTGTGAGCCAGATCAGCGGAACACTGATCTTACAGTGTTCACAGATCTTACAAACACATATATCACACAATAGCATTGGGTCAACGGGCGTGTGTCCATGGACCAAACAACTAACCAGCCATAAGATATGCATGATAGGTAATTGCTGCAGTGGAATCCCTCCCTCTATAGCGCATTCTTTTATAACATATTTCCCTATATAACAACACTTTTCATAAATTCCCATTTATATTGATTCTCTATAATTTATACTGTGTACAGCGAATTTCTATTACATAGATATTATGTCAGTCTGGACCAAGTTGTTATAATCGGATTCCACTGTACCATTCTTCATTATCATTTCTGGTACATAGACACACTGATGAATGATGTATTTTATCGACACACTGATGAATGATGTATTTTATCGACACGTGGATGAATGATGTATTTTATCAACACACTGATGAATGATATATTTTATCGACACACTGATGAATGATGTATTTTATCGACACGTGGATGAATGATGTATTTTATCGACACACTGATGAATGATGTATTTTATCGACACACTGATGAATGATGTATTTTATCGACACACTGATGAATGATGTATTTTATCGACACACTGATGAATGATGTATTTTATCGACACACTGATGAATGATGTATTTTATCGACTCGTGGATGAATGATATATTTTATCGACACACTGATGAATGATGTATTTTATCGACACGTGGATGAATGATGTATTTTATCGACACACTGATGAATGATGTATTTTATCGACACGTGGATGAATGATGTATTTTATCGACACGTGGATGAATGATGTATTTTATCGACACACTGATGAATGATGTATTTTATCGACTCATGGATGAATGATATATTTTATCGACACACTGATGAATGATGTATTTTATCGACACGTGGATGAATGATGTATTTTATCGACACACTGATGAATGATGTATTTTATCGACACGTGGATGAATGATGTATTTTATCAACACACTGATGAATGATGTATTTTATCGGCACGTGGATGAATGATGTATTTTCACTTAATCAATAAACCCGTAACCCTTCAGGGTCGTAGGGATACCACATTGGATGCCTCAGCACACAGAGTCTTCCAGCGAATTCTATCCTCAGCGATGCGGATTAGTGTGGAAATATCTTGTAATTTTATTTTATATAGATATATATTTATATATATATTTTATATAGATGTATTTTATAGACACACGGATGAATGATGTATTTAGGCTGGTTCTATCAACTATGTACTCATGCAGACTGAAAGCACAGATGGCAGAATATATCTAGCAATATTCACATACATTACATTGAACCCATCACCCTTCAGAGTTGTAGGGGTACCACTCTGGGAACATCAACACAAAATACCTGCCATGGCTCTCTTCTCATTTCCTTGTCTAAGAGTGAAGAATCTATGATAGAGCCACAACAGACTGAGGTCACATGTACAGAAGACTCAAAATTTTAGAGACAGACCTGTGGACTGAGCCCAGAGACTGAAGTACACATTTTTCGTGTATGTCAAGTCTACCAAGAGAAGAGAGAGAGAAAATATTGGCTACTGAGATGGCACAGCACTTCTTCCAAGATATGAAGTTTTCCATCAATGACTTAAAACAAATTACACACTTCATTGAAGCTTTTGATTCTGTAACTTGATAACTGACTGAAGAATAGTGAAGAATCTTAATCCTATCCAGCCTTTAATATTATAATCCTATCCAGTCTTTAATATTATCATCCTATCCAGCCTTTAATATTATAATCCTATCCAGTCTTTAATATTATAATCCTATCCAGTCTTTAATATTATAATCCTATCCAGTCTTTAATATTATAATCCTATCCAGTCTTTAATATTATCATCCTATCCAGCCTGAAATATCAATCCATATTTTCTTTTGGCCTCTTCTTCTTTCTGCAAGGTTGCAGTATCCTAAACCAGACTGACCACAAGCCCACTGACGATAACCGCAATATCCAGATTACTATATGTTGTGGACTGACCACCATCCTCACCACACACTGTATATTATATGTGGAATGGAGTTGGACACCCTAATATTGTCAGACAACCTTCAAAGTAATAATAACGCTCAATAGAGAATGCAGGGAATGGTGTCCGAGAGTGGTGAAGTCGGAGATGCTTGCTCTGATCGGTGAGAAAATCTGGGAAGGTGATATGATTAGAGATACAGATGGGCCGGTTGAGAGACACATCAGGAGTGCCTGGGCCTCACAGCTCAAAGACTGGGGAGACCATCAGAGAGGAAAGTGGTTCATTCACTCAGACGACAAGCAGCATGACAATGGAGATTTTGGCAGTAACCAAAGCTTTTAAATGTGTGTGCTCGCAGACTGTCTGCAAGCATGCATGTATACTCAGTGACTCTATGAGCATGACTGAAAGTTCAGGCAGGGTACATTCGGGAACAGTTGCTGTATGTAGTGAAGAATTCCTGTGTTTAAAGTGACTTTCATTTTGTGCCGGGACACGCGGGAGTCCGGTGTAATGAGAGCAGATAGGTTGGCCGCACACGCTGCTATTTGCTGCTAGTGGAGCGATGGATCGGGCAGACACTTTGAACGTCCTATGGGAAAACGCACGAACAAATGACTGTATAAGTGACAATGACTCTTGTTCCATGACTAGAATAAGGGAGCTTGGTTTGAAATGTGTCGCTAGAAAGAAGTGGTTTCGTTGGTGTGAAAGAATGAGGGTCAATCAATGGCGTACTGGGAGTCAACGTGTAATAGTGGATACACTGATACATATAATGGAGAGATCTGAGCACCCATGGACTTGTCCTGAGTGCAGTGGTGATGATCCAACGACTACTTTATCAAGTAAATCTGATTGTCATGCTGAAGTTGGATGTGTCAGGCCAAAAGGTGCATATATCGCAGCTAAGCTGTACACCATGACAACACATTCCATTCTTTGGACCACATCCTGCTAATCTGCAGGAGTTTGAGAATGAATAAAGAAGAAGATATGACTGCAACAAGTGCAATGTTTTTTGTTTAACTGAGACAGCATACAAGATCTTCATATTTCATTGTTATAGCAGCTGATATATTCCTTGAGCAATGGCGTAATTTATCAAAGACCATGTCCATAATGTTTTAATATATACTTCAACACCCCTCTAAATGGGCAAATCCATGTACTACAGTGAGTATCCTGAAAAGTACCACTTTTGTTAGTGGTGAAATGGCATGAACTTGTTTGGTTTGAACATGTAGCGAAACAATTTTTCTAAAAATATTAACTATTACATAAGAAAGTCAAGGGTGGAATGAGAAGATGCGGGCAAAGAAAATCCTGGATTGACAACATCAAGGAATGGTCTCAGCATGACTTTTCTACTCTCATCAAAATATCTTAAGAAGTTATTTGGAGAGCTATTTGTGATGATGTCTCCAATGTGGCGCCCTCACGATCCTGATGAAATATGGGTCTTATTATCAATTTTTTGGTACTTTTTTCAGGATAATATAATATATTCTTATATTATTTTGAAAACGACCAAAGACTGCATATAGGTAAACATGTACGACACATTTTCAAATACAGACAGTCAACAAGAAAGTCATATATCCTGTATGCATCTGTTAAAATTCAAATTTAATATACAAAAACACACATAAAAGCTGAAGTCAAAACAATAACACGTTTGTAAACATGGGAGGAGAATGTGGGGGTGAATGGGTACAACTGCTACTTTCATTTGCATTACATATGTTTAAAGATCTATATATTGTAACAAAGGTCAATATTGATGAGAAATGATTTGTTTGATCATGTTTCAAATGAATGAAAAAGTTGTACATTCTTCATATTAAAAGTTGGTTGTAATCTTTCTTTCTTGTTCTCCGCTTTAAGTCAGACGCTGATGTAGATTTCATCAATTGAGTACTGTAGTCACCAGCCCTGAGATAGGGCAGTAGAGCTTGTCCGCCAGAGCTGTTTCAGATGGTGATAGAGGCTTCTTGTAGTGTACTTCAGTTGAAAGTTCTGTAAAATATATTATTTGTTTTCTGGAGATTATTCACAGGGGCACATATCTGTGTACCACTTTCTGTATATGTGTTGTTTAGTCTGTTATGGCCTATTCAGTCTAAAAATGACTTTCTTTCTTTCTAGCCTGTAGATAGCATTGTCTTTTTGTGGCTGCTTGAGTGAGTTGAGTTCCATTCCATGTTAATGAGCTTTTAATGAAGGACTTCATTTCTGGAAATGATGCGAAATCAATTTAAGAGATTTCTGTACTTTAGTCTTGATCAAGTATCATCTTGATTCTTTCTTGATTATACCATTTTCCATTTCTATAGGTAACCTCTGAAAAAATTATCAAGTCTCATCTTGACTATTTCTTGATTATACCATTTTTCATTTCTATAGGTAACTTTTGTCAAAACATCAAGTATCATCTTGACACTTTCTTGATAAATACCATTTTCCATTTCCCTAGGTAACCTCTTTGAAAAGATCACAAACTGCTAAGAGTTGGAATTATCTCTGTATGTAATAAAGTTTTAGAGAAACTTCCCAATTTAATACTAGGATACATGAGCTCTATTGATCATAATACTTCTTTTCACTTTATATCTCTTTATGCTTTGCAGTGTCAAGGGTAGAAGAGTTCTCTGGGGATGACTTTTGTGTTTAATATGTTTGTTTTCATTCACTCTTATTTCTGTAATCCATCTTTTGCATAGTCTGCCCTTTGCTTTGTATCCATCGTGTCTGTACAGTAATGTTTTTTGAGGGGCACCATCTGATGGTGTCTATGACTATGGGTCTCAACAACAAGAATTACACACAGTAACATCACATCGCTCAAACTGGAGAACTCTAGTTTCTGACCTATGCACCATGTTCGGTGCTGAAGAAACATAGATAGATTTGATGGTAGTCTGGAAGCATGTGAAAACCACTTAATCTGTTGTCTCTGATCATAATACAGTGAAATCCCTCTATAGCGCATTCTGTTATAACATATTTCCCTATATAACAACACTTTTCAAAATCCCAATTATTATTTTATATTGTTTGTACTGTACATATTGAATGTCTGTTATTACATACATATTTTATTGGTCTAGACCAAGTTGTTATAATGAGATTCCACTGTACATGGCAATACAAATAAACAACTTTTATATTACATCTTCATATAGGCAGACAAAAAAGAACCATAGTTGTATGTGTTGCTTCTGACAGCAACTTCACTTCAAGTGGTACCTCATCTTCTAAGTTAAAAGTTCAATGGATTCCCAGCATAGATTTTCACTGTTGCCATGGTGATTAATTGAAACATATTATTGATGAATATTTTGATGATCTCTTTTCACTTCCATATTGATTCTCACACTTGACTGCTGTTTAGCAGGATTAGTTAAGAGAATGGAATGCTTTGTGTCATGGTTTACATCTTAGCTGTAAGATCTGTCTATTTCGGCCAGACACATCTGAGATCACCAGACCTTGATCTGTTTTTTCAGCCACAGAAGGCCCTTATATTACCCTATTGTCCTTAACAACACTGAGAATTGGAAAGCTGTTTATCATGAACCCTGACACTTGTTCCTCTTCTGTGTTTGTTCTCAAACTCCTGCAGATTAACAGGATGTAATACAGAGAACAGAATGTGTTGTGTCATGGTTTATAGCTTGGTCGTGATATTTACACCTTTCAACCTCAAACATCCAACTTCTGCACAGTTTCTGGGTCACTTTATCCTTTGTGGAATGGGACAGCCAACACTACTCCCAAAATCTCCATAGTCACTTCTTATGACGTGCATGGCAGGTAACAGTGTCACTTTATTTTATCCATTTTGGTACCCAGCAACGCACGGGCGAATCGGGAGGTCAAATCTGTTTATGCTGAACAATGTCAGAATCAGGAGAAACAGCAGTTACAAAATCATATTAGCGCACTCACGACAACATGCAGCAAGTATAATATGAAAATAAATGCGCAGAAAACAGAAGTAATGAAAATCAGCAAGTCACCAAATCAATTGAACATAACAATAAACAACAGAAAAGTGAAACAAACCTCTGAATTTAAATACCTGGGAAGTATATTCACAGACAACGGAAAAATCAGAGAGAGGGAGATTGAGACACGATGCCAGAAAGCAAACATAGTGACAAGCCAGTTATCACCTTTACTGTTTAACTCACAGATCAAGATGAAGTCTAGAGACAGATGATAAACAGTATTTTTATGCAGACACTGCTATCAATGCAGAGAGAATTAGCAGCCCAGCAGAGAAAACTTACAATAAGTGTGATGGAATGCCTGAGAAAAGCTGCAAGATTGACCAAAGGAGAAATGATGAAATCAGGAGAAGAATCGGTATAAGACCATGCACAGAATACATTAAGAAACAACAAATAAAAAGGGTTTGGACACCTCATGAGAATGAATCATAACCAACCACCAACACAAACATACAGCATAAGAAGATCTGGATACAAGGTCAAGGGAAGAGACGAAGACCTAGAAAATGATGGATAGATAATATCAAGACAACCCTGAACAAATACGGATTCAGTGCAGCCATGGTGATACATCTGACCTTGAACAGCAACAGAAGCTCTCAGTCACCATCCATACACTTAACGACAAGTGAGGATATTCTGACCATTATACACCAGGGAATAGACAATTGTCAGAATCAAGAGACTAAATCTGTTTATGCTGAACATTGTCATAAATATTGCCAGAAATTGTCTTTGTCCACCTAGAAAGAAACAGATGTTACAGAATCAATACACGCATGTGGGTCTCATTAATGGCCCACTAGACAAACCACCCATGCAACAGAAAACCTTAGTGGATGACATGCCGTTATATTTAGGTTATCTTCTTATAGAAGCTTCATGGCACGTCATCTATACAATTATGCTTTTATTTTGTTGCTGAAATGTGTTTCATGTTTACCTGAATATACCGGTATATATATGCACCCTCTGTGGTTGGGAGGGAGCCAGAGATGTACTGTGCAGCACTGGGGAGGAGGAAACTGACAGCACTGTTTTTTTCCTATGGCTGAAACCCATCATAGAAGCACAGTGACTCAGGACGTGACAATCCTTTTGACGTGAACATTTGGTTTCATGCCTGGAGCAATAGAGAAGTTCGGCATAACCAGTAGTCAATTGGTGGCGGGGAATGAGCACAGTGAACTCTGTCTTGGCTACAGTGGCTAGGAGCAGTGCATAGGTTGAAACCAACCCTCCTGGAGGTGTTATAGTTATTCTCTGGCTTTGTCCTGGGGTGGGCCGAAAATCTACAGACTTCCCAGCAATATAATGCCATTTAATCGCATTAGGTCAAAGGGCATGAACTCATGGACCGCTGGATCAGCAACCAACCAACAGAATCAATACAGAATGTCATGCCAAAATGCACAAATAAAGTTAAATATACCTATGCATTAAAAATGAAATTTCTAAAATTGCATTAGGCAATGTGGCAGTTTTTATGAATCTATGTGATGTAGTGGTTAAACCATTGGTTGTGTGTTTTTTTTTCTTTGGTGTTCATTCTCAAATTCCCGCTGAAATTCTTGTAGCAGGACAATGGTCCTATTAGATTTCTAGTAGGATGTAGTCCAAAGAATGTAAAAGTGCTGTGTTGCCATTTTATTTGCGCTAGTGGCCCGACACATCCATCTTCGGCAGAAGTATTGTGTTCAAAGGTCTCGAGCTTGATATAATCGGCTGTGCCGTCATGTTTACTGTGCACTTTTTCAGCGATTCCTTCATTATTATTTCTTCAAGCTGCGGAGATGCAAGCTATGAATGGTACTCTTGGTGTGTGGCATCCTGCTCTGTTGAGAGGGAATACAGGGAAACCTGAATACAATAAAGTCAGTCCTCTATTCTTTTTGAGCCCTGTTATTGCTGCTGTTAGTATTGAAAAACTGATTCTTTTCAAATACATTTGCTGCTTTCTGTTATTGTACAGCCATTAGAACAGTATGAGCTATTAATCAAAGCAGAACAAATATTTATACCATCATCATGTGTTCAATCAGCTGGAATAGCCAATCACGGATGTCTTCAAACATATATTCTGAGTGTTGGTTTCCATTCAAATTTTGACAGTTTGTCCATGCCAGGAGGTTATGCTATCCATAACTGTCACTCTCTATATAGTCCAACATTGATTTTATCATTTTAATTTTAAAATTTGTTAGCATATTTTAAAACCTGCGGAAATTTTTTTTTTTATGCATGTAAAAGGATTCTATATTTGATCCAGATAATGAACTGCCTCCGAGATTTGACGTTTTCATTATGTCAGCATTAAATGGAATATCAGTTTCTGGGTTTCTCAATATTCTTCTGTAAAATCTCTGAACATTAAATATTTTGTTGTTTATTTATTTATTGTCTAGGACTGACTTCTATATACATCACTGAGGATTTCTCTTTCTGTCTTTCATAGACTTGTTGGTCATGAACCAATATTATTGCAGTCCAAGCAGACCTATAGGTGCCCAGTCTCCTCAAACACATAACGAATATATTGATTGTTTCTGTGGCTTGCTTGTTTACTAAGCCTCTCATTCTGCCTATTGTTCTACTAGTACCACAGTTAATACAGAATTCTCCAAATCTTGAGCTGGATGTGTTATTATCAATCACTATGTCCGTATCTAGCAGGCACTCAAGTTTCAGCACATCCTCCTTATCCGATGTTAACTCCCTATTTGTGAGTGCCTTGTAAGCAAGTCTATCTACTCTCTCAATATCGCAAACATCAACATGTCCTGAGTAGTAGATCCCTGTGATGTCCTTGAGGTTGGATTCAGCTATAGATGCAGTTCAGTTATATCGACGCTGGCCATTTTTGATATTTCAAAGCATGGACTAGGAATCTGACTATAATTGCCCTAGTAAATGAGGTATCAGTAATATAAGCACTGCAGTAACAGCCTGGACTTTCGTCCTCGGTCTCAGAGCACCATATTAGGACAGCAGTAACAGCCTGGACTTTCATCCTGGGTCTCAGAGCACCATATTAGGACAGCAGTAACAGCCTGGACTTTCATCCTCATACTGGATATATTGGGAGTCTGACTATAACTGCCCTATTAAATGAGGTCTCCTAGACCTCATTTACTCATATATAGAGAGCCATAGGCCATATTAGGACAGCAGTAAAACTGGACTTCCATCCTCATATTGGATGTAGTTATTCCGTATGCTCTGTTGTTCTCTGCCATGATTCAATCCATGAGTTAACTGTAAAACCAAGCCAGACTTCTCATCACAACACACAGATCCATTGGTGAACACAACACACAGATCCATCCATTGTGAACACAACACACAGATCCATCCATTGTGAACACAATGACATCATTTACTCTAGATTTAGCAGCAATTATCTGATTGATTTCCAGGTTTACTTTTCCATTTCCTCAATCTCTACATTCTTTTCCAAGAGGAGTCTTCTTCTGCATTCAGAATCTGCAATCATGTTATATTGTCAGGCCTATCGTCAGGGTGAAGTCCACTATCTTCTCCAGGTCAAAGTGGCTGTACCATAGCTTTTGCCTCAAACTGTATCCTCTGGCCAGGTCTGCTGCCTCTGCTCTTTGTATGTTCGGCAGTCCTGGAGTATGTGTCCAGGAGTCATGCTTCCGGATCCACATGACCCGTTCCAAGAGTGATTAGCATGTGAAATCGTGCCAACGTCGAAACTCTGGTTACCTCTTGTATTGTATTTTCATCTTGTACTGTCCATGATATGCCACTTTAAATTTTTATTACGTTTATGTCATTAATACTGTTGTGCAGTGTGTGTCTGAAATGACACTCATACACGCTTTTATTTGGGCAAGAGCATGGGAGATACTAGTATATACATCATTCAAGAACTGTTTTTTTTCCATCGTAGAATTGTTGGATGATCATTCAAGTAGAGTTGTAGAGATCATTCAAGAACTCTCGTTTTGTCTCATAGACTTATTGGAAATAGGTCACTGAATAACTCTTTTTATTTGACATTAGACTAACGGCATGTACCTTTCATTTTTGGAAAGCTAAGGTGCATGACTCATTCTGTTTATGTTTTCCTGAACTGTGTATAGTAACCAATGTTATCAGAGTTTTAACATATTTAAAATGATAAAACAATTTTTAACACAGTATATTTCTGATGACTAGCACAACCAATTTTCCAGTATTCATTTTCCAGTAATGAAAAGTCACATTATAGGACATGGAATTTCTCATATTATTGTCTCACAATTTCCTAGTGGAGTCAATAATTTTTGTCACTCTTGCTTTTGAAAAAAAAACCGTTTAAATCCAATCCAACTTTAATTTTCTACCTCCAAGCTTGTACAGTGCAGTCTATCAGCCAATGAGAATAATCTCTCTGTTGTCTTTGCAAATATGCAACATGATCTGAATCGCTGGTCCATCTTTAGGGTCAATGGAAGCCAGACATGGCTGATGTCGCACTCAAGACATGAGTCAGGTGGGCAGGGAAAAGCAGGTCGCCGACTGGACTTTCAAGAGAGAAGATTGAAGAACATTGTTGCTAAACTCAAATTGAGCGCAATTACTAGAACCAGAAGTTGCCTTTCTTGGCACCAGTCCTGCAATATAAATAAATACATTTGCTTAGACAATGAAAACATGTTATATACAATTTATGCATCACAAATTTACTTGTATTTTTGTTTTGTTGATATGAATACGCTCAGACAGGACTGTCCCACCACCTTCTCCAATAAAGCAAATAAAGACCTTTCAACTAAAACATAAACATGACCTAGTGGGCCCATTTCCGTGATATCTATTGATTGGCCTTGGCTATTTTTGCCATGCGACTCGAAAGTATATAAATAGTGCCCAATCGAATTCCAAACAATAACCAAAAACATAATGAATGGGGTCCTAATTAATTCAGTGAACAGGTCTTCTGTACCCTCGATCGGTCACGGCTGTCCCTCCTTCACCTTATGAACAACTGTCAAGAAATCAGGCTGTTTGATTTATTATCACCCATCTCCCCCCCCCCTCCAAGGATTTAAAAAAAGTAGAAATAGATTTAAAAACTGCATATTTTTTAAAGGATTGTTATATATTTTTTTTAATATGGCCACAACAGGCAAAATTGAAGGCAACAGAGACAGAGGGGGACAACGTGTTAAATATTAGACAGTTTGACAACCTGGCACGGCAAGGAAACAACAACGACCTTGATACATAACACTGTGGACAGAGAGCTGTGGAGAGCCATGACCGCCTACGCCACCCGGTATGGAAACCTGATGATGATGATATTTTTTTGGGGGGAATGTTAACAATGTAATTGGTGTATAAATACAGTATTGTTGGTGTCAAACCTCCTACCCCCTTGTCAACATCTGTCGGGTTGCTGATCCAGCGGTCCATGGGCTCATGCCCTTTGACCCAGTCAACATCTGTCAAACCTTGACTTCCGTCAAAATGGCAGACAAGAATCAATGTGTTCTTATATCGGTGCTCAACTAATCGGATTTCCTTCCCAAAAGAACCGGCAACCAACGGGAATAGTGTGCCTAGATATTTGCAAAGAATAGCCTGAATTCTATTCTTCATGTGTTATATTGCTTCAGAGTGTGAATTAGTGGTGTAATTCAATAATTGTCAAGTGTTATTGTAATTTGATAACAATTTGTAAAAAAATTATGTCATACACTCAGCGAAAATGAACAGAAATAGCGAGGGAAGGAAAGCAGATTTCAAAATAGGGACATGGAATGTTTGTTTGTTTGTTTGTTTTGCTCCATTGTAACCATCACGGATATCCGTGCGATTTCCGCCGGGAGCGTGATTACGTTATGCCACCGTTATGCGCCTTGTAGGCCTAGCACATCCGATTTCGGCTTGCCTTGACAATTCGGATGGGCTACCCTTAGTCTGTGACAGCCTCTATATCTGTCTCCAGGCACGCGTAGTGGCGACTCTTCGCCCAGATGATTTTTGCTCTCATCTGACTCGCACGAGGTGTTCCACTGTCTATGAATTTGCCTCGTGTAATTGGACGTGCTGTGCCTGTGCCCATTGGGTACTGAACGTTTCTCATCCGTGAGCCTGGTTCCTTAAGGAGAAGAACTCAACAGAGGAGCTGGACCCTGGCTCTTTCGCCCTCTTAGCCGAGGTGTCGTTCACCGACATCGTGTACCCCTTGTCCAAGTTCGAGTCTCACACCACGCGTTTGAGAGCAAGGCGTTCTCGAGCTGAGCGACCTTGTCCCAATAGCGCCTGAGCCCATCAGGTACTGAACCCTTTCTCTCTTCAAGTGTGTTTCCGGTGTAGGAAAACCTGACAGTAGAGTTGGGCCAGGGCTAACTCGTTGTCCCTTTTGTGCCTGAGCCTATTGGGTACGGAACCCTTTCTCTCTGCAAGTGTACTTCCGTTATAGGAAACCTTGACAGTAGAGTTGGGCCAGGACTACCATCGTTGTCCATTTCTTGCCTGAGCCCATCGGGTACAGAACCCTTTCTCTTCGCGAGCATATTTCCGGTTTAGGAAGGCTCGACATAAGAGTTGGGTTAGGTCTTCTTGCTTTACCAAACGCCAATGGATGGGTCTGGGTCTCTGCCAGTAAGGAACACAGGTAACTAGAAGCTCGCCTCGAGCTGACGGAGCTTGTAGTTCCCCTTTCCTAGGGACTTTTCACTTTCTATTTGCAGTTCTCACTGCCCTCTAGCGCTGTTCTGCCCTTTCATTGTTTCATTGTACTCGGTATGAAATCAATTTGTCTCTCGCCGTTCATCTACCTTTACGTGCATTTACATTGGCCGCCCCTCCAATGTTCGGACTGGACTGACTAGCTTCACTGTATGTCGACAGTGTCGCTATATGTGGTGATGCTGGTGGTGTCGGAGATATTGTCTGTCTCTTGTGCAGTCAAATCTCTTTCCATGTGCTACCTCCACATTCTCGGACACGATCCCCAAATGATTTGGCCAGAATCAGCTCTAGCTGCTGTATTTCTGTTTCCAGGGTGCACCACGTGGAGGTACATTTGGGATCTTGGTTATCTGCTAACCCTGGGTCCGCCTAGAGCAAAGCGTTCCCTTTGCACCCCCACATGGAATGAAAACAGCCTTACAAACGGGAAACATCATATAGAGATACAAGAAATGAACAGATTAAACTTTGACATACTAGGATTTGCAGAGCACAGATGGTCCAATAAATGACATTTCACAACTCAAATGGGAGAATTATGTGTATTCGCGTGGAACGATAATGGTGGACAAAAAGGAGTAGGTTTCTATCTGTCTAAACGAATAAAATCAACAATGATAGGTTATTATCCAGCAAGTAATCGCATAATAGCAATCAGATTACAAGGAAAAAAGAAAAATATTTCAATAATTTAGATATAGGCCTACGCTCTAACAACAGCGGCATATGAGTAGGAGATAGATGAAATCTGAGGAAATACAAGTAGCAATAAACGAAATAAACAAACAAGATATACAAATAATTATAGGGGATTTTAATGCCAAAGTTGGCACAGAGAGAGCTCCACAAGAATATAAAATATAAGGAAGACATGGATTGGGAATCAGGAACGAGAGGGAGAACACATAGTCGGTTTCTGCATGGAAAACAACTTGTCAATCATGAATATATTTCTTGAACAACATCCAAGAAGATCACATATGAGAAACGAAATAGATTATATAATATCACAATAGAGATGGAAATCATGTGTAACATCAAGTCAAACACAACCAGGAGCAGACTGTGATACAGAAAATGAATTGCTTACAGCTAAATTTATGCTAAAAATGAAAGAGATAACATAAATAACATCATACTGAGATTCGACATATCAAACATTCCTGAAAAATAAAGTATTGAGGTAGAAAATAAATGTAAAATACTCCTAAATACAGAGGAAGAAATAACCCCGGACGAACTCGAAAATAAAATAACAAAAATTTTCATTAAAACAGCAGAAAAATAAGCATACCAAAAAAAAAAGGTAAAGAAACATCAAGAATTTATATCAAGAGAAACTATGAAAACACTCATAAAAAGAAGGAAATTTAAAAACAACAACGAGGAATACAGGAAAATATCAAAGATACTAAAACAACAAATTAGGTACGATAAAAAACAATACATAATCAAGACATGCAGGGCAGTATAAGATTACAAACAGCAAGGTTTCCCGTAGTCGTAACCTTCGATAACAGTTACCATGTTGTTCCGACAGGCCGACGTTGTGCTTGAACTAGTTACGTGTACGGCGTGGGTGGGCGGAACAACAAAGAAACCTGTCACAAGGGCCAGAGTGGTACCCTGATGTCGACGTCTGTTTCGGCGACATTAGACTCGAAACATCATTGAGTCTGATGTCTGCTGGAACAGAGGGCGGAGCACTTATGGGAATGGCCCACGTGCTGTGAGACCAATTTCTAATCAAAAATCAAGAAGAAACAGCAAGGAAAAACGAAAGAGATGTATGAATTAATGAAAGCATTAAAACAAAATAACTTCAAACCAGAACTAAAAGTAATTAAAGATAATACAGGGAAAATATTAAAAGATGGGAAAGAGATAATACAGAGATGGAAATAATACTGCCAAGAAATGTATAAAGGTACACAACATATTCCAGAAGTAGATATAAACGAAACAACAAAAGAACCAGATCCAACGGTAGATGAAATTAGACATGCAATAAAAAAATCTGAAGAAACATTAAGCTTCTGGAAATGGCGATATTACCACAAAAATGATACTAGCTGAAGACTTAAACTAGGATTGAGCCCAAGTAAAGTATTGTTTTTTATCGTACCCAAACTCCCCATGTTTGAAGAAGATATATAACAGTCCCCATGTTTGAAGAAGATATATAACTTCCCATGTTTGAAGAAGATATATAACTCCCCATGTTTGAAGAAGATATATAACTTCCCATGTTTGAAGAAGATATATAACAGTCCCCATGTTTGAAGATGATATATAACTCCCCATGTTTGAAGAAGATATATAACTTCCCATGTTTGAAGAAGATATATAACAGTCCCCATGTTTGAAGAAGATATATAACTCCCCATGTTTGAAGAAGATATATAACAGTCCCCATGTTTGAAGAAGATATATAACTTCCCATGTTTGAAGAAGATATATAACTTCCCATGTTTGAAGAAGATATATAACTCCCCATGTTTGAAGAAGATATATAACTTCCCATGTTTGAAGAAGATATATAACTTCCCATGTTTGAAGAAGATATATAACTTCCCATGTTTGAAGAAGATATATAACTTCCCATGTTTGAAGAAGATATATAACTTCCCATGTTTGAAGAAGATATATAACTTCCCATGTTTGAAGTACATAACTCTACATTAAAGTAAATTAGAATATAATAATCAAGTACTTACAACAAAACAAAAATTAATGGGGTCAAAGGTGATGAGCCATGGACCGCTGGATCAGCAGCCAAGGTACATTACTTACCCTGACATCTCCCAGGATAACAGACATGTCTCCTTGTCGTCTTCTCTCTGCTAACTCCTGCAGGCGACGAACTTCTTCTCGTCTGGCACTGCCCAGTTGGTAAGCCTCTCTTCGAGACAGAGGCTTTACTGATGTCATGTTTTTCAGGTCTGGAAGACTACCTCTCGTGTCAACACTCCTACCTGACAACTGCTTGTGAGCATCTACAATTTTATATTCCTTAGGAAGTTGTTTTTCTTCTCTGCTGGGGTTAGAATGAACTTCGGCTTGAATTCTCTTTCGAATTCCGTTCTCAATGATGACAGTGTCCGGGTGTTTTCTTGACAAGTTCTCGCTGCTGTGCGCTGTCTGATGTTCCGTAACAAACTGTTTGGCAGATGGGCTCTCCGTTCTGTGACTAAAATCTGAATTGTCAATGATGCACGGCAGCGTGCGTCTCCTCTGCAAGGAGCGCGTTTTGCTAGAATCGTCATCCATACTTTCAGACACACCTGAATCTGGGGAAGGATTAGCAGGGGGGTTTCGCAGACGTGGATTGTGGTTACTGTAACTATGAGGATTGCTGCTAGCGAGTGTATTAGGTACAACGATTGCACCAAGACCATCGCATCCGATGCCACTGTCAGCCGCAGTGTATTGATCAAAGTGATCGTTCAATATTGTGGAATTAAATATTTCACTGAAACCCCTTCCCCTTCGCGATCCAGCTAAAAAACTGTATCTGCGTACTTTAAGGGAAGGACTTCTTGAGAGCTGATTGACATTCAGTGCCTGAATTTGGTCAGCCCCTAAATTGCCCGGCCCGCCAGGCATCATGTTTAGAAGCTGTTGATGGTGGCTGTAATCATTTGTCATACGATTGTGGCTTTCTCCCTGAAGAGGAGTCATTGTTGGCAGACCATGGGGTTCTTGTCCGTCGTGGTTCGGCCTTGTATTTGGCGAAGTGAGGGACTTAGATCTATAAGGCTGATGATTGGCCAGACCAGTCACGTTGCTAAAATCATACTCGACTTGATTGTTTTCCAACTGTTTTCTCATGATGTCTGTTCCTGCAAATAAATGAGTCAAGATTTGACGTTTAATATATCCAATCAGTTAACTATACCAATAATTGTACATATGTTCTAGTATATCTGTTATTGGAGCAGAGAAAAATATGAACCTTGGGATAAGTTCAAACGGGCAAGTTATTTTTACTGTCTGATAAAGGCTGATTTCAAATTGCTGTATATACTGGTACGTTATGTACACGATGACATGGAAAGGGTGTTGTTTTGGATGGGGCAATAGACGCAGTAGAGGCAGAGGCCGACCAAGACATCGTTGGACAAGAAATATTGAGAAATTAATTCACATGTCGCTAGAGGAAGCGGGACAACTTGCCAAAGGCCGCGGGGATTTCAATAGATTCATAATGAAGACTACATTCATGAAAGAATGTCACATGACACACTGGTAACTGGGAAAAGAAAATATCGAATCACAAGCTATCTTAGTCAAGCGGTAAAATACGATGATAAAAAGTGATAAAAGGGAAAAAATATTGGAAAGAATAGGAGACAAGTGGGTATCACATCATATTCAGAACTTAGCAATACATCCAGCTAAAAAAAATCTAGCAATCAACACAGCTAACAGTCAACCTAGCTAGCAATCAACACATCATGTTATGATCACTCAGATCAAATAATAAAGTATATCTACCATCAAATCTCCAGACCGGACAATGTGATCATTTTCCGACTACTCAGATAACAGAATGCGCCACCAACTACACCAAACATTTCAGATCTGTACACTGGACATGTCTACATGTGGCATAAGCACTATCACAGATAAACATTTATGCAGACCTGCCCAACATATCAGGAAAAACGGAGAAGCATTCGGCCGTGTCCTGAAAGCTATTTATAAGAAAATAAAAGTAACAACACAAATCGCCAAGTAAAGTTTCTAGTCCTATCGGATAGAGGGGATAAATTCAGAGGTCCCTTGTGCATTTTAACGGAAGTTTTCGTAGTTTGTAAATATAGAAGAGCAATATGAAAAGACGCTGTCAGATAAAATTTGTAATAATTATAAATAAATGACAAAAATACATTTTCATGTCAACAGCTTCGCATATCTCGAGTCTACCAGTAACATCACACGAGATCGCTCATCAGAGAGAGAGAGAGAGAGAGAGAGAGAGAGAGAGAGAGAGAGAGGGAGAGAGAGGGAGGGAGACTGAGATTAGCAATGGTCGTACAAAAAACATTACATATAAAAAATATATGTTAATTGGCAAAAAAAAGTTATAACTATTAAGAAGCTGTGCATTTCCAATTGCAACGTGTAGTTGTGAGACTTGGGCAATCATATCCGCAATGGAAAAAAAATATCAACATTTGAAATGAAATGCGACAGAATGGTTCTAAGAATATCATGGACAGAAAGGTGATCCATAATAGTCGTCCGGATAGATATGAACATTGAGAAGAAGGCTCAAAACTATCATAGAACGCAAATTTACGTATTTTGGACATATAATATAACGCAAATTAACGTATTTTGGACATATAATAGAACGCAAATTAACGTATTGTGGATATATAAAATACACAATGGTTTAGAAAGATTAAACATGGAGGGAACGATTTTATGCATGAGAATAAGAGGAAGACAGACTGCGATGGACGCAATATATCGAGGGACTTCAGATTAAGCCATATTTGACAGTAGTCATATGCTTGTCTCACAGATTAAGCCATGCGTGACAGTAGTCATATGCTTGTCTCACAGATTAAGCCATGCGTGACAGTAGTAATATGCTTGTCTCACAGATTAAGCCATGCGTGACAGTAGTAATATGCTTGTCTCACAGATTAAGCCATGCGTGACAGAAGTAATATGCTTGTCTCACAGAATAAGCCATGCGTGACAGTAGTCATATGCTTGCATCACAGATTAATCCATGCGTGACAGTAGTAATATGCTTGTCTCACAGATATACAGGCGGGTGAAATTACAGTGGTTTAAAGGGAGGAGGGATGAGGAGGCTACAGAAAGGTAACAATTTTAACGATAAATAATAAAATAAATATCAGCAAACCTTAAATAGTATAGGCAAACATAATCAACCATCATTATTCAGGCATCAGTGTAGCAACGGAACAAAAATTGTTTCAAACTGGGGCAAGAGAAAAAAAGGTTGACAACCATTGTCTAGATGACACGATTATAATGCTTGGAAAACTTTTAGAATTGTAAAAATTCACGGAAATAGGTATAATGTATTATCAACATTTGTAAATAAAACATAATAGCAACGAGACACAGCGACAGACACATACAACATAATAGCAACGAGACACAGCGACAGACACATACAACATAATAGCAACGAGACACAGCGACAGACAAGTTGGACGTGAGTACTGTTGCTTACATCCGGTAATTTCAGATCCTACTCAATTTTAAATGTTGAGCCTCAGCCGAAGTTGGATGTGTCGAATCGTTGTGGTAAAAAAAACCCACTGAGAGACAGCGTATCTCCGTTGTCTTGATTACATCTGGCTAGAAATATAGTAGGGTCATTCCCCCCCCCCACAAAAGAGACCTAGTGGGAGTTTGAGAAAGAACGCAAACAAACACATTTTGGATTAGTCCCAAAATTTAGAGAAAAAAAGTCGGGTTGACAAAGGAACTGTGGAAACTGAACATAACACAGTCCCTTC
Organism: Meghimatium bilineatum; assembly: GCA_034231615.1. Taxonomy (NCBI): domain Eukaryota; kingdom Metazoa; phylum Mollusca; class Gastropoda; order Stylommatophora; family Philomycidae; genus Meghimatium; species Meghimatium bilineatum. The sequence continues at coordinate 48,225,429 of CM067308.1, forward strand.
AACTAATGTACAGGCTTAGGTATACAGATATAATCTGCATGCTTAACAAACGTCTGCAAAGACTCAAAACACCGTCCAACACCGTGTCATCATAGAATCACTACTAGTAGCATGGGTTGTATGTTTGATGATGAATCACCATGTGTTAGCGGGGCTCACAAGGAAAGCAAAAGAATAGCGACGCGGTTACCTACCAGGCAAGTCGTCAGAGGCGACTAAGTAAATGTGGAGTATGGAGTTCGCCATCAAATTCCATGGTAAAAATTACTCAGAAACCGTGCGGAAATCGGATATTTCAGACCGAAGGGCGTAGATCTCGTATGTAGGTTGTAAACCATGACTCACTACATTACATTCTCCGGGCTACATCCTGCTAATCTGCAGGAGTTTGAGAATGAAAGAAGAAGAAGAAGAAGATGCTGAATGATAGTGTTTATATGAACGATCTAACATCTTCAATGTTTCCGGACGATGTAAATTATTGAGACTCCAATCGTATATGTTTGATGTTGTCATCAAAGATTGTCTATTCATTGTCCAACTACAGGATCCTGTGGCATAAGGATCCGTGCCCTTCTACATTACGATAAGACCTCTGTAGAGAAATAATTAGGACATCATTCTTTACGTTTTTGATTATTGTCGTGATTTATTGGCCACTATTTTTATACTTGGAGTCGCATGCCAAAAATAGCCAAGTTCGACTAACGAAATGTACAGAAATAATATAAATAGGACCTTCAGGTCATGTTTATATTTTCTGTACACAAGTCTTCTCTACCGGAGACCAGTCATGGCTAGTCTTACAACCCAAAATGAATCATAAATAGCTGAACGTTAATGGCGATGGAGATATGTCCTTTATTTTTTAATGCAAATGCTTTTGCACGTCTGAATGAAGTCTAAAAATTTAACAATAGCTGAGAAATAATGACGTAAACAAGGTTTGCTTCCATTTGTAAAAACAATAAAACATTGTTGAATTGTTGCCTAGTTATTTAATGCTGTAAAGTCAAAACTTTCATATTGAAATCAATCCTCCGCCGAAGAAAGATGTGTGGGGCCATTGGCGCAAATAAAACGGCGACACAACCCATTTCCATTCTCTGGATTACATCCTGCTGGAAATCTAATAGAACCATAGTCCTGCAACAAGAGAGATCCAGTGGGAATTTGAGAATGTGTCCTGCTACAAGAGAGATCCAGTGGGAGTTTGAGAGTGTGTCCTGCTACAAGAGATCCAGTGGGAGTTTGAGAATGTGTCCTGCTACAAGAGATCCAGTGGGAGTTTGAGAGTGTGTCCTGCTACAAGAGATCCAGTGGGAGTTTGAGAGTGTGTCCTGCTACAAGAGATCCAGTGGTAGTTTGAGAATGTGTCCTGCTACAAGAGATCCAGTGGGAGTTTGAGAATGTGTCCTGCTACAAGAGAGATCCAGTTGGAGTTTGAGAATGAATGCTGAAGAAGATGAAATCAATCATCGACAATCAATAAATAAACATTAAAATGATCCAGTGTCTTGGATATCTAGATGTACGTAATTGGATAACTATGCCAGTCAGGGCCGCATATATGTCTTCAGTTAAAGAGAGAGAGAGAGAGAGAGAGAGAGAGAGGGGTTGGGGGGGGGGGGGTTCACCTAAAAAAAGGTCATTTACTATCTTAGTGCGTCCCACTAATTCCACTTTTATTTCATGACAAATTTGTTCACTTTTTTTTAATGTGCATAAAATGGCTAAAAAAGGTAAAGGGGCTTACTCACCTTCTGGTTAAATTCTGAGTAGTATAAATAATGCTATAATTCCCTAAAAAATGGGAGGGGGGGGGTAAAGTAAATTTAAGCCATAGCATTTATTAATACCGTAAGGGTGTGAGATGTTAGCGATCTCCTATTTCAGTGGCTCTGTTATATGAGGGCGGTAGCCATCAGAGAAGGGGGAGGGTGTTCATCATCCACAGTTTTCCCTCCATACCCATACGTGCTTGATGCCGAATCATTAGAACATATTGTTTATAAAAAAAATGGGCAGGGACGTCCACATGAAATACAAAGAAAACACACAATTTGATTTGTAAAAAAGTACGACTAAAACAAGAAACAGAATAGATAAAGTACCTGGTTGATGGAATTCTGGCGCATATTCCTTGGCTTTTAATCTTGCTAAATCACTGTCCACTTGAGCTCTATTAGCGGCTTGGTCTGCTGCTTCAGCTTTGGCTCTCGCATTAGCCATTCTGGCATATGGAAGGAGAAAAATAAACAAATATAACTTTCGAGATGCAGTTACAGAGCTGTTGTTTATTTAAGTCAACAATTGAGTCTGTAGAAAAAGTTTCACAGTTGTTGACAAGACGGAAAGATGAGGTGTGACAAAAGTTGGCGGTATTAAAATTGTTTTTTAAATGCACCAATTAAATTGTTTGAATTTGAAAAAAAATTGTTATTGTTCGGACAATCTTCAAACAAAAATAGTTTTTTTTGGCTACAAATGTTTTACTATTTGGGAAAAAGGGTTGGGGGGGGGGGGAAGGGGTTAATAATTTGTTGACTGTCAAAAATTGAAAAAATAATTATTGATGTAATTCAATTTTTTGATATTCCCAATACGTGTTTCAAATCGTGAACGTGTATAACTACTGGGTGTAGCTTAGCAACGTATCGTGGACCCCCCCCCCCCCAGTTCTAAGAGAAAATGTTATTCCAATTCTTGACAAGCCACCGAGGCTTTTTAAACTTCGTCGACATAATTTTTTTTTTGTTGAATCGTTCAAGTATCAACAATTAATCAATAATTAAATTAAATATTAATTACTTTAAGTTTAGGAGAGTTGTGTTTTACATAACTAGCACTAACCCTAAATAAATGTACATTAAAATTAATAAATTATAAAACTGATAAACATAGCCAAGGGAAACAATAAAATAGGTATGCACACGTTCCAGACAAGAACCCCAAATTTTTTTGTAATCCACCCCCCGGCCCACTTCAAGTCTCCGTGATCATCTGCAAGTCTCCGTAACACTCACGGAAGTGTCTGTGACTTTCATCAAAGTCTCCATAGCTTTCATTTAAGTGTTCGTATCCACCCTCAAATCTCCGCAGCTTTTATTCAAGTCTCCAGAGTACTCGGTAAAATTTCAGCAGCTCTCACTCAAATCTCCGTTGCTCTCATTTCAGTATCCGTTGCCCCCTTCAAGTCTCCGTAGTTCCTCTTTAAGTTTTCCGTTGCTTCTTTCAAGCCTCCGTAGTTCCCCTTCAAGTCTCTGTTACCCCCATCAAGTCTCCGTTGCCCCCTCAAGTCTCCGTTACCCCCTTAAAGTCTCCGTAGTTCCCTTTCAAGTCTCTGTTACCCCCTGAAGTCTCCGTTGGTCCCTTAAAGTCTCCGTAGTTTCCCTTCAAGTCTCCGTTGCCACTTTTAATCTCAGCTGCCCTCTTCAAGTCTCCGTGGTCCTCTTGAAGTTTTCGTTGCCCCCTTCAAGTTTCCGTTTTCCCTTCAAGTCTTTGTAGTACCCTTCAAGTTTCAGTTGCTTGTTCAAGTTTCTGTTGCCCCTTCAAGTATATGCTGCCCCTTCAAGTCTTCGCTGTCCCCTTAAAGTCTTCATTGTCCCCATGAAGTCTTCGTTGCCACCTTCAAGTCTCCGTAGTACCCCTTCAAGTCTCCGTAGTACTCCTTCAAGTCTCTGTTGTCCCTTCAAGTCTCCGTAGTACCCCTTCAAGTCTCTGTTGTCCCTTCAAGTCTCCGTAGTACCCCTTCATGTCTCTGTTGTCCCTTCAAGTCTCCGTAGTACCCTTTCAAGTCTCTGTTGTCCCTTCAAGTCTCCGTAGTACCCCTTCAAGTCTCTGTTGTCCCTTCAAGTCTCCGTAATTCCCTCTCAAGTCTCCATAGTTTCTCTTGACGTCTCTGCAGTTTTCATTCTAGTCTCCAAGCCCCCTGAAAGTCTCAGTAGACCTTTTTCGCCCCTTGGCAATATCCGAATCTTCGTAGCTTCACTACGTCTCCGTAGCTCCTAAGTCCACTATTTTGCTCACGTAGAGATGCACTTTTTAGACTATGGGATATTACATTTACTTTGGATACTGATATCAATGCTGAAGTCGGGTGTGTCAGGCTGAAAGGCGCAAGTATCGCAGCTAAGCTGTAAATCATGACACAGCGCATTCCGCTCTCCGGACTACATCCTACTTATCTACAGGAGTTTGATAATGAATGCAGAAGAAGAAGCTAACAATATCCTAAATTAAAATACCGGAACAGACAAGACTTAAATTAACTGGAAAATAAATGTTTTAGAAAACTCATAAATATTGGTTAAGAAGAATTCAGTTCAAACAAGCAAGACACCAAACAGTGATATGTTTCTACAATAATAATAATAAGAGAACGATGGACTTATATCAGATATGGACTTAGAATGAATGAAAACAACAGACTGCCACTACAAGCATTATAATGCAAAAATAAAATAAGAAAGATAAGAGAGACTTCGCAAAACAACCATCAAAGAGGGTATGACTATGTGTCTCAACAACCATCAATGAGGGTATGACTATGTGTCTCAACAACATGGAAGAATTACATACAGTAGGATCGCATCGCTCCAACTGGAGATCTATGGTTTCCTCCCTATGCACTGTAAGTTAAAAAAAAAGTAAAGTAACCCATAGCATTTATTAATGCTGTAGGGAGGGGTGTGAGATGTTAGCGATCTCACATTCACAGGCTCTGCAAATGAGGGCGGTAGCCATCTCCTCTCCCTCGCAGTCTTTACTTCCCGGATTAATCCGGTACCCATTTAAGGCTGGGTCGACCTGGGAGATCTGAAAACATTTCCGCCTCAACTGGGGAATGAACCCTGGACCACTCATATGCGAAGCCAGTGCGCTAACCACTGCGCTAACGCGGCTCCCAATGTATTCAGCACTGAAGGAACATGTATAGATAAATAGATAGATCAGACAGGAAATAGAACAAGATAATCAGGGGATAATATTTGTATAAATAACCAAAAGGTCGGAGGGTGTCCAACAAAGTGGAGGGTGAAAATTGTATTGACAAAAATTTGTATTGGCAAAATTGTATTGTCTATATATGTTATCCATGTTTACAAGAAGACCTAGCGGCCATTGTATAATCAATACAAATATTATGTTACATGTTTGTTATTACTGAGAATATTTCAATACCTGTACGGGATGTTTGTTATTGTTGTAATAGTCATTGTCACGATTGGTCCGTTCTGGTGACTTTGAGTGCACGGTTTGAATGGCTTGACAAAAATGCATCTTTTTTTTTGGAGATGCGGTTAGTCAAGTACGGAAGAACGCTTGTGCAATAGTTACTAGGCGATTTGGTGCCGTTGAACGGACTGGTTCAATTCCCGTTAGTCTCAAGAAAGTGGATGTGCCGCAGTAACCAAACAACAAATGGTATGCAAAATATGTTAAACAGGTTACTAGAAAAATCAAACTATAAATAAAAATTATAAAACGGATTTCTGCGTAAGGGAAACATTCCCTGGTCAACTCAGTTATCAATTTTGTGTGGTTTTGTTTTATTTAAACGTTATTAGTTTCTTGAAAAAGGTCCCATTTGGACCGATACGTAGAAAATCGTCATGTTTTTTTTTATTGTATGTTTTTAATATACTTTTTAAAATCTATTTTTATTTATAGTTAAGTTTTTCTAGTAACCTGTTTAACTTATTTTGCATTACCGATATCTTTGTATGTAGTAGTTGATGGTGCCAATAGGATGTAGTTGAAATATTACGTCAATATTCTTATTTTTATCCGGTTTTTTTTTCACGTGTGGCAACTATGGCTTGGACTTCTAGTTCAGCGTGAAAAGAATAGGGCAACTATTTTCTTTCCAGGCATGTCGTAGGAGGCTATTAAAGAAAGTTGTGGGATAGGCGTTCAATTGTGACAAAAAATCATCTTCATTGTCGCTTTCACCCCTACTTTTCAACATATACTTGGACAGAATAATAAAAGAAGCTCATATCAACAAAGAGGAAAACATTACAAATAAACCTGATGAAGAACTTAATAATGAAATCAATGAACTATTATTTGCTGATGATCAAAGTTTAATATACAAAGATGAGGAAACTTTGCAAAAGCACATCAATGCATTGCTGTTAGCATGTCAGAAGTACAACATGAAAATTAATGTACAAAACAGAAGTTATGAAAATTAGCAAGTCTTCAACACCAATGAATATAACAATAGATAACACCAAAGTGAAACAAGCCAAAGAATTTAAATATCTAGGCAGCATTTTTTCCGAAGATGGAAGACTAGACAGAAATAGAAACAAGGTGCCAGAAAGCAAACACAGTGACTTACCATCTTTCACCATTACTTCTTCATCCAAAGATCAAGATGGAAATTTAAAACAAAAAATATCTACAATTTTTTTACCAACACTGTGCTACCAATGTCAAACATGGTCTTTAACAGCTTCGCAGCAAAGAAAAATCGTCACATGTGAAATGAAGTGTCTGAGGAAAGCTGCAATGGTTACCAAACTAGATAAAATAAGAAATGAAGAAATTAGGAAAAGAGTTAATATAATATCATGTATCGAACATATTGAGAGACAGTAAGTAAAATGGTTCGGTCACCTTATGAGAATGAAGCCAAACCAAATACCAATAAGAGCATATAACAAAAGAATATCCGGTCGTAAGGCCAAAGGTAGTCCAAGAAAACGGTGGATTGAAAACATCAAGATAACCTTGAACAAACATGGACTAAATGCAACCTCGGCGACACATCTGGCCTGTAACGACAGCTTAAGATAGCACCCCTACGCTTAACGGCAAGTGTGATTGCGATCAACAATCATTCACCTGGGGAAAGACAATAGACAATAGTCACATCTTGTCTCAATTTCTTAGTTTTGTCTTCGATCAAATAATCCCTATTGGTGACGAATAGATGCAGGCCAGCGGGTATTGTACCTTTGTCAATTTGCTGCAGAATCCTGGTGACGAGGATTGTACCTTTGTCAATTTGCTGCAGAATCCTGGTGACGAGGATTGTACCTTTGTCAATTTGCTGCAGAATTCTGGTGACGAGGATTGTACCTTTGTCAATTTGCTGCAGAATCCTTGTGACGAGGATTGTACCTTTGTCAATTTGCTGCAGAATCCTGATGACGAGGATTGTACCTTTGTCAATTTGCTGCAGAATCCTGGTGACGAGGATTGTACCTTTGTCAATTTGCTGCAGAATCCTGCAGCATCTCTCAATGCTAGATGTCCAACACTGCTGATAGCCAACAAATCTGACAGAAAAGAATGATGAGATTGTTGGTCCAGAAGGAGATGTGTTTATTGTCTATTGTCTTTCCCCAGGTGGTTTGTTATCCACTCTTACCGTTAAGAGTAGCAGTGATTGGAGCTCTAGCTTGCGTTCTAGAACAAAATGTATGGCCGCGGCTATGCTATGAGAGTGTTTATTCAGGATGTCCCTGACGTTTTCTCTCGATCTTTTCCGTGGTCTTCCTCTGGCTTTGTACCCTGATCTCATTTGGTTATATGCCTGTACGGGCAACTGCACAGGAGATGTGTTGTACATGGTAATCCTGTACGGGCAACTGCACAGGAGATGTGTTGTACATGGTAATCCTAGGATTCTGGTGCACTTCCCTTCGGGGATTAAGCATGCTTCCATAATCCCAACTTACACAACAATTCTTTTGAGACCTGATATGTTCCTGGTGTTGCTTTAGTTACATAACTGAGAAACTGTGATTTTGTCATAAAATATATGTGTTGTCACTGGCTAATCTGCTGACAGCTAAATATATGTGTTGTCACTGGCTAATTTGCTGACAGCTAAATATATGTGTTGTCACTGGCTAATTTGCTGACAGCTAAATATATATGTTGTCACTGGCTAATTTGCTGACAGCTAAATATATGTGTTGTCACTGGCTAATCTGCTGACAGCTAAATATATGTGTTGTCACTGGCTAATTTGCTGACAGCTAAATATATGTGTTGTCACTGGCTAATCTGTTGACAGCTAAATATATGTGTTGTCACTGGCTAATCTGCTGACAGCTAAATATATGTGTTGTCACTGGCTAATCTGCTGACAGCTAAATATATGTGTTGTCACTGGCTAATCTGCTGACAGCTAAATATATGTGTTGTCACTGGCTAATTTGCTGACAGCTAAATATATGTGTTGTCACTGGCTAATCTGCTGACAGCTAAATATATGTGTTGTCACTGGCTAATTTGCTGACAGCTAAATATATGTGTTGTCACTGGCTAATTTGCTGACAGCTAAATATATGTGTTGTCACTGGCTAATTTGCTGACAGCTAAATATATGTGTTGTCACTGGCTAATCTGCTGACAGCTAAATATATGTGTTGTCACTGGCTAATTTGCTGACAGCTAAATATATGTGTTGTCACTGGCTAATCTGTTGACAGCTAAATATATGTGTTGTCACTGGCTAATCTGCTGACAGCTAAATATATGTGTTGTCACTGGCTAATCTGCTGACAGCTAAATATATGTGTTGTCACTGGCTAATCTGCTGACAGCTAAATGAATTATATAATTATCAACATTATCAGTATTCATTGAATATTTCGACATAATGCACGCCCGGCAATGAGCTAACTCTTTGGGCGTCTATGAATATGTCTATAGCGACTCAAGACAGAGGTAAAAAAGATCATTCATGCGTGACTGTGTTTACGTTGAACTTTGTGGCCAGCACGTAAATACGAGAACTAGTTTCTCTCGTACGGATGGAATACTAGCGATTTGGTTACCATGAAGTGAAAGTGGTGAAGACATTCAGCGTACTCGATACCAAAGTCGAAGTCGGATTGTCGAGCTTTTGGCGCATATAAAACGGCGACAGATCGTATTTCCGTTCTCTGAACTACAGCCTACTGGAAATATAATAGGACCATTGTCCTGCTATTTGACATATATGGGTGACGTTTTAGAACAAAGGTAAACAAAAAGTGAACTCTGACGTCAGAAATAAAGTCATTGCTGTCAAACTTTTTGAATTATAGCTTCACGAAGGCCTACCAACCAGGAGTCACATTCGATATGATGAACATTGAACGTTGTGAAGAGATGTGGAGTTTTAGAATAACATGAGATATCAGGTATTGGGGATAGTCGTCAGTGTACTCGGGTTTTCTAATACGTACTCGGTTCATATATGCTTCAATTAATAAAAAATAAATTTGTTGTATTATTATCTAGTTATTCAGTGCTGCAAAGTCAATTCTCTTTCACACAGTTTAGAAGTAAGTAGTAATCTAGCAGTTGTAAAGTCAATTCTGTCACATAGTCTAGAAGTACATAGTAATCTAGCAGTTGTAAAGTCAATTCTGTCACATAGTCTAGAAGTACATAGTAATCTAGCAGTTGTAAAGTCAATTTTGTCACATAGTCTAGAAGTACATAGTAATCTAGCAGTTGTAAAGTCAATTCTGTCACATAGTCTAGAAGTACATAGTAATCTAGCAGTTGTAAAGTCAATTCTGTCACATAGTCTAGAAGTACATAGTAATCTAGCAGTTGTAAAGTCAATTCTATCACATAGTCTAGAAGTACATAGTAATCTAGCAGTTGTAAAGTCAATTCTGTCACATAGTCTAGAAGTACATAGTAATCTAGCAGTTGTAAAGTCAATTCTTTCATACAGTCTAGCAATAATGTAGTAATTTAGACCCACCAAAGCGAGATATAGAGGATGTTGGAGGACAGTTGCAGCCAACCTTCGTTGCAGATACGGAACTTGATGATACAGACATAGATGCCGACCACGAAAACAATGGACCACCGAAATAAAAGAGGCGACAAATTCCACAATATATTCAGCACACACGAGGGCCATCTCCAGAAAACTCTTCTACCTCTGACGCTGAAAGGCAACTAAGGGTTTAGCGAATAGATAGATAGATAGATAGATAGATAGATAGATAGATAGATAGATAGATAGATTTATAACATACATTAATAATTCATTCTTCATTAATTATTTTAATAAAAATAGCTATTCTGAATAATACGTTATTGCATAGCCGATGTGTCGCAGACCTGCCCAATATACAAAGAACTACTATATCCTCTACGCCTGTGGCCTCGGATCTTTCTAAGGTTCTTTATCTCTTCACAACATTCAATTTTCCTTATATCAAATATTCTTCCTGGCTACACAAGCGACTGATAACGTTAGCCTTGAAGCAACTACGGAACTAGCTGCCCTTTAAGTTCTTGTCACATCTGGAGCCGGTCAGAAGGGGAACACGGACAACCTTCAGGTATCTGCGGATAGACTGGAGAAGAAAAACATGTCGGAGTAAGACACTCTTAGCTGAATTTGATCATGCATTAGGTATACTGATTATCCTCTTCCACACCGGACATGTGCTCAGATCTCCGCTTCAGTAAATCTCTCAGGGCATAACGGATGATGGTTCCGAATCTATGTTGGTTAACCGCTCTTTTTGAAATCGTTGTTATGTGTTCTCTACCAACGACGCTGTTTGGTCATATAAAGAGACATAACTGTTTAGAAAGACAAATAATGGAGGGAAGAGTGTCTGGAAAGAGGAGAAAGGGCAAACCAAGAAGACGATGGACTAACGACATTAAAGATAACATGAATACATCGCTAGAAAATGCAAGACACATCGCCCAGAGAGGTTCAGAGAGTTCATTGGGAAGACAACGTTCTGAAAGGAATACGTCACATGACACACATACGTCACATGACACCCCAACGACGCGCATCCTCACACCTATTCGCGTATTCTCGATATCGACTCAAGTTCATTTATCACAAAATCATCTGATGATGTGGACTCACAAAGAGCAATGAGTATGTCTGCTCGGCCCATAGGCTGACCATCTGTTATGGTGGCGAGACTGGCTAATTGGTCGGCCCGTTCGTTTCCTTTCACACCCGCGTGTCCGGGGACAAAGATAAGCGTGGTTTTTTGCAGCGGTGCCCGCATTTTATCTCTCTCCAATGACTCCACATATTCTCTTCGTAAATCACAAATTTTGACTTTCTGAATCATATTCATTGCATTTTAGTATCATTTTCTATGCCTGACTGTTAATAAAAGTAGGAATTTTAACAATCCTATTTTCGATGCATGACTGTTAATAAAAGTAGGAATTTTAACAATCCTATTTTCGATGCATGACTGTTAATAAAAGTAGGAATTTTAACAATCCTTTTCAGGATGTAGCGATTAACATATTTTTTGTTGCAGTTTGTCACTAATGTCAGATCTTTCAGGATGCATATTTGCATGAGGCAGGATTTGATCCCGGTACCTCGGCGCCACAGTGCTGGCCTCATTATCATTAAGTGCCGTCTAAATAAGGAAGGTTGGCTATAACGGACTTCTAGCATTCGCTGTTTCCTGCTTTGGTAGTGCACTCAGCTATACTGTATCTTGTTCATTTTATGATGTCCCCCCATCCTCGTGTATCTCTGCCTACCTCTTGCTCGCCTCCCCTCTACTCAAGTAATGTCTTCAACAATGTGTTATTTCATTTAATATGTACAAAATATTTGTTTGATTTAACAGTTCTTTTTTCATACGAGGTGTTGTTAGAGCCTCTTTGTTTGTTTTCTTCTCTTTCTATGATGTTCGCCCTATTCTTCTATATATCCACACCTCAAAGGCATCCATTCTTCTTCTAGTTGTTTGTTCATTGTCCATGTTTCTTAGCCATATTCTTCTTCTACGTAGTTATCAAAGTCCAGCAGATTATCAGGAATAAGTCCGGAGAACGGAATGCGATGTGTCATGTTTATAGCTTTTCTGCGGTATCTTTCAGCCTGACACATCCGACTTCAACATGGAGTTGAGTCGCTTTGACCCTATATGGGATAGGGCAAACAATCCATCCTATAACATACTTAGTCGCCTCTTACAACATGCATGGAAGGTATACAGTATTGATATTCTTTGCTCCCCTATCAGGCCCCGGCAAAACTCCAGAGATACATTAGTATATAGACTAGATGTAGCACTTTATAATTCTCATGTTTAACTTGTTCATACAATTTCAGAATTTGAAATCACATCAAAGACGTAGCCACAAATTAAGCATTTGTTGGTTGTAGTGATTTTCCTGGCAATATTTACTTGAAGTAGGTTACCATTGCTTTCTGAACGATCCGGATGCACAATTTTCGGCGGCAGGATTTGAGCTGGTACCTTGACATCACAGAACCGAACATCAGGTTTCCATGCCGGCTGGCGTAGGCGGTGATGGCTCTCCACAGCTCTCTGTCCACAGTATTATGTATCAAAGTCGTTGTTGTTTCCTTGCCGTGTCAGTTTGTCAAACTCTCTAATATTTTCTCACGTTGTCGCCCTCTGTCTCTGTTGCCTTCAATTATGCCTGTTGAGACTATGTTCTCTAAACCTGCCTGTCTCATGAAGTGGCCAAAAAAAAGAAGATTGCCTTTTTCTTATATTCTTGATTAAAGTCCGTTTCGAACATAACTAATACTAATGATATGTAAGTCCTGGTCTCAGAACCAGCCATTGATGTAACCATGAATATTCTAGAATGTAACATACAGCCCCCGCTGCCAAAACATGGTTGATTATTCTGTGCTCTCCTACTTGACAGTTCCCAGTGAAGATATCCTTGTCATTTCTGGCACTTTTGTTGTGGTATAATGTTACAGTGGTTCTAAGCCTGGTCGTTGGAACACTGTTTAACAATTTTGGCACGGTACATAGATTATCGAATAGACGTTAGTTCATATTATTTCGGACTATTCTTCTGCGGTCTTGTCATTAAATTACTCTAGTTCAGTGGTTTACAGCGTGACCGTTGTGCAAGGACACAAAGGGCCACGGAGTCTTGTAGGATAGGGAGGGAGTGATACGGATAGCAATTTTGAAATTTGGAGATAACAGACCTGTCTAGAAGGGGGACTCGTGATGGTAGTTATTGTGAAAAAAATTTCTCGTCGAAGACGGATGTGTCAGTCCATTGATGCAAATAAAACGGCGGCACATGCCATGTGTAATATGCCATGTTGTACAGGCAGCCGAGTCTGTCAGACAGCCCCGGTTGATGAGTGGAATACGCCTTATTTGTTTATAACTTGTTTTCTCTCCAACTCTTCATTGGCTGTAGCGCAAAGTATAAATATACTGGAAAATTAAAAGCACGATAAAATAAGAAGACGGTATCAATTATTGCTGTGAAATGCCACTAAGTTTGTTTTTTTCCCTATGATATTGAACTAATGTACCCGCCGAAGACGGATGTCTCGGGCTATTGGCGCAAATAAAACGGCGACACAACGCAATTCCATTCTCTGGACTATATCCTGCTGGAAATTTAATAGGGCCATTGTCCTACTGCAATAGAGATCCAGCAGGAGTTTGAGAATGAACGCTGAAGAAGAAGAAGAACTAATGTATACGTTGACCAGCTATTGAACGGAAATCACGTTGTCCAGGAGTAAGAAATGAATCATCCGTTTGCCGTTTATTGCTAGATTTCACCGTTATTGTCAGACCACGTAAATTTATTTGGTATAAATATCTTCGTGATTTTCATTGGTTATTGTGATATGTTGTAAAGATTGTCACCAATGAAAATCACGGAAATACTGGGGTATGCTTTAGAACAGACATTGTTAGGACATTTAGTGTCAATTTAGCTGCATGTTTGGTTAGATGATCCAATTATTCAATATTAAAATAGTAGCTATGCTCCAGTTTACTCAAAGGCTTATTGCATGTTCGACTTGAATTTGATTGCTGTAACTTGTTCAGTTTAGATAATTTATATATGTAGTTAAGGGTTTTATTACGATATGAGTTTGTGACTACACAATCGTACAGCTAGTTTTGCAGAGTAGCTAGAAGGGGCGTTTTGTCTTTCGACATACACAATCTTAAAAAAGAGAACGCAGCATTATCTTGGTTTAAATAAATTGTCATTTATCCGTTGGATAAAACAGGACTGTAAATATGGAAATCACGATCGACAGTAAGGTCGGAAAAGGAAAACTGACGATTTCGACAAATATATTATTGCATTTGATATGCTTAAAATGTTTCGAACAAATGATGTGGTAAAACTGCGTACTCTGAAAGTTCGTCTGAGCAGTCATTAATATTTCTAAAACCGCATTACGGAGGGTTGTTAGGGGTAGGGGTTTCACTTTCCGAAAATCGATTAAATGAAAGAATATATTATGTGAGAAAACACACATCATAGCTGCACGATGCAAATATCTGAGGCATATACGTGAGCGTAGGATGGAAGGTTATGACATAGTATATCTAGATGAAGCGTGGGTAAATGCTCACCATACATTCTATAAAGAGTGGCAATCACTTGACGGAACTAAGAAAAGGGAAATTCCAAGCAGCAAAGGTAAACACATTGTAATTGGTCATGCAGGAAGTAACGCAAATTGTCTTCTCGGTGGGGCAGAGCTTATTTTTCAAGCATTATCTACAGATGGTAGAGGCTACCACACCGAAATGAATGAAATGATTTTCAGGAATTGGTAAGTGGACTCACTTCTACCAGCGCTGGATAGGTCACTATGTATTGTTATGGACAATGCCTCCTATCATACCGTGGTAGCGCATGAAGACAAAATTCCCACTTCATCAAATACAAAACAAGAAATCATAACATGAATTGTAAAAGAAAATGTATCTATTTGCAGCAATAAATTCAAACAAGAATTGGTAGAACTTGTGAGACGGACAAAGAAGATGAAGACTTTTGTAATTGACAAAATCATCGCTGAGCATGTCCATACTTCTCTTCGGCTAGCACCTTACCATTCAGATCTCAATTTCATTAACTTGTGTTGGCTGCTGTCACAGGTCAGGTTGCCGCACTAAACAAGACTTAGAAACTTTTGTTACAACAAACATAACACGCGACACCCTCGCACAATACTGGAGAAAATGTAAAGATCATGTGCTTCAAGAGGAAAAGATATATTTGCAACAAGATGGCTTGCATTTTATCCAGCCCTTAGCAGTAGTCGATCCTTTCGAGTCTTTATCATCCGAATAAAATAGTTGATATTATATGTAGTTGGAATACGCCTTTGATTCCACAGTTTTGTGTGTTGCGGTAAAAATAAAATTTGAGTCATTTTTCATGCGCATACAATACTATATATAAATAAAAACGTTTCATGCATTTTCCAATCCACCTATCAATTTGTAAAATATGAATTCCTACGGTTGTGTTGTGTATAAGACTACGAAATATGGTTGCAATGCATCTGGCAGTTTTGGTGAAAATTGAGTTCAAGGGAGTTTCATGAATTATGGAACGCACATTTTTTTAGGTGCGACGTTGCCAGGGCATAAGTCGCAGTATTATTCTGATTTCGGCAGTCACTGCATTCAAAAAACAATCAATATGTGTGCCACACAGCCACTTACTATACCACCATAAAATTATCAGTCGTTGTCTCACACAATCACTGGATATACAAGCATAAAACTATCAGTATGTGTATGTAAAGTAACCCATAGCATTTATTAATGCCGTAGGGGGTATGAGATATTAGCGATCTCACATTTCAGAGGCTCTGTAAATGATGGCGGTAGTCATCATCTCTCCCTCGCAGTCTTTGCATCCCGGATTAATCTGGTACCCATTTAAGGCTGGGTCGACCTGAGAGCCGTTGCTATCTGAAAAACATTTCCGCCTCAACTGGGGAGATAACCCAGCACCACTCATATGTGAAGCCAGTGCGCTAACCACTGCGCTACGCGGCTTCATTTTGTGTACCAGCCACTCAATATACCCGGCAGTTAAGAAGTATCTTCATGTGTACATAATTGAATAGACTGTGATATATATATATATATACGAGGGGGAGTCAATAAGTAAGTCACAAATGGCTCTTTAGAAAAAAACTGAAGACGATAAAAACCTGAAAACTGTTTATTTTTACACATACATTATCCTTTTACTTCTCAACATAATTTCCACCAACATTGATGCATTTATCCCATCGTTTTATGAGTCCTCCCAAACCTGCTGCGTAGAACTGCGTGCTCTGCTTTTTAAGCCACATTTTCACTTCACATTCAACTTCTGCGTCAGTCGCGAAATGCTTCCCGCCAAGGTGGGTTTTTAGTGGACCAAAAAGGTGAAAATCACTAGGGGCTAAATCGGGGCTGTAAGGAGGATGTTCCAGAATTTTCCAACCAAGATTTTTTATTTTCTCCTGAGTTAATCGAGCCGTATGTGGTCTAGCATTGTCATGAAGGAGTAGCACTCCTCTAGTCAGCAGCCCTGGACGTTTTCTTTGAATTGCATCCCGAAGCACTGATAGAACTTCACAGTATGATTCAGAATTCACATTGTCACCTTTCTTTTTGAAATTGGTTAAAAGCACTCCTTGACAATCCCAGAACACTGTCAGCATAACCTTCCCTGCTGATGGTGTAACCTTGAATTTTTGGACACAAGGCGAAGAAGGATGTTTCCATTGCATTGAAGCACGCTTTGATTCAGGCTGGTAGTGATGCACCCATGATTCGTCCCCAGTAATAATCCTGTTCATCATGTCTTCTCCTTCATTTGCGTATTGACAGAGATGCTCCAATGACAAGCCTAATCGGTTCATTTTGTGTTCGTCCGTCAATTGTCTGGGCACCCACCTTGAACACACTTTCTTAAATTTCAATCGGTCATGCATGATGCTGTATGCTGAACCATGTGAGCACCCTATTGCAGCTGCTACAGCGTCTATCGTTACTCGTCTGTCACCTCGAATCATCTCCTCAACCCGCTGCACAGATGCGTCTGTTGCAATTTCAACAGCACGACCAGATCGGATTTCGTCAACAATTTTAGAGCGTCCTTGAGAAAATTTTTTTACCCAGCTGTGCACCGCTTTACGGGACAAACAATTGTCAGCATAAACAGGAAGCATTTCTTTATGAATGTCTTTTGCAGGCAGTCCTTTTGCCCATAAAAAATGCACAACAGAACGTTGTTCATTGATTGTACACTCTGTAAGTACAGTAGCCATTTTGTTTTTTGTGCTGCGCATGCGCAAGGTACAGCTAGCGCCATCTAGCGAACATAAACATAAAGTTCTATGATGATATCAACTATAAACAGCTTTAGAAACCACCTACTGCATTTTCCTGCCATCCAACATCAATTTGTGACTTACTTATTGACTCCACCTGGTATATAAGTAAGTTCAAGCAGGAAGTATGAGGATAAATGAAAATAATTCTTACAGCTAACGTGAACTGAACCAGGCACGTTCTAGCGTCACTGAATCGCCATACAACCCAAGCAAATAGGTTTTCTGTATTTGACCAACCACATCACCCCCAAAATTTGATCTCGTCAAGACATTAAACCTGTGTACTCAAATCACTGAGAACGAATCAATCAAGACAAGGACCGTCACAACAATAACGAACATCTCCGTACAAGTATTGAAGTATCCTCAGGAATACAAACATATATATTATATATCTATCTATCTATCTATACGCCGTATCCCTTGTTTGCAATGCAGCGTCAGGGGTAGAAGAGTTCTCTGAAGATGGCATTCTTGTGTGCTGTGTTTAAGCTTGTTCTTGTGGCTTCTTTGATTTTTGTGATCCATCTTTTACATGGTCTGCCTGTGGCTTTATAGCCGTTATGTCTATGTGCCATGGCCATCTATGGCATGCTATCTGTTGGTAGTCTGGAAGCGTGTGAAAACCACTTGATCTGTTGTATTTTGATGTGTTCCAATGCTGGTATTGTTTTGGTTATCTGTCTGATGTTATCGTTTCTAATTATATCTCTTAATGACACTCCGAGTATTCTCCGTAGATATGTCATTTCGGCTGTCACTATTTTCTTTTGTCTTATGCTGTCATTGTCCATGCTTGGCACTGGTAGCACAGTGATGGGGTAATAATAGTCTTGTATAATGCAACTTTAATGTCTATGTTTACATTTTGTTCTTGAAAATACGTGTCATCTGTCCTAGGATCTGGTATGGTTTATGACATCTATTTTGTACAAACATAGAACATATAAATTAGTACTAGAATGACCAAAATGCCTTCTTGTAAACATAAATAACATAGAGACGGAACAATGGTTCACCAAATAATAGCTTATACAAGTAAATAGCTTATAGCTTAATGAACTGAGAACTGAAGGAAACTCTTCTATTCCCGTCAGCTGTAACAATTATGTAGTAATATATAACATTTTACATAATTGAATAGAATGTAGTAATATATAACATTTTATATAATTGAATAGAATGTAGTAATATATAACATTTTATATAATTGAATAGAATGTAGTAATATATAACATTTTATATAATTGAATAGAATGTAGTAATATATAACATTTTACATAATTGAATAGAATGTAGTAATATATAACATTTTACATAATTGAATAGAATGTAGTAATATATAACATTTTACGTAATTGAAAAGAATGTAGTAATATATAACATTTTACAGAATTCTATGAATGTTACAGCCGTTCCGCGATATATTAAAAAGTAATTGTAAAATTGAGGTTGTGCTGACTTTTCGGCAGGGCGTGTTGCTTTAAGTGGGGAGGGGGGGGGAAGGGGACTTAAGCAGCAATCGGCGCAAATAAAACGTGGACACAACGCACTTCATTCTCTTGGCTACATCCAGCAAAAATATGTTAGTACCATTGTCATGTTACATGAGAGATCCAGTGGGAGTTTGAGAATGTACGCCGAGGAAGGAGAAGAGAAAGCGGTCTTAACTGCAACCACGAGCAGTTAGTCCTTGGCTGAAGATAAAAGTTGTGACCGAGGCAATGTCATGGCTGACATCACATGACCATTTCTTATTTTTACATTTTCGTATATTTTTCCTTACTTAGAGCTCAGTGAACTGAAGACTAAAGGAATCTGTCAAAACTACAGTGTTCCCATTACGGTGTTGCGTATAATGGAAGTTTCGTGTGATTTGTGTGATAAAGTTACGGTGTTACGTGAAAGTTTCGAGTGGTTTGTGTGATAAAGTTACGGTGTTACGGGAAAGTTTCGAGTGGTTTGTGTGATGAAAGGTCGCATGCTTTTGCTTGTTCCACGTCATGTTTAGGATGTGTTTTTTTAATTTACACTCCAGCAAAAAACCACAGTCCTTACTGGTGATCGAACTCTGATCCTCATGAGTGTGAGGCCAAAGCTATAACATATCTGTAATGCAACAGAATGAGCATGATCCGCAAAGCTGAAGCGGAAGTCGTCCGCCGTGAATGGGTGGAGTTACTGACATAATCTATGACCAGAATGATTACATTTATATTCGTGCCAGGACATGCTGTGGTTGATGTCATTGAGTGAATCGATACATGGGCGAACATGGCCACAGTGTCAATCAGTACATCAGTACTGCAGGAAATCATGTTTATCAATGTCAAAATCAACCCATGCAGTACCTCGCAAGTCATGTGATCTTGCACATCACGTATGGTCAAAATCAACCCATGCAGTACCTCGCACGTCACGTAATCTTGCACAGCACCTATGGTCAAAATACCTTCAAATACATCGGATCCAGTATATGCAGCGATGGTAGATGCAAAGCAGAACTAAAAATAAGGCTGGAGATGGCTTTAGCGTTCTCGTCAAGGCTAACTGTGATTTGGAAAAGCAACATCAGTGTTAGAGTGAAAATCAAACTGTATAGGTCGCTGGTGCTTTCTGTTGTGTTGTATGGTTGTGAGAGTTGGATACTCACTGCGAACATGGAGAGAAGATTACAGGCTTTCGAGTACAAATGCTAGAGAAGATTCTACGAACTTCCTATAGGGAACATAAATATAGGCCAATGTGTACGTAAGAAATAAAGTAGAGATGTGTGCAGGTGTTCAGGAGCCATCGCTTTCAATAGTGAAACGACGAAAACTAGCATGGTTCGGACATGTATGCAGGCACGATTCCTTGTCAAAAACAATAATGCAGGGAACTGTCGAGGGTAGAAGAAACAAAGGAGGACAAATAAAGGCATGGACAGACAAAATTATGGAATGGACAGGGCAAGATATTTCCACCCTCATCCGCATCGCTGAGGATATAATTCGCTGGAGGACTCAATGTGTACTGAAGCATCCAATGTGGTACCCCTACGACCTTGAAGGGTTACGGGTTTATTGATTGATTGATGGTCAAAATCAACCCATGCATTGGAAAGTCCCGAAGATCACACAATCAACACCTGACCGGAACTCTGAATCTACATACACTGGGATGGCTGCTGAAGCTGAGGGCGGAGCACTTATGGGAATGTCCCGCGTGCTGTGAAGCCAGTTTCTAATCAAGAATCAAGAATCAACCCATGCATTGATCTAGTACGCCATACATAGTATTCTTCCATCTAAAGATCAGTGGTCGGACTCCCTGTTAGGAAAATATCAATGCTGTAGTTTCCCGTCATGGAGTTACGTAGCAGCTGCGTGTGTGGCTTGTGGTAATAAAGCCACAAGTCTTCTCTTGCTGTCGCCACGCAATGTACAGGGTGAGTTTTTAAATTCACCCTCCGACAGAAGACAACCTAATTCTTATCCGGGATACAGATGATGGACCATACTCTTGTGAGACTAACCGTGACCGATCGAGATATAAGAGACTCGTCTACTAAAACGTAAACATGAACTAGTCTTCGATTTGCATGAAATCTATTGGCTATTTTTAGCATGAGATTCCAAGTATGTAAATAGCTACCTATCAAAATTCCAACAATAATCAAAAACGTAACGAAAGGGGTCCAAATTAATTCAGTTAGAATTTCTGTAGTATTCTCGTTAGTCACGCTCCAACGCTCTAAACTCTGGGTCATGTGCCACACCTAATTTCTAAACCATAAAATATAGACATATCAATGCTGCATGAAGTTCCTTGAAAAAGTTATCTATAACATAGTGATATTCCTAGAAAGAAGTTATCTATAACAGAAGGTACACGATATCTATGCTCACCTTGTTATAGCTATATCGGCTTTCTGAAGCGCTATCTGCGCCGCTCTTTGAGCTGACAGAACGGCATTGTCTATCCGTTCCCGAAGTTTGTTAGTTCGTATCAGAAATAATTTATTTTTCTTTCCCGAAGATATCAAAACATTGTTCTTGTACTTCCCTTCCTCACGAACGCCATCTTTGAAAGTCGTTACACCGTACCCGTACTTCCGGTTGTTGTACCACTCACCCTCATATTTGAGGCCGTCGGAGCGCTCACTGATTCCGAAGCCGGAGCGTTTATCGTTCTTCCATTCTCCCATGTAGGTTTCTACGACGTTAACATCAGTGATGTCGTCCTGACTGACAAAGCTGAGGTTGCTGTCGGTGTACACCGAGGCTGTGGTCACACCTGATTGGCTGGAATCTGCACTCACGTGACTGATGCTGGAAATGGTTGACCGGACAGAACCAGTCTGTCGTTTGGGCGAATCATTAATATCCCCAGTACTCTTCTGCTTTTTTAACTTAAGACCGGACATAAGAGTCTTCCTGAGACTTGTTCTCCCTTGCTTGTCAAAGATTGATCTTCTACGAGAAGGGGGAGTTTCATCTGACTTAGCTTTGAGAACGAAGCCTCCCCTGCTCTCGTCAAGTTTCTTGTCACGTGATTTGACGACGAGTTCATCTTCATTCTCAGAACGTAAGGATGTCAAGGACGCCCGCATGGCCTTAGGCCGGTAATGAGATGCTAATCCATACGGAACGCTCTGCCTCACACCGTAACCATGACGAGTCCCTCGATACCACTGACCTTGATAAGTTCCTGTAAATGAAAATGCAAAAATAGTTTAGAAAATATCAAGTATCTGACAATATCAACTATCTGATAATATCAAGTATCTGATAATATCAAGTATTTGACAATATCAAGTATCTGACAATATCAAGTATCTGACAATATCAAGTATCTGACAATATCAAGTATCTGATAATATCAAGTATCTGACAATATCAAGTATCTGACAATATCAAGTATCTGACAATATCAAGTATCTCTACAAAACTAATATTTATTGCACACTGTTCGTGAAATAGTCTTCAGTAGTTGCTTTAGGGAATAAATGATATCTCTTATGTACCTCTAAATGTACCTCTTACTGTACCTCTTACTGTACCTCTAAATGTACCTATTACTGTACCTCTAAAACTACCTCTAATGTGTCTATAAATGTACCTATAATTGTACCTCTAAATTTACCTCTAAATGTATCTCTAAATGCACCTCTAATGTACCTCTAAATGTACCTCTAATGTGCCTCTTACTGTACCTATAAATGTACCTCTAATTGTACCTCTAAATACACCCCTAATTGTACATATAAATGCACCTCTAAATGCACCTATAATGTACCTCTAAATGTACATCTAAATACACCTCTAATGTACCTCTAAATGCACCTCTAACTGTACCTCTAAATGTACATCTAAATACACCTCTAACTGTACCTATAAATGCACCTCTAAATGTACCTCTACTGCACCTCTAAATGTACCTCTAATGGTGAGGTAAGCTCCGTAGTCTTAGTTTTAATGGACGTCGCTCAATTATGAATATATCAGAGCTTTAAAAAAGTGGTCGCGGTTCTTGTAACCCATTCACCACATCACCAGTTTTAATGAACAATAAGTGTACACGTAATCACTTTATAATACAGTTTCCGTCAAGCGGGCATTTTTATTTTCCCCATAGAAAACTAAACCCAGAAACGAGTATTAATAGAACGACATACCTCATACTTTATAGTCAAATAACCTACGGCAAAGGGCGCCCGTGTTAGGTTATTTTTGGACATTGCAGTGAGTACATTAAATACACTTTTGGACGTGGATGTGAAGAGTTAGGTCCTGACTGCAGGTTGAGGACGGTTTGTCAGGTGGGTATTTGTGGTTGAGATTATTTATGGTTTGTTACGTTGAGTTGAGAATGGTATGAAAGGAAGTATTTGCTATTTGTGTTTTACTGGTGAGTTTATAGTGTGTCATACCGGGAATAATTGATGGTAGGGAATGAGTGTTGTTCCATAAGTTGTTAGTTGATGCATGGTTGATTGTTTCGTAGTTGATTAGTTGATATTTTGTTGGTGGATCATTTGTTGTTTCATAAATGGTTAGTGGATGTCTTGTTGGAGGTTAATTAGTTATTTCATAACTGGTTAGTGGATGTCTTGTTGTTTCATAAATGGTTAGTGGATGTCTTGTTGAAGGTTAATTAGTTATTTCATAACTGGTTAGTGGATGTCTTGCTGTTTCATAAATGGTTAGTGGATGTCTTGTTTCATAAATGGTTAGTGGATGTCTTATATTTGTTTCATAACTGGTTAGTGGATGTCTTGTTTCATAAATGGTTAGTGGATGTCTTGTTTCATAAATGGTTAATGGATGTCTTGTTTCATAAATGGTTAGTGGATGTCTTGTTTCATAAATGGTTAGTGGATGTCTTATATTTGTTTCATAACTGGTTAGTGGATGTCTTGTTTCATAAATGGTTAGTGGATGTCTTGTTTCATAAATGGTTAGTGGATGTCTTGTTGTTGTTTCATAACTGGTTAGTGGATACATTGTTGGTAGATGAATGGTAAATTGCTAGCTATTTGGTGGGCAACTGGTTGATGGATTGTATGTACTGTTGGCAGACGGCGGGGTTTCGCTGAGAGGGACGAAGTGAAGATGTGGAAACGAGTACAATGAGGTCAATATTTTACGCATTTTCAACCCATTTTGTGCGTAAAGGAAAAAAGAGCTATATTATTTGTATTTCATGGGAATCTAAACAAACACTCAAGAGAGCAAAGTAAGAAATCAAGTGAAGAAACAAATAAATAAACAAGAAAGTAAGCAAACAAAGAGACACATAAGAAAAATAAACAAGCAAAAACATAAACAATGAATGAAGCAAGCAAATAAAGAAGTAATCGCGACAAGCAGACAGACACAGAAGCAAAAAAACAAACAAAAGAGACGTGCAAAAGAACAAAAAATACTCGAACAGACAAAGAAACAAACACTCGAAAGAACAAGCACACGAATAAACAAACACTAGGACAAACAAATAAACAATCAATCAATCAATCAAACAAATACTCAGACAAGCAAACAAACACACGAAGAAGCAAACAAAGATAAAAAAAACTAAAGCAAACAAACATGCTGTACGAGGTGACAGACGTAACAACATTGACCAGATAAAAAAGTTGTTCGAGGCAACATGCAGGACATAAAGGTTTGGCTGTTAGAAATTTAAGTATTCACGCATTAACTCTTTGTGTCCGTCAGGGCATATGTAGTGCTACCGAAATCTACGTAATATCGGTTATAGTCACATTGTGTAGGTCTAACTATCGATTATAGCGGTTAATGAGAGGTAAAAGATGAGAGTGGTTTGTGGAAAGTTGCTCTTGAGAAACCATTCAATCGTTCGTTGTTTTTATTCGCTTGTACATTTGTGCGCTTTAGTAGGATCTAATCTGAAGATGGACAAGTTTTGTTGTATATTTTACAGATTAGTTGCGATATATGTGCATTCAGATTTCAGCATAGCATGTCTTAGATCGTATCGGCCTTCTACTGGATGAGATAGCCAGTTATAGTGTCATCCTTAATATTTACCTTGTATGATGTTTGGATAGTCACATTGTTAATTAATTGCCCAACTTTGTGGGCAGTCACAAAGGTTACCTGTGATTGCTCTACGTTGGGTTCTGTCACAATGTTACCAGCGATTGCCCACGTTTGGGGTCTATCACAGTATTATCAGTGATGTCTCACCATTGGGGTCTGGCTCAGTGCTACCAGTTATTGCCTACCTTTGAAGTTTGGCACAGTGTTCCCAATGATTATCCACCATTGGGGTCTGATACGGTGTTACCAATGGCTGCCCACCATTGGGGTCTGATACGGTGTTACCAATAACTGCCCATCTATGGGGTCTGGTTCAAGTCCTTCTCCATAAGAGTCCTGCTCGTTGATTCCAAAACACGTTGCTTATCTTGGTTTTTATACGAATCATAATATAATACATTATTACTGGACACATACACTGGACAGATACTCTGGGCATATAAACTGGGCACATACATTGGGTAGATACACTTGGCATATAGACTGGGAAGATACACTACGTCGACAGGCAATGACAAGCACGAAGTAGTCCGATTAGCTATACCGATCTACAGCATAGGTTTTCAAAATTTTTCAGACGGCCTCTCCCCCCACACATGTGATGGTTAGTGGTCGCGAGCAATTTTAACTAGCATGGCACAAGCATGTGTCCTCAAAAGCAACAGGTTGAGAACGCCTGTTATCAGTATAGTATAAGCCACATTGGTAAATTGAAAATCCAGGCTTATTATTGAATCATTTGTGTATTCCCACGATCTTCATTAGCCAATGTAATTATACTTTGTGCAGCAGCCAGTGAAAATAAAGGGAATATTCAAATTAGTGATTTTAGAAGGTTAGATTTCTCATTGCCAATAGGTCTTACACTGTAGACGGCCATGACTTAGCCAAGATAAGTGACTCTGTTTTGGATCAGTACGCAAGGTTATCTGTAGAAGGGCTTGCATGACAACAACACTTGAGGCTAAATCTATCCAGTGTGCCTACTCTATTATTCATGCGAGAGAAGTCGTAAACGCTCACGTTATCATGTAATTAAAAACATTTGTCACGTGACTATTGTACAAATATGGCGACTGGAGGTGAAACGAATCTACCCTGAGTCAGAGGGTTTGACATTTTTGCGCAATTTATGAAGTTCCACTGTTTGTAATGCGTGTATACACGCATGTGCACATGGAAAACATGTACACACGTGGCCTACAGCACATACTATTACCATACCAAAGATTAGTTACATCGATCGTTTTACTTGTAGTTTATCAGCTAAAGAAAAAGTGGGTTGAAGGAGTTACCAACGTCCTGTCATGTCACAGTAATAATCTAGCGACCAAACGTGCCATAACCCGAAAACCGATTACAATTAAATCCAGTATGTGTGTGTGTGCGTTCGTCCATTACAAGCGATGATGACCATTTTTACATCCACTTTTGAAAATTCAGTTAGAATTATGACCGTGGGTAATAGTTCGTAGATGGCTAATGAGCCCTATCCGAGCTGTAAATGTTCTTTGACAGTTCGGACATAGAATGACGACTGTAGGCGGATTTTGGTCTATCCGTGACTGTCTAGCTACTCTCCGCTATTGGGCTGCAGCATTTCTCCTCTTTTCACAAGATGATGCGCTCTTTTTGACTGTAGAGCGCCATGTAGATCTATTTTGTGCAAGTTTTTTCCATGTGTCATGGTCTATTTCAAAAGCTTTCAATGAGGTCTTTAACGAATCCTTTTAGCGCTTCTTTTGGCCACCTTGAGATCGTGTACCCTTCTTCAGTTCACCATAGAGAAGATTCTTTGGCAGGCGATAGTCTGGCATACGTACCAAATAACCTGCCCAATGAATCTCGGTCTGCATCAGGATATTGTCAATGCTGGGGGTACCAGATCTGCCAAGGGCAGTGGTATCTGGAATCTTGTCTTGCCATTTGATATTCATGACTTTTCTGAGACAATTTGTATGATTATGATTGAGTTTTTTCACATGACGTCTATACATAGGCCATATTTCACTAGCGTATAATAGAACTGGAAGTACCACTGCTCTGTAGACTTTAAGCTTAGTCTGTATGTTAGTGCCATTTATACAACTAGTATTTGCGTACAATCTGCCGAAAGTACAGCTTACGTTGGTGATCCTTGTATACACTTCATCCTTAACGTTGGCATCTTGTGATAACGTACTACCTAGGTATGTGAATCTATTCACAACTTTCAGTGCTACGCCATTTACCTTTATTGAGACCTATGAAACCAGTTTCATAGATTATGTGTAGTAATGAATGGAAACAACAAACGGCAGAGGAAGACCAAGAAGAAGATGGATTGAAGTGGTTGCCAACATTCTGAAACATCACAGTATTACTGCATATCAAGTGACCAAATGTGCCATAGCCTGAAAATCGATCGTCATTCAATCCTGCGACGCCTTACAGCGAAATCAGAGAAAAAGACAATAAGGTGAAAAGACAGATCGATATTTTATGTTACACCAGCTTAGTACACTTCATCAGATTGTCTGTGGATGTTTCTTGTGTACGTAGAAACCTGCACCTTCTGCCAGATAGATGCATTTAACAGTAACGTTATTATCTTTGAAATATTATGATGCTGTTGTTAGTGTGCACACAGATTTAATGTGTCTCGTGTGTGTACATCAACGTGACCTGTTATTATGTGTGTACAAACTTGACATACCTAGTATTTTATGTATAAAAACTTGTGACACATCTAGTATAATGTGTACAAAAACTTGTGACACCTAGTATTATGTGTACAAAAACGGGAGACACCTAATAGTATATATAGGTATAGAATATGTATACATGTATAGAAGATGTATATAGGTATAATATATATATATATATATCAGGCATCATACATGACATACTTGATTGATGATTCAGAAATCATCTAGCCTGAATCATCAATGATATATATATATATATAGGCATAGAATATGTATGGATAGGTATAGAATAAGTATATATATATATATGTATAGATTAATATATAGGTATAGAGTATGCAAAAATATGTATAGAATATATAAATATAAATATGTATAGAATATGTATATATATAGATATAAATATGTATATATGTGCAAAATATGTATAGAATACGTATATATAGATATTAATATGTATAGATTATGTTTATATGTGCAAAATATATATAGAATATGTATATATGTATGAAAAATGCACGGAGTGAGTGGAATGATATTTAAATAAATGAACAAAGAAAGACTTGTAGAAAATAAAAGGGAACGAGTGTGGAAAAGAAAAGAGTCAGTCAGGGATATGAAGAAGGAAGAGGGTTAGAGAAGGAGAGAGGCAATGATGTATTGAGAGGAGAGAGGCAATGATGTATTGAGAGAAGGAGAGAGGCAATGATGTATTGAGAGAAGTAGATCGACAGGAATAAAGGTAGAAAATCAAAGAGATAATTGGAGAGTGAAAGTGAAGGAAAGAGAAGACATTTAGACGAGAATAGCTATTACCGGAAGATTTGCTAACAGTCGACGGTGTTGAAGAGACAAGATCAGACAGACGCCATGGACGGAAGTGATAACATCGCAAGGACGCGTCCAACCAATGAAATTTGAGAACAAGTCAACACGGAGTCTGATTAGTCCAGTTCCAACAGTTAAACCATTTTGTGGCTTGAGTCGTTTGAGAAACCCTTTCAAGAATAGACATAAGGCTTCCTGTACCTCGGCGGTTAGGTCTCTTATATTTTTCATTGATTTGTTTTCGTTCTGATTTCCGGTCATGGGTTGTGCTAACATTAGCAAACTTCGAGTCAGGTTGGTTAGTTTACCGAGACTATATGAGTGTCTCGTGAGGGTGCAAACCAGTTTCATAGATGCCATTTGATTGAGACAATTTTCTCTGTAAATCTGTTCTCTATGCATTGTCGTCTATGAATTCTGGGTACCGAATTCTGTTCTTTAAGCATTATGTTCTCTATGATTTATATGCGCTATGAATTCTGGGTATGCAGTCTATCCGCTGTAAAGTATGGTTAATCTATGAACTCCGTAAAACATGAGTTTTCAATGAAGTATGTCATCTTATAAGTATGAGTCTTTTATAAAGTGTGCGTATGAAATCAGTCGCATTAAATATGAGTAATCTATGAAATATGATTCCTCTATAAAGTATGAGTCCTCTGTGAAACACGAGTCCTCAATGAAGTATGAGTTTTCAATGAAGTATGAGTTTTCAATGAAGTATGAGTTTTCAATGAAGTATGAGTTTTCAATGAAGTATGAGTTTTCAATGAAGTATGAGTTTTCAATGAAGTATATCATCTAGCCTGAATTATCAATGAAGTATGCCATCTAGCCTGAATCATCAATGAAGTATGCCATCTAGCCTGAATCATCAATGAATTATGTCATCTATGATGTCTGAATCATCAATGAAGTATGTCATCTATGATGTCTGAATCATCAATGAAGTATGTCATCTATGATGTCTGAGTCTACTATTAATATCTGATTAACCTATGAATATTACCTCTCAGTATTATGTATTTTCTGTGGGTTTAAGCTGGTGATGCCCTCCTTACATACACACGACCAACTCATACACTGTTTACATTACTAGAACATTCACAATAAATACACTGTTTACATTACTAGAACATTCACAATAAATACACTGTTTACATTGCTAGAACATTCACAATAAATAGACTGTTTACACATTACTAGAACATTCACAATAAATAGACTGTTTACATTACTAGAACATTCACAATAAATACACTGTTTACATTACTAGAACATTCACAATAAATACACTGTTTACATTACTAGAACATTCACAATAAATAGACTGTTTACATTACTAGAACATTCACAATAAATACACTGTTTACATTACTAGAACATTCACAATAAATAGACTGTTTACATTACTAGAACATTCACAATAAATACACTGTTTACATTACTAGAACATTCACAATAAATACACTGTTTACATTACTAGAACATTCACAATAAATACACTGTTTACATTGCTAGAACATTCACAATAAATAGACTGTTTACATTACTATAACATTCACAATAAATAGACTGTTTACATTACTAGAACATTCACAATAAATAGACTGTTTACATTACTAGAACATTCACAATAAATAGACTGTTTACATTACTAGAACATTCACAATAAATACACTGTTTACATTGCTAGAACATTAACGAAACCTTTATTAAACCTATGGGGCAAGGGGTATTTCTGGGGCCCGAAAATGAAGAAAAGAATAGCAACGCTGTTTACCTTCCATGCACATCGTAAGAGGTGATTAAGGATATTATAGGGATGAATTGCCTGTCACGTCCCGTTATGTGTCAAAGGGACCCAGAAGGCATGCTGAAGTCGGATCTGTCATACCGAAAGGCGCATAAAATTATAGCACAGCTGTAAACCAGGACACAATGCATTCTGCTCGTCTACTTATGCTAATCTGCAGAATTCTGAGAATTAACGCCGAAAAAGGAAGCAGCAGTGCATGTGTACTGGTGCACTCACCTGCTATGTTAGACAAGTGTCGAGGTGCGCACTCCAGTGGAAACAGTACACTGCAACATTACGAGAGGCAGCAATTAAACTCGCATGAAAAAGGAGGTACATTGCAACAGTTAAACTCGCATGAAAAAGGAGGTACATTGCAACAGTGAAACTCTCATGAAAAAGGAGGTACATTGCAACAGTTAAACTCGTATGAAAAAGGAGGTACATAGCAACATCCTTAGAGGCTGTAGTTAAACTCGCATGAAAAAGGAGGTACATTGCAACATCATAAGAGGCTGCAGTTAAACTCGCATGAAAAAGGAGGTACATTGCAACATCATGAGAGGCTGCAGTTAAACTCGCATGAAAAAGGAGGTACATTGCAACATCATGAGAGGCTGCAGTTAAACTCGCATGAAAAAGGAGGTACATTGCAATAGTTAAATTCGCATGAAAAAGGAGGTACATTGCAACAGTTAAACTCGCATGAAAAAGGAGGTACATTGCAACAGTGAAACTCTCATGAAAAAGGAGGTACATTGCAATATCCTTAGAGGCTGCAGTTAAACTCGCATGAAATATGGAGGTACATTGCAACATCATAAGAGGCTGCAGTTAAACTCGCATTAAAAAGGAGGTACATTGCAACATCATAAGAGGCTGCAGTTAAACTCGCATGAAAAAGGAGGTACATTGCAATAGTTAAATTCGCATGAAAAAGAAGGTACATTGCAACAGTTAAACTCGCATGAAAAAGGAGGTACATTGCAACAGAATGACAAAGGAACATCATATATGGTAACTAACGTAGCGATTAAAACAACTCTCAAATCATAATGCAAACGTGATTGCCCAGATACAAAAATATGTCTACCATCAGATCTCCAGACAGACGGATGTGTCGGGCCATTATCGCAAATTAGACGGCGATACAACACATTTCCATTCTGTGGACAACATCCTGCTGGGAATATAGTAGTCCTACAACAAATGAGATCCAGCGGGATTTTGAGAATGTACGCTGAAGAAGAAGGTCTCCAGACAGAACCAGGTGATTATTTTCAGACTACGAACAGGACGTAACAGTCGCTCACCAATTTAAAAAAAACATTTATGCACCTGTGACACTATTACTATGAAAGCCACATACTTGTTGCAGACCTGCCAAACATACTATGACGAAAGGAGAAGCGTTTGACAATGTCCCGCCTCCTTTCATGAAAATGAACAATTTACAGTTTAACGTTGCCATGTGAACGTCAATAGTGCCGTTCTTACTCGTCGTTTTGTTTTGTTTATATAGTCTTGATAATGACCTTTTGGTCAAAACATCGATCTGTGTGTTATTATATGTGTTTCCAGTGATCAGCAAAACTTCACTGCCTTGTTCCAAGCTCTGCCTGTCAAAAACTTCACAGCAATACTTAAATGTAGTAGTCAACTACAGGCACCAAGTAGTGCTGTGAAGTTCTTCATCAAGAGAAGACGAGAAGGAGAAAGTCGAAAGAGGCAGTGTACATATTCAGAGAATGGTAGAACTGGGAGTGACTAGAGGTGATGGGAGAAAGAGCGCCCTCTCCGTAAAGATCAGAAGAACGCGTAATCAGCAACTGACTGGGACACTGAGCTTATACACTTTTAGATGGCTGACGGAACGGCAAGCAGAGCATATATGGGAATGCCCCCAGTGCTGTGACGCTTGTTCCTAATCAAGAATCAAGAATCATCAAGATTTTCAGTCTTCGCCAAGTGAAGTTTTGTAGCCTGCAATGTGGAAGTGAAATCGAGCGAAGAATAAGATGTTTCAGCCACAACAACTGAGCCGCAGAATCAATTATAAAGCGGTAGAAAAACGAAGTCCATCTTAAGTTCGTAGATAGGTGTGGGGGATTTTGGGGTTCTCAAACCCCCCTCATCCTTCTTAGAAAATGAGATTATTTTTTTGTGCTAGGAATTTAGTCAAAAAGTGAGTAAAATTTAGTGGGTATAAAACAACTTTTCTACGAATAGGAAAAAAAGTCATCAAGTCCCCATGAAAAAAATAGGGAATTAAATACACACTGACGAATAATATTTTTAAGGTAATTCCCCCCCCCCCCCAACCCCAATCCTTTTACGGAAAACGTATCAACGGCCCTTCGTTCCATTATCCAACCGCAAACGGATGTATCGGGCATTAGCGCAAATGAAACGGCGGCACAACACATTTCCGTTCTCTGTACAATGGATAAATCCTGCTGGACACCTAATAGAACCATTGCCCTGCTACTAGAGAGACCCAGCGAGAGTTTGTGAATGAACGCTGAAGAAGAAGTTGAATCCCATTATAAAAAAGTCAATGAAATGCCGTACATACCATCAACCACATTAACACGATGCTAATAAATATACAGATGGATTCAGGAACTGAATAATTCATTAACATGACGAGTTTAGAAGTGATAAATAAACGATAATATTCCAATAATATATATGAATCTTCCGAACTTTGTCAAGACATTATTACATTAACAGATATAATTTAGACACGATTGAATAACCTGACAGGTCAAGTTTATACTGTACGCAGATACTTGTCAATATTAGATGAATCTTCAGTCAATAGTTCTCTCTGTGAATTGACGTCATCACCATAAACTAACTGATTGTTGAGTTTACAAACTACTGAATTTGATCTGGTGGATTCAGCCTCCCAAAATTTGTTCATAATATAAAGTACGTCCTGGTATAACCGAGGTGGACCAGTATTCATGGTCGAAAGGGACGTGTTTCATTAGAATGAGGATTTAGACAGATGTCTTTTTGCTCTACTTTCGTTCTCAAACTCCTGCAGATTAGCAGTATGCAGATACAGTTCACAGACATGTGAGATGTCTAAGAAACATGTGAAATGAAACGTCTAAGACACATGTGAAATGATATGTCTAAGACACATGTGAAATGATATGTCTAAGAAACATGTGAAATGATATGTCTAAGAAACATGTGAAATGAAACGTCTAAGACACATGTGAAATGATATGTCTAAGAAACATGTGAAATGATATGTCTAAGAAACATGTGAAATGATATGTCTAAGAAACATGTGAAATGAGACGTCTAAGAAACATGTGAAATGAGATGTCTAAAAAACATGTGAAATGATATGTCTAAGAAACATGTGAAATGAGATGTCTAAGAAACATGTGAAATGAGATGTCTAAGAAACATGTGAAATGAGATGTCTAAGAAACATGTGAAATGAGATGTCTAAGAAAAGCAGCAAACAGAACAAGAAGAGATCACTTGAGAAATGAAGAGATTACAAGAACTGTTGGAACAACATTTGTGGTCAAAAATATTGAAAAAAGAGACGGCCACATAACCAATAGTTCGGCCACATAATGATAATAAACCATTAGTGGCCAGCGGCAAGAGCATACAACATGCAAATGGAAACATCAAAATAAATCCGCAAAATGTTTTAGTGGATAAGCGACCACATACAACCTTCTGAACTTAATGTGTAGTGATGTACAAATTCCAGACCTTCCAAGACCACGGGCAACCATTTCATAATGGCTGAGTGGACCACGGTGATGGATGAATTTTATACAGGCCAGTAGATAAGAAAGTGTGTGTGTGTGTGTGTGGGGGGGGGGAATTTGAGAATATCGGCATTCTTCCTCACGCTGTGATCAATATCCTTCCTCACGCAGGTAATGAACATCCTTCCTCACGCAGGTAATTGACATCCTTCCTCACGCAGGTAATTGACATCCTTCCTCACGCAGGTAATGAACATCCTTCCTCACGCAGGTAATGAACATTCTTCCTCACACAGGTAATTGACATCCTTCCTCACACAGGTAATGAACATCCTTCCTCACACAGGTAATTGACATCCTTCCTCACGCAGGTAATTGACATCCTTCCTCACACAGGTAATTGACATCCTTCCTCACACAGGTAATGAACATCCTTCCTCACACAGGTAATGAACATCCTTCCTCACGCAGGTAATGAACATCCTTCCTCACGCAGGTAATGAACATCCTTCCTCATGCAGGTAATTGACATCCTTCCTCACGCAGGTAATTGACATCCTTCCTCACGCAGGTAATTGACATCCTTCCTCACACAGGTAATTGACATCCTTCCTCACACAGGTAATGAACATCCTTCCTCACACAGGTAATGAACATCCTTCCTCACGCAGGTAATGAACATCCTTCCTCACGCAGGTAATGAACATCCTTCCTCACGCAGGTAATTGACATCCTTCCTCACGCAGGTAATTGACATCCTTCCTCACGCAGGTAATTGACATCCTTCCTCACGCAGGTAATGAACATCCTTCCTCACGCAGGTAATGAACATCCTTCCTCACGCAGGTAATTGACATCCTTCCTCACGCAGGTAATTGACATCCTTCTTCACGCCTGTAACCATAATATGACTTTTAGTACCATACTTTACAGCTATAAATACCACCTCACTACAACTCCCTAACTAGACATTACAGCTTCAAATACCACCTCCCTAACTAGACATTACAGCTTCAAATACCACCTCCCTAACTAGACATTACAGCTTCAAATACCACCTCCCTAACTAGACATTACAGCTTCAAATACCACCTCCCTAACTAGACATTACAGCTTCAAATACCACCTCCCTAACTAGACATTACAGCTACAAATACCACCTCACTACAACTCCCTAACTGGACATTACAGCTACAAATACCACCTCACTACAACTCCCTAACTAGACATCACAGCTACAAATGCCACCTCACTGCAACTCCCTAACGGGAAACATGCAGTATGTAACTCCCTAACGGGAAAAATGCAGTATGTAACTACCTAACGGGAAAAATGCAGTATGTAACTACCTAACGGGAAAAATGCAGTATGTAACTAACGGGAAAAATGCAGTATGTAAAAATTTGACATTTTTTAGGGGATAGACAGTATTCGAAATTTGACCAAAAATTATTTTTAAACCCCGCTTCTACTTAACAATTTCTCACACAAAAAAAGGACATACCATTTCTCACGAAAGAGAGGGAACTAATAACAGAGAGGAGCGAGTCATGACCGAGAGGGAACTAATAACAGAGAGGAGCGAGTCACGAAAGAGAGGGAACTAATAACAGAGAGGAGCGAGTCATGAACGAGAGGGAACTAATAACAGAGAGGAGCGAGTCATGAACAAGAGGGAACTAATAACATAGATGAGCGAGTCATGAACGAGAGGGAACTAGCCATGAACTAGAGGGGACTAATAACAGAGATGAGCGAGTCAAGAACGAGAGGGAACTAGCCATGAACTAGAGGGAACTAATAACAGAGATGAGCGAGTCAAGAACGAGAGGGAACTAGCCATGAACCAGAGGGAACTAATAACAGAGATGAGCGAGTCATGAATGAGAAAGAACTAATAACAGAGATGAGCGAGTCATGAATGAGAGGGAACTAATAACATAGATGAGCGAGTCATGAATGAGAGGGAACTATCCATAAACTAGAGGGAACTAATAACAGAGATGAGCGAGTCATGTTTTTAGGTAAAATTATTTAAGACTTAGGCCCTATTGAAGATGAATCTACAGGTCTGGCTTTAAACCAGAGTCATGTGATTGGCGGTCGAGTGATTTAGATATGCTACGTCCGCCAAATGTGAGAAGTTTAACACTTTAGCTTAATACAGCAGCTATAAGTCGGGTTGGCTAACCGGTCAGGTAGATGGTTATTTGGGTAGTTTATTGGTTGTATACGTGGTTGGTTGGTTGGTGGGTCGGCACGTTTAGTGGTTGGTTAGTCGGTTAGTTGATTGCTGATCCAGCGGTTCATACTCTTATACCCTTCGACTCAAGTAATCTGGTTAGTTTTCTGTGTGCATATTTTTCTTTATGTAATAACATTTCCTGGTTGTTTCAATTCGCTTGTTTTTATTCTTCTATATATCTGACTTCAGCATTTTCTTTTTTTCTTTCATTACTTCGTGTTTTCCTGTTAAGGAGTGCATGGATGCTGTTACGGCTGTGGTGGTAATAAAGGCCGCTTTGCTAAAGCTGTCGCCGCGATGTACAGGAAGAATTTTGTATTCCACCTCCGATAGATAACAATCCTTGTCCCAACCGCGGATTGAACCTGAGACCTCAGGAATCTTACGGCCACGCGTTCCACAGACTTCAGCATTGACTGTGGGTTATTTGTATGTATTGGATAAAACAGATAACCCCTACCTCAACACCTCCTCAATAATCTCTAACGACATGAATGGTAAGTAACAGTGTTATTGGCTCCTGTGTTACCGGGCATGAAAGGGGAGCAAATGAATCAACTCTGCTATCCATGCATGTTGTAGGAGGCTACTAAGGAGGTTTAGGGGGAGGGAGGGTGGAGTTGGCTGCTCCATCCATCAGAGGATTAAATTGACACAGAAGCCATGCTGAAGCCGGATGTGTTGAGTTGAAAGGGCAGATATAACAGCCAATTTGTAAACTATAACAGAACACATTAAATTCTCCACGTCCTGCTAACCTGCAGGATTTTGAGATTGAACTCAGAAGGCTAATTTTCTTTTCTCTCTTTTGAGCTCCACCAACATACAGGTCTTAAGAAAGGTCTTGTTGTCGAAACGTTGTTTCCGTCTGTTTCTGTATACCCCATAAATCTATCTGAGCTGTTTGGTTGTTTGACTTTCGTTTACAACTCTATAAATATGGGCTCAGATTTCAGGATATGATCTTCACTCGTCTAAACCACAGATACCATCAAACAGTACACTGTTCTTACTGTGTTCTATTTGTGACCGGATTACGAACGGCTCCAACATGGAATCAACATCTACCACGTGCATGAACTCCATCCGGTAACAGGTAGCACATCCTGTCTTCACAACATGCATTTTTTCAGTTCTCATCTTTTCCCCCAAGCCCGTAGATTGGGAGAATGGTTGTGTTCAAACCCCGGTGTCCGCTTAAAAAATCTTCTTCAGCGTTCATTCTCAAACTCCCGCTGGATATACCTTGTAGAGAACAATATTCCTACTAGACTTCAAACAGGATAGTCCAGAGAATGGAAATGTGTTGTGCGGTCGTTTTATTTGCGCCAATAGTCCGACACTTTTGTAATACTTTTAGTAATGAAAATGTAAATGTAGCTAAAGGTGGGTAAACAAAGGTGGGTAAACGTTTTGAACACGATCTTTTAAAAAAACATTGTTATTTTTTTCAGTAAACCCCCCCCCCCCTTTAAAAAAAATGCAGATGTATCGTATCTACAGATCTGCCGTATCTACATACCTGCCGTATCTACATACCTGCCGTATCTACATACCTGCCGTATCTACAAACCTAATTACAGAGTTGCTGTATCCACACAGACTACGTTCCAAAGATCAACTCTCCCCTCTCCCAGAAACGTGAGTTGTTGATATCAGCCACACAGACTACGTTCTGGAAATATATGCCACCTGAATAATAACATCCAACCCTAATCCACATCCACAAAAAACCCTCCAAATATCATCTTATTGATAACCTTCAGATTCCAGCAAATAACATTAGCGGTATATTTGATGGAAACGCGTAACCAGCTACACTGGATTTACATAGCTTAATCTTGCATCGAAAATAAGCAGATTTGAGTTTATTTTCGGATACCCGATGTCAGATGTATTATTGTATGGACTAAGTGACGAAACATGAAGTGGAGATATTCAAAATACACAGATGTACGTCTATCAACGAAGAATTGCATTCAGGTAAAATAAAAACTACGAAAAACAATATTAAAAAGTGTTGAAAACGGAACAAATTAAAATGCCATAATGAAATGAATATGAATTCATTATGTTTAGGTCGTATGTTACATACCCTAGATTTGCGCAATCATGCGATAGATTCAGAGAGTATTTAATCGTTTGGATGATTGTAAATGATGTATCTCTTAAATCAATGATTCTCAACATGCACCATATGTGCCAGGGTGCACATAGACTCGAAAGGGGGGGGGGAAGAAGGGGGGGGGGGAGAAGGGGGGGAGGAAGAACATTTTGAAAATGGGGAGTGTGTAGATGGTATATTACATGGATATACTGCCCTGATCATGCTGGGGTCAGAGGAAACGAGAGAGCCGACATATTGGCAGGCAATGCAGCGATTGATGGTACATTGCTGAGAGGAAATAAAGCAGACTTGATCAAGGAAGTAATAAAATCATTTAAAGATGAAGATGTATTCAATGAGGTTGAGAACGTACACATACAGAGAATGTTAGAAATAGGAGTTTCTAGAGGTGAGGGGAAGGAAAAGTAAATTTTGGGGAAAGTCCCGAAGATCACACAATCAACACATGACCGGAACTATGAGTCTACATACGCTGGGATGGCTGCTGGAACGGAAGGCGGAGCACTTATGGGATTCTCCCGCGTGCTGTAAAGCCGGTTTATAATCAAGAATAAAAAATCAAGACCATATATTGACACTAATGTCTGAACATAACCATATGTAGACAATAATACACAAAGATGATTACATATTGACACAAATACACAAATACAACCACATATTGATACACATACACACATACAACCATATGTTGACACTAATACACACATGCAACAATATATTGACATAAACACACACACACACGAGCGCGCGCAAATATCAGCGTATATTGACACCCATACAAGGATAAAACATTATAATGACACCAAAAACAAGAATATAAATATATATGAACAATAGTACACGGATCTAACACAATGACATTCACACAACAATAACTGCTATACCACGCATACAGTTATCAGCTACAGTTATTAGACTCCTGCTCCACGTGTCAGCGTTTTATAGTTTCATATTTAGCTAACCAGCTTAGCGTGACCTATCCAAAGATGTTTTTAGCAATCTAAATATAACAATTTATAATATTATTCCTGTGTTCTGATCCACATGGATTACGACAAATATAGCTATTGTATCCTACTGTGCACAGTTGGTGGGGTTTCCAGCATAGATTTACTCAGAAGACTCAAAATCTAAATGGGTAATTCCTCATGTTATTGAATAACTTAATCTACTAAAGATGTGAAGGCTGGGGCAACACAGGGTAATGAGGGGAATACAAAATTCTATTTTTTTTGCGACATTTACTTCGACTACAACAGATTGCAGATAAGTAGTTTTTTCTTCTTTAATAATACTTAGATATTTCTGCTTTTATACTAGCCGTGTGTCTTTTACTTTTACTCTCTCGCTCTCTCTCTCTCTGTCTCTTTTTTATTTCTTGTCGTATGTCTTTTTTTCTTTCTCTCATCTTCTTCTTCTTCATCGTTCTTCAGTCAGATATCAGGCTACAGCACCAATAGCATCAATGAATTGTGTGATTCGCTTAAAGTCATCCATGGAACCCCTCAAGTCTGGAAGCAGTGCGGTCTCAGTAGGCCATATTTTCTCCCTGTCTTCTTGGTGGAGTTGACAGGCATGAAGAATTTGTCAAGATACTCCTACCCTACACTTGTCCAAGACAATTGGCTGCTCTTTAACGTTTAATATATTTCTCAAACGGTGTTTTACAAATTATTTCAACCATTTGCGAGGCTGACCAATGTTAACTTTATACAAACACACACACATTTCTCAAGCGGTGTTTTACAAATAATTTTAACCATTTGCAAGACGTGACCAATATTAACTTTGTACACAGACACACACATTATATATATATATATATACATATATATATATATATATATATATACATATATATCATTGCTTTATAACAACGTGCTATTTTTACGTATAATATACCATGTAATACACATTCTATAATCAATCAATCAATCAATCAATCAACAAACCAACCAACCAACCAACAAACCAATCAATCAATCAATCAATCAATCAATCAACCAACCAACCAACCAATCAATCAATCAATCAATCAATCAATCAATCAATCAATCAATCAATCAATCGATCAATCAATCAACCAATCAATCAATCAATCAATCAATCAATCATCAATCAAATCAATCAAATCAATCAATCAATCAAATCAATCAATCAATATGGTTTTAAAATCAATCAATGCTGATATTGAACATATCTTGTCATAGATCACTAAGACAAACCCCAGCACCACAGCACAAATTGTCCGAACATAGAAACCCCAAGGAAAGGCGATGAAGAGGTTGATACAAATAATTAGTACATAATAAACGCGAATACAGAAATGAAGAGTATGAAACAGCCAAAGCACATTCTACTAGAAATACACGGAATTCCAAATGATCACACAAACTTCTGACTGTTGCCTGTTACACGGAATTCCAAATTATCACACCAAGGTCTGACTGTTGCCTGTTACACGGAATTCCAAATTATCACACCAAGGTCTGACTGTTGCCTGTTACACGGAATTCCAAATGATCACACACACTTCTGACTGTTGCCTGTTACACGGAATTCCAAATTATCACACCAAGGTCTGACTGTTGCCTGATGAAAAATGTTCAGTTGTCACTGTGCGCATATGCTATACTGCCGACTAAATAAAACCATTGGTCAGACCACGAGAGTGACAAGTTGTAAATAAAACCATGGGTCAGACCACGAAAGTGACAAGTTGTAAAGATTTGTATACCTAGTATTACATCGCCACAGAGTGTCCTTATACAGGATGGTTTTAGATGAAACGCGTTTATTGGATAGCGCTTGCTCTGACCTGAAAAAAACTATATTGTTGTTCGTCCATGAAAAGTGATGCTGACATTTTTTACATCAACTTTTGAAATTCAGAGTTATGTCTTCGTCTATGAGATCGTAGATGGCTAATAAACCCTATTCTGTCCGCAAAATGTCCGTGAACAGTTCGGACATGAAATTACCACTAAAGATGTTTTTTTAATTAAAAAAATATACATGTGACTTTCTAGCTACTCCCCGACGTAGAGCTGCTTGTTATTCCTCTTTTCTCAAGATGATTAGCCTTTTTTTTAAATTGTAGAGGGAAAAACTAGATATGGCATGGTGGCTTTTTATTGTATCATCGGATTTTTTTTGGACAAAACTAGATATGGCATGGTGGCTTTTTTTAATTGTTTCTTCTGATTTTTTGGACAAACTAGATATGGCATGGTGGCTTTTTATTGTTTCATCGGTTTATTTGGACAAAACTATATATGGCATGGTGACTTTTTATTGTTTCATCGGTTTATTTGGACAAAACTATATATGGCATGATGGCCATTTACTGTGTCATCGGTTTCTGGACAAAACTATATATGGCATGGTGGCCTTTTGCTGTTTCATCGGTTTCTGGACAAAACTATATATGGCATGGTGGCCTTTTACTGTTTCAGTGGTTTCTGGACAAAACTATAAGGAAGGAAAAATCACACATATATTATGTGATACTATACACAAGATATTTACATACTCACGTATATAATCAAGAGAGAGATAGAGAGATAGAGAGAGATAGAGAGAGTGAAGAGAGAAAGAGAGTGAAGAGAGAAAGAGAGAGAGTGAAGAGAAAGAGAGAGAGAGAGAAAGAGAGAGAGAGAGTAAGGAGAGAAAGAGAGAGAGTGAAGAGAGAAAGAGAGAGAGTGAAGAGAGAAAGAGAGAGAGTGTGAAGAGAGAAAGAGAGAGTGAAGAGAGAAAGAGAGAGAGAGTGAAGAGAGAAAGAGAGAGAGAGTGAAGAGAGAAAGAGAGAGAGTGAAGAGAGAAAGAGAGAGAGAGTGAAGAGAGAAAGAGAGAGAGAAGAGAGAAAGAAAGAGAGAGAGAGTGAAGAGAGAAAGAGAGAGTGAAGAGAGAAAGAGAGTTAAAATATATGTAGCGATAGCAAACACCGAGAAATAAAATGAAGTACTCACCCCCATCTGCATAATTCTCACATCCGTATCCGTCTTGAAGACCTGTAGTCCACGTACCCTCATATCTGGCACCAGAAGTTGTACTAGCTCGAACACCATATCTGCCCTTGAATCCCTGCGTCCACTCTCCTTTATAAGCCCATCTACCTTTGTTCTCCACACCAAGACCATGCCTCTTTCCCTGAAACCACTGACCTTTGTAGGCATTTCCACTAGGCCAGGTGTACACCCCAGACACCTCAAATCCATACTGCCACGCACCTGCATACTCTCCTTGCCCTTTTGGTCCCGTACAGACGCCATTACCATGTGCTTTACCATCCTCCCACCCTCCGCAGTATGTGCCTCCATCATCGAAATCAAATCTCCCTCCACCGGTCGTCATTTGGTCGAATAGATCACAACGATAAACATGGTGTCATGTGATTAACAAAATAATCTAGATTTGTACATCTCTTCCTCGCTAGACAAGACTAAACCTGCAGCCACAAACAAATCACAGAATTGTAAACAACCATATATTTTTGTGGGGAGATTTCCAAATTTCTAGAATTATTAAATCACAAAGTCTTTTGATGCAGGATGAGATATGGCTTTTAGAAATCTCCACGAAGATTGCCAAAATAACTAATATTTTATTAATAGTATGTAAACAATTATAGATAATTTTAGCGAAATTATAAATAAAGCCACAAATCCAACAGACTGAAAGAAATTCAACTCTGAGGATCCCTCTATGGGTATGTTTGTTGAAAATGTCGACGTCGTAGCGTTTACACAATATCAACTGTTGTGCTGCTGTGTGTTTGGATTGTGCTGGGAAACACACAATATGCTGGTGGTTAAATAGCAATAATTTTCTCTGAACTACACCACCTTAACATGTAACACATCAATATCAAAGTAATATCCATAAAAATCGATTTCAATATGAAACAGTCTTCGATATGACACATATTTCCGTATATGGTATACAACTTCAACCCGAAACTAACAGTTTCAATTAACTTTAACACGTAACAACATCTAAAGCTGACGTCAATGTAAAGCTGACATAATTCGGAAGCTGATGTAAATCTGAAGCTGACGTAAATCTGAGGCTGACGTAAA
Organism: Meghimatium bilineatum; assembly: GCA_034231615.1. NCBI lineage: Eukaryota > Metazoa > Mollusca > Gastropoda > Stylommatophora > Philomycidae > Meghimatium > Meghimatium bilineatum. The sequence goes on from CM067308.1 coordinate 48,268,617, forward strand.
TCTGAGGCTGGTGTAAATTCTGAAGCTGATGTAAATCTGAAGCTGACGTAAATCTGAAGCTGGCGTAAGTCTGAAGCTGAAGTAAATCTAAAGCTGGCGTAAATCTGAAGTAAATCTGAAGCTGGCGTAAATCTGAAGTAAATCTGAAGCTGGCGTAAATATGAAGAAGACGTAAGTTATTTTTAGAAATAGAACAATATCCTCATATATATGATTGTCGCTGTTTCCAGGGGCGCAGATGGAAGCAGTGAAAGTTAGAAGAACTGGGCTTTCGAAAGTTGATTGCAGGTACAGTCCTTCTTGAGTTTTATTCAGGACGACTGTCGAATTTGAGATAATCCTTCTGATGGACCCACATGGTCAGAGTCTGAAAGAATATATTCATTTGTTAAAATCTTATATAATTTTTAATAAATAACATTTAGATAATATAAAGTGTCTTTCTATCTCGAAACAACAACAATAAGGTTTCTTCCTGGCAAAAAAAAATAAGGTGTCTCCCTTGCAACAATACGGTGTTTTCCTGACAATAATAATGTGTCTTCCTGGAAACAAATAAGATATCTACCTCCCAACAATACGGTGTCTTCCTGGCAACAACAAAGTGTCTTCCTGGCAACAATACAGTAACTTACGGGCAACAATACGGTGTCTTACTGGTAACAATAATGTTTCTTCCTAACAATAATACAATGTCTTCCTAGCAAAAATACGGTGTCTTCCTGGTAACAATAAAGTGTCGTCCTGGTAAAAATGTGGTGTCCTCCTGGACACAATAAGCTGCCTTTCTGCAACAATAATGTGATATCTTGGCAACAATAAAGTGTCTTCCTGACAACAATAAGGTATCTCCCTCACAACAATACAAAAAAAGTGTCCTCTTTGCGACAATATGGTGTCTCCCTGGTAACATTTGGTTGCTATGCATCTTCACATGGTTGATGTTGTCCTGACGGAATAAAATGATCGACGGTAAATGTAATTGAATGGCCATCATGAGAGCCTATCTTGGTAGCAGTCATCATAACCTTTCGAATACCCCTGCCGATCCTGAGCTAATAGTCCTGCTTATATTAGAGTCATGTTCAGGTCTTTGATATATTGCTTTCATCTTCATCGTAGTCTGTCTCTTATTCATTGCCCTGGCATCATCCCCTCTATTATGGTTGTTCACGGGCTGTCATGTAGTTTGCTATGGTTAAAATAGTGTAGTTTTTAGAGATATAATTGTTATTTAGCTAGTAAAGCGTGAAACAAAGTAATGAAGTTCTGTTAGTAACACGAAACACACATAGGCACACACACACACAAATCGACGTTTCGACTGAAAGGCCTTTATTAAGGTAACATACAGATATACATCAAAAAGGATAAATAGGGACGATACAACTTACGTTCACATGTCTAGCAAAATGGCCGGAAGGTAACCGATGAATAGTTTTGTTAAACATAATAAATCCTGCCTCTTCTTCCTGTGAAGCTAAATCTTTCGTCGTAATGTTAAACATTAGAAGGTGTCACTCTAGCATATTTTAGTACATCTAGTGCCTCTGTGGTGGTAACATTGTTTTTAATGTTTTTACTGTTCTTCACTATTTGTTTTATATATTCTTGAGAAAGACCTAACGGTTCGAAACGTAGAAAATGTCTTGTGTATTGCAATTTGTATGTTTTCTTGTTTACACCTCACAACCCCTTAATCTTAGTAATAGTTCGTCTGTTTTGCTCAAGTGAAACATGAAAAACCTGTGTTCTACGTAAGTATTATTGCTGTCTCGGTTCACTGCAGTATTACCTTATACTGAAGATATAAATGTAATAAAATATTGAGGATATAAAGAAAAGAAAATATTGAAGATATACAGATAATACAATATTAAAGATATAAAGATAAATAAAATATTAAAGATATAAAAAATAATAAAATATTGAAGATATAAAGGTAATAACATATTAAAGATATATCTATCTATTGTCACTGAAGATGTAAAAATAATAAAATATTAAAGATATGCAAATAATAAAATATTAAAGATACAAAAGAGAACGCGATGCAGTTAAATACGATCGCAATCAATCAGTTTATCTTAATAACCGATATCATGATCACACACAGAAGTGTGTATTGTCTGTCTTTCGGGCGAATGAATGAAATAAAACCGGGCTATTATCGATCTACCCGCTGCTGCAGCTGACAACACATGCCGCGATATGCTATCTATCAAGTATATCGATCAGACTGGAAGGCAACATTGGAATCGATTACCTCCAGCCAACAATGTCTATCCGTACGGTGATGAGCTAGTATTTTCCGTTTACGTTTACATAGATATCAATGCATTATTTTTTTTCGTGTAGTAAATACATTATTCGGAGTTATTGCAGATAGTAGCATCGATTACACGTGGAGATATAACCGACGAAATAACAAGTAGCATTATTAGAATAACTAAAAAAAAATACGTGATACATACCTTATGTAGGACGTTGCTATTCAAATATTGTTGAAGTTGTAGGCAGCACTCAACTATGTTCACTTTAAGAATGAAGTGGGTCAGTGCTTTTGGTTGTTGTCGCAAAATGCATTACTCGATTATTAAGTGCCCAATAACATTTTTTTAATCTTTCGTTTTAAAATGTTTTTTAAATAATGTTTTTAGTTGTTTTAAATAATATTGTTTTTATATGCCATCAGATGTTTAAAAAATCATATGTTGTCGCGGAGTAATGTGGGGGTGTGTTTTGACCCACTTCATTCTTAGAGTGAACAGAGTATAGTAAATCCAATCGTATCGCCTGTACAATATGCAAGATCGACTTTCGAACCACAGTCACGTTCGTGCGAGTTGGGTTGGTGAAGTAGGTCCATTATTGACCACCGAACAGACAGTAGTATTATTATCGGTAGTTATGAGAAGTTACGAATATGATATATCAGATTGCAAATACCACTATCTCTGTCACTGTCTCTGTCACTCTGTCACTATCTCTGTCACTGTCACTGTCGCTGTCACTATATCTGTCACTGTCTCTGTCACTGTCTCTGTCACTATTTATGTCACTATCTCTGTCACTGTCAATGTCTCTGTCACTATTTCTGTCACTGTCTGTCACTATCTCTGTCACTATTTCTGTCACTGTCTCTATCACTGTCTCTGTCACTGTCTCTATCACTGTCTCTGTCACTGTCTCTGTCACTATCTCTGTCACTGTCTCTGTCACTATTTCTGTCACTGTCTGTCACTATCTCTGTCACTATTTCTGTCACTATTTCTGTCACTGTCTCTGTCACTGTCTCTGTCACTATCTCTGTCACTGTCTCTGTCACTATCTCTGTCACTGTCTCTGTCACTATCTCTGTCACTATTTCTGTCACTATCTCTGTCACTGTCTCTGTCACTGTCTCTGTCACTGTCACTGTCTCTGTCACTATCTCTGTCACTATCTCTGTCACTATCTCTGTCACTATCTCTGTCACTGTCTCTGTCACTATCTCTGTCACTGTCTCTGTCACTATCTCTGTCACTGTCTCTGTCACTGTCTCTGTCACTGTCTCTGTCACTGTCTCTGTCACTATCTCTGTCACTATCTCTGTCACTGTCTCTGTCACTATCTCTGTCACTATCTCTGTCACTGTCTCTGTCACTATCTCTGTCACTGTCTCTGTCACTATCTCTGTCACTATTTCTGTCACTATCTCTGTCACTGTCTCTGTCACTGTCACTGTCTCTGTCACTATCTCTGTCACTATCTCTGTCACTGTCACTGTCTCTGTCACTATCTCTGTCACTATCTCTGTCACTATCTCTGTCACTATCTCTGTCACTATCTCTGTCACTGTCTCTGTCACTGTCTCTTGTCACTATTTCTGTCACTATTTCTGTCACTATCGCTAAGAGACAGAATGAGAAATGAGGACATTAGACAAAGAACCGGCACCGTCCCAATTTTAGAGTATATTAAGAGCCAACAGATCAAAAGGTTTGCATACATCAGCAGACTACAACCAGACAGAATACCACATCAAGCTGTGCAACACAGATACAGTGAAGGCAGGCCTCGAGGCCGACCTATTTGATCCATCCTGCAGCAGGACAATGACCCTACAAGACTTCCAGAAGGATATAGTCCAGAGAATGGCAATGCGTTGTGTTGCCGGTTTATTTGCGCCAATGGCCCGACACATCCGTCTTCGATGACTGTTATATTTCAAACCTTGGATAACGAGTGGACTCAAAACCAATGTCTGCTGTTTGATAGACGAATATATAACATTACACTGTCGCGGCTTCCAACCGCTTGTGTTGCTGCGCAGCTAAAAGTGCACTGTGGTGTGTTGCGGATAATTACGGGAGCAGGCATGCCTACTTTTCTAGACTTCGTTACGTGATAGTTGATCGATTGGCGTCAAGTCTTACAGTTTCGATTGCAACCCGACTCTTCTAGCGTAGAGTTGTATGAAATTCAGTTAGCACGGGGAATCGTTACTAACTGAAGTGTAGCGGGCAGTGCTCTTAAAGGTAGTACAGTCAAATCTCATTATAACAACTTTGTCTGGACCGAGGAAATATTTATATGTAATAACAAAAATTCGCTATATATATATGTAATAACAGAAATTTGTTATATATATGCTATAACAGAAATTTGCTATATATAGTATAAATAATAAGGGATAAATATAATTGGGGATTTTGAAAAGTGTTGTTATATAGGGAAATTTGTTATAATAGGATGTGCTATAGAGGGGTTCAAATTCATGACAGATATGTCTATAGGTGAGGCATCTAGGGTTACATGACGTCGAAGTCGGTGAAAAAAACGAAAGGTGTTAGCAAGAAGGGAAATGACATAACCTAGGTAGGAGGGTGCGTGATGGAGGATGAACATGTCTAAGAGAAATATGAAGTGTCAGGGAGAAATATGAAGTGTCAGGGAGAAATATGAAGTGTAATGGAATAATGTGAGGTGTCAAGGAGAAATATGAAGTGTAATGGAGAAATATGAAGTATAATGGAGAAATATGAAGTGTCAGGGAGAAATATGAAATTAGAGAGAGAGAGAGAGAGAGAGAGAGAGAGAGAGAGAAGATATATATGAAGTGTCAGGGATGTAAACATAGTCTGCCAGAATTTGGAGTAACTTGAAAATATGAGAATATAGGACGCTAGTACAAATATAGGACGCTAGTACAAATATAGGACGCTAGTACAAATATAAGACACTAGTACAAATATAGGACGCTAGTACAAATATAGGACGCTAGTACAAATATAAGACACTAGTACAAATATAGGACGCTAGTACAAATATAAGACACTAGTACAAATATAGGACGCTAGTACAAATATAGGACGCTTGTACAAATATAAGACACTAGTACAAATATAGGACGCTAGTACAAATATAGGACGCTAGTACAAATATAAGACACTAGTACAAATATAGGACGCTAGTACAAATATAAGACACTAGTACAAATATAGGACGCTAGTACAAATATAAGACACTAGTACAAATATAAGACACTAGTACACATATAGGACGCTAGTACAAATATAGGACGCTAGTACAAATATAAGACACTAGTACAAATATAGGACGCTAGTACAAATATAGGACGCTTGTACAAATATAAGACACTAGTACAAATATAGGACGCTAGTACAAATATAGGACGCTAGTACAAATATAAGACACTAGTACAAATATAGGACGCTAGTACAAATATAGGACGCTAGTACAAATATAAGACGCTAGTACAAATATAGGACGCTAGTACAAATATAGGACGCTAGTACAAATATAAGACACTAGTACAAATATAGGACGCTAGTACAAATATAGGACGCTAGTACAAATATAAGACACTAGTACAAATATAGGACGCTAGTACAAATATAAGACACTAGTACAAATATAAGACACTAGTACAAATATAAGACACTAGTACAAATATAGGACGCTAGTACAAATATAGGACGCTAGTACAAATATAGGACGCTAGTACAAATATAAGACACTAGTACAAATATAGGACACTAGTACAAATATAGGACGCTAGTACAAATATAAGACACTAGTACAAATATAAGACACTAGTACAAATATAAGACACTAGTACAAATATAAGACACTAGTACAAATATAAGACACTAGTACAAATATAAGACACTAGTACAAATATAGGACGCTAGTACAAATATAAGACACTAGTACAAATATAAGACACTAGTACAAATATAGGACGCTAGTACAAATATAGGACGCTTGTACAAATATAAGACACTAGTACAAATATAAGACACTAGTAGAAATATAGGACGCTAGTACAAATATAAGACACTAGTAGAAATATAGGACATTAGTACAAATATAGGACATTAGTACAAATATAAGACACTAGTACAAATATAAGACACTAGTAGAAATATAGGACGCTAGTACAAATATAAGACACTAGTACAAATATAGGACATTAGTACAAATATAAGACACTAGTACAAATATAAGACACTAGTACAAATATAAGACGCTAGTACAAATATAAGACACTAGTACAAATATAAGACATTAGTACAAATATAAGACACTAGTAGAAATATAGGACGCTAGTACAAATATAAGACACTAGTACAAATATAGGATATTAGTACAAATATAAGACACTAGTACAAATATAAGACACTAGTACAAATATAAGACACTAGTACAAATATAAGACAATAGTACAAATATAAGACACTAGTACAAATATAAGACATTAGTACAAATATAAGACACTAGTACAAATATAAGACACTAGTACAAATATAGGACATTAGTACAAATATAAGACACTAGTACAAATATAGGACATTAGTACAAATATAAGACACTAGTACAAATATAAGACACTAGTACAAATATAAGACGCTAGTACAAATATAAGACACTAGTACAAATATAGGACGCTAGTACAAATATAAGACACTAGTAGAAATATAGGACGCTAGTACAAATATAGGACGCTAGTACAAATATAGGACGCTAGTACAAATATAAGACGCTAGTACAAATATAGGACGCTAGTACAAATATAGGACGCTAGTACAAATATAAGACACTAGTACAAATATAGGACGCTAGTACAAATATAGGACAAGATAATGTGATTGTACACGAAGAGTACAAGAGTAAAGATAATGTGTATCTACACGTAGATTACAAGAGAATAGTTTATGTTAATCTATAAGTAGCAACACGTTTGCTACAGTTCCTGATTTCAACACAAAACAACAAAAACAGAAAAACACCGAACCATATGCAGGTACAGCCCGTCATCGATACCCTATCTCAGTGTTTCTCAAACCACACCTTACTCAGGTACAACCCGTCATTAACATCATATCCCAGTGTTTCTCAAACACGTTGCTATCACCGCCCCTTCCGTAAATATTGTCTAGTGGGCGTTCTCGCCTACTTCAAGAAACCTATGCACTAAACAAAAGAAAACCATGATATTTCGATTACATGAAAAGCCCTGATATAACCAAGGATATTACGCAATCTGGGGTTTAAAGCAAGTACTTTTTTTAAAGAGGTTAATCCTAAATTAGAGGAAAAATTAAAGGATTCTGTGAGAAGAATGAATAATAGTCGAACTTTATAACATGCATTATTTGCAGAACTTTAAGAAAAGCTGCCACCCGTGGTTTGCGGGATCAAAAGGGGATCGACGAATATTGGCATTCTGACCTGCCAAGCATGTAGTAGGAAGCGACAAATAAGGTTTAATTGGTATGATTGGCTGTCATATTGCATTGATAATAACAGAGACAAAAGTTGTTTTTATTGCAAAGTCGTTCGCGTCATGCCGAAAGTCTCAACCATCACAGCCAAGCTGTAAACTATAAAAAACAGGATTACATTCTCCAGACAGCATCCTGCGATCTGTAGGAGTCTGAGAACAAAGAAGAAGATGAAGAAGAAGAAAAAGAAGGTTCTTGAAGATAGATCACTTCAATGTATGAAAATATCTGTCAGATATGAAGACAGATTATTTCAATGTATGAAAATATCTGTAAGATATAGCGATATATCAATTCAAGATATAAAGATGTCTGTAAAACATTAATTAATTACATTTCTACCCCCCCCCCCCAATCAATGAGCGCCTTAAACGTGTTGAAGACACCTTGGTCTGGAAACCAGCATTGCGTAGTACAAGCTTGTGTTGAAGACACGGTCTAGAAACCAGCATTGCGTAGTACAAGCAGGTGTTGAAGACACATTGGTCTGGAAACCAGCATTGCGTAGTACAAGCAGGTGCTGCAGACACATTGGTCTGGAAACCAGCATTACGTAGTACAAGCAGGTGTTGAAGACACGGTCTAGAAACCAGCAGTGCGTAGTACAAGCAAGTGTTGAAGACACGGTCTAGAAACCAGCAGTGCGTAGTACAAGCAAGTGTTGAAGACACGGTCTAGAAACCAGCATTGCGTAGTACAAGCAGGTGTTGAAGACACCTTGGTCTAGAAACCAGCATTGCGTAGTACAAGCAGGTGTTTAAGACACGGTCTGGAAACCAGCATTGCGTAGTACAAGCAGGTGCTGCAGACACATTGGTCTGGAAACCAGCATTGCGTAGTACACGCAGGTGTTGAAGACACGGTCTAGAAACCAGCAGTGCGTAGTACAAGCAAGTGTTTAAGACACGGTCTAGAAACCAGCATTGCGTAGTACAAGCAGGTGTTTAAGACACGGTCTGGAAACCAGCATTGCGTAGTACAAGCAGGTGCTGCAGACACATTGGTCTGGAAACCAGCATTGCGTAGTACACGCAGGTGTTGAAGACACGGTCTAGAAACCAGCAGTGCGTAGTACAAGCAAGTGTTGAAGACACCTTGGTCTGGAAACCAGCATTGCGTAGTACAAACAGGTGCTGCAGACACCTTGGTCTGGAAACCAGCATTGCGTAGTACAAGCAAGTACTGAATCGTTCAAGAAAACTCTGACGGACTGGAAACCGAAAAATACAACACTCAAACACAAATGCCATGCCACCACTATATGACTACTCAACGAAATCAGCAAAACGAGGCTCTGCAGAATGAGGTTCTCTCTTAATCCGTGACACTGGACGGTATAAACCCTAATGGCTATTGGGGAAAGAAGCCTTCTAAAATGACATGAGACGTATTCTCTTGATTTTCATTGGCTGTCACACAAAGTATAATCATAGCGACCAATGAAAATCACGGAAATAGTCAAAGGAATCATTAAGAAGGATTGTTTTCTTATTAAGCAGGTCTTTTATTGTAACTGTCATTCTTTTAATGGACGACTGTTTTGATATGAAAGGCCGGCCGTACTTTCTAAAATAACACTCATTATTTGACTCAAATACACTCATTATCTGATTCAAATACACTCATTATCTGACTCAAATACACTCATTATCTGACAAATACACTCATTATCTGACAAATACACTCATTATCTGACTCAAATACACTCATTATCTAACCAAATACACTCATTATCTGACTCAAATACACTCACTATCTGACTCAAATATCAAAAAGAATTTACTTGACAAAGATATCTAAAACAGCAGACGATAACATATACGCCATTGACATAATGCGACAGAGGAATATTGGATCTGAATGCGTGATTTAACTGTAATTGATATGACAATATGGGAAGGAACTGTAATTGATATGACAATATGGGAAGGAACTGTAATTGATATGACAATATGGGAAGGAACTGTAATTGGTATGACAATATGGGAAGGAACTGTAATTGGTATGACAACATGGGAAGGAACTGTAATTGGTATGACAATATGGGAAGGAACTGTAATTGGTATGACACTATGGGAAGGAACTGTAATGGGTATGACAATATGGGAAGGAACTGTAATTGGTATGACAATATGGGAAGGAACTGTAATTGGTACGACAATATGGGAAGAAACTGTAATTGGTATGACAATTTGGGAAGGAACTGTAATTGGTATGACAATATGGGAAGGAACTGTAATTGGTATGATAATATGGGAAGGAACTGTAATTGGTATGACAACATGGGAAGGAACTGTAATTGGTATGACAATATGGGAAGGAACTGTAATTGGTATGACAATATGGGAAGGAACTGTAATGGGTATGACATGATGGGAAGAAAATGTATTGGTATGACAATATGGGAAGGAACTGTAATAGGTACGACAATATGGGAAGGAACTGTAATTGGCATGACAATATGGGAAGGAACTGTAATTGATATGACAATATGGGAAGGAACTGTAATTGGTATGACAATATGGGAAGGAACTGTAATTGATATGACAATATAAGGAATTGTAATTGGTATAACAATATGAGAAGGAAATTTAATTGGTATGACAATATGGGAAGGAACTGCAATTGGTATAACTATATGGGAAGGAACTGTAATTGGTATGACAATATGGCAAAGGAATATCTACTATCTATGTAGCGTGTCCTTTACCGAACGTTGTCCCCACTTCCCGGTTCTGTGCAAGCTGCCCAGCCTCTTTCAGTGTTATTTTCAGTAGGTCTTCCATATCTAGTGTCCATATAGACTTGGTTGGCCTCTTGTTCTCTTTCTTGGTACTTTCCCCTTCAAGATTAATCTGTCAATCACACTACACATCTCAAACATACAACACATTTCAAACATACAACATATCTCAAACATGCAACACCTCTCAACATATCTTCTGCCGAAGACGGATGTGTCGGGCCATTGGCGCAAATAAAACGGCGAAACAACGCATTTCCATTCTCTGGACTACATCCTTCTGGAAATATAATAGGACCATGGTCCTAATACAAGAGATATCCAGTGGGAGTTTGAGAATGAACGCTGAAGAAGAAGAAGATATAACACATCTCAAACATACAACATTTCTCAAGCATATAACATATCTCAAACATGCAACATAAGACTGCTAACTAAACAGTAACCAAAACATCGCAGAATTCTGTATGAAACAGAACGGGATCCTAATCTTTGATTGTTATTTTTATGAAAAGAATCTCCAGAGAAGTACACAAAGAAAAAAGAAGAAATCGAACAGGCACAGTGCACACATAACAGGCGCAGTGCACACATAACAGGCGCAGTGCACACATAACAGGCACAGTGCACACATAACCGAATTAACTTGACTGACTTAAGATATATCGATCTGTTGAACGACAGATGTGCCAGACAGGATGTAAATCTTGCATGTGTATAGTAATCAAGGCAATCCAGCGTGAACAATTGGTAGACAATATAAGAACTAAACTTCAAGAAGGAAGTTCATTCACAGATTGAAATCAACTCTGTCAGCAGATTGTGATTATCATCATCATGTGACATATTCTTTCCAGAACCTGGTCTTCATTACGCATTCTCTGAACACTCAGCGATTCTGAGCGAGTTGGCCTGCCGCTGCTAGAGACATATTTAAGTAATCTAATATATCATTGCACTATTGTCGTCTTGGGCGCCCTCTTCCCCTGTTGCCGCTAACTCTGCTTTTAGCTATTAATCCTTCCATGCTGTTATGTATCTCTATAATGATATTTGGTTGTGGTATGTCATTTTTATGTTTACCTCTAGATTGTACTCTTCCCTTTTGTATCTATATTTATTTCTATAATGATCATGTTAATTAAGGTGAACAGTTCTTACTCGGCACATTAAATATTGTGAAAGAATATTGTGAGTCTTTATAAAGACTTTTTGTTGGAACTCTGACGTGTGTGTTATTATGTATGTTATATGTGTAACCATTGATTATCAAACCTTCATTATCCTGTTCCTAGTTTTGCCTATTTGATGTGATGCGGTTGTGACACATAAGTATAACTAAAGCGGTTATTGTTTGGTTAAATGGTTAAAGAAACGTCAATTAATCAAGTGCCATGCCGAGTGACAGGCGATCATGCTTCCCACGACTCTTGTGCTGTTAATAAGTTCAGTTATTGGCATTTTTTTGGTGCCGCAATGACAACCCATCAAGAAATTTCTCTATTTGTCTTCCTCTGCCACTTCTCCCTGTGATCTTTCCAGTTGTTACTAAATGTTCAAGTTTTATTTTTCTCATCACATTTCCTAAAAATCTTGATTGACAACAACTGACCTCACCTTAAAGGATGATTTAATAGCCCAATTTCAACCAATCACACCTTCCACGATATTGTAATAAATAACGGATATATATCTATCCATAATATGCCAGTAATCCGCCAGGACCGTATGGATACTACATTGGATGTGTCAACGTACAAGAGTCCTCTAGCGATTCATATCATCCACAATGTGGATGGAAAAAATCAAGACCTGTACCACATCCTCTATCATCATTACTATAATTATCATCAACAATATCATCATTTCTATAATTATCATCAACAATATCATCATTTCTATAATTATCATCAACAATATCATCATTTCTATAATTATCATCAACAATATCATCATTTCTATAATTATCATCATCCTCTATCATCATTTCTATAATTATCATCAACAATATCATCATTTCTATAATTATCATCAACAATATCATCATTTCTATAATTATCATCAACAATATCATCATTTCTATAATTATCATCATCCTCTATCATCATTTCTATAATTATCATCATCCTCTATCATCATATTTGGACTTTCTTTGTTGTGTTATCTTTCTTAGATTGTCATATAATAACTAACAAGTTTCCCTGTTCAAATCCCGCATTGATGGTTTTCCTGTTCAAATCCCGCATTGATGGTTTCGCATTGTTCCTCTAGCAATACTTCTTATGCGTGTCTCATTTTTCTTCTGATATTTATGTTGATTTGTCTATGCTTCTATGCCATTTCATGGACCACTTTTATCCATGTATAGATCCCCCATAGGAAAGAGCAGAAAAACTTCTGGTAGCTTTCTGTGTGTAATGTGCAAGGGTTAGTCCTGAAACTAGAGATATTGAGTTTGTGCCGTGTGTGCCGGTTCTCATGAGTTGATTTATTGTAGGAACAATAGCCACATCTAGTTTCATGTATCCGTACAAATATGGTCATCGATTGTGTGAGGGATACGTTAAGTTTGCTGGAAGGTGAACTCGGAACAGGTAAGATGTCTAATGTGAGATAAGGTTTACCTAGTGGTTGGACAGGTACGATGTCTTATGTGAGCTAAGGTTTAACTAGTAGTTGGACAAGTAAGATGTGTTATGTGAGATAAGGTTTAACTAGTGGTTGGACACGTAAGATGTGTTATGTGAGATAAGGTGTAACTAGTAGTTGGACAGGTAAGATGTGTTATGTGAGATAAGGTTTAACTAGTAGTTGGACAAGTAAGATGTCTTATGTGAGATAAGGTTAAACTGGCGATTTGACAGGTAAGATGTGTTATGTGAGGTAAGGTTTAACTAGTGTTTGGACAGGTAAGATGTATTATGTGAGATCAGGTTTAACTAGTGTTTGTACAGGTAAGAAGTGTTATGTGAGATAAGATTTAACTAGTGGTTGGACAGGTGAGATATTTTAAGTGAGATAAGGTTTAACAATCGCGTTACAATTTAAAAAATGCGCTACATCTTGTGAAAGAAAAGTAATACAGTAACTCACCAACGGAGAGTAGCTAGAAAGTAATGCAGTAACTCACCAACGGAGAGTAGCTAGAAAGTACTGCAGTAACTCACCAACGGAGAGTAGCTAGAAAGTAATGCAGTAACTCACCAACGGAGAGTAGCTAGAAAGTAATGCAGTAACTCACCAACGGAGAGTAGCTAGAAAGTAATGCAGTAACTCACCAACGGAGAGTAACTAGAAAGTAATACAGTAACTCACCAACGGAGAGTAGCTAGAAAGTCACGGTTAGATTAACATTCATCTGTTATGCTTATCCCATGTCTGACTAGCCCAAAGACCCTTGCCTCCATCTCTAGCCTAACTCCATCATCCCATGTCTGACTAGCCCAAAGACCCTTGCCTCCATCATCTCTGGCCTAACTCCATCATCCCATGTCTGACTAGCCCAAAGACCCTTGCCTCCATCATCTCTGGCCTAACTCCATCATCCCATGTCTGACTAGCCCAAAGACCCTTGCCTCCATCATTGTTAGGCATCTAAAAACTCATAGTCCAGATCATAACTCTAATAGAATTTCATAAAGTATGGCATATGGTCATCAACATCATCATCATCATCATCATCATCATCATCATGGGATGGACAAACATAAACAATCTCTTGTAAAGTATGTACGTATTTATTATGAAAGATTCTCTTGGTCGGTTCAGAGACACGAGATGACATATTGTGAACACTGCGGTTCAGAGACAAGAGATACCAGATTGGGAACACTACGGTTCAGAGACAAGAGATGACAGATTGTGAACACTGCGGTTCAGAGACAAGAGATACCAGATTGGGAACACTGCGGTTCAGAGACAAGAGATACCAGATTGGGAACACTGCGGTTCAGAGACAAGAGATACCAGATTGGGAACACTACGGTTCAGAGACAAGAGATACCAGATTGGGAACACTACGGTTCAGAGACAAGAGATACCAGATTGGGAACACTACGGTTCAGAGACAAGAGATGACAGATTGTGAACACTGCGGTTCAGAGACAAGAGATACCAGATTGTGAACACTGCGGTTCAGAGACAAGAGATACCAGATTGGGAACACTACGGTTCAGAGACAAGAGATACCAGATTGTGAACACGGCGGTTCAGAGACAAGAGATACCAGATTGGGAACACTACGGTTCAGAGACAAGAGATACCAGATTGGGAACACTACGGTTCAGAGACAAGAGATACCAGATTGTGAACACTGCGGTTCAGAGACAAGAGATACCAGATTGGGAACACTACGGTTCAGAGACAAGAGATACCAGATTGTGAACACGGCGGTTCAGAGACAGACAAGAGATGACAGATTGTGAACACGGCGGTTCAGAGACAGACAAGAGATGACAGATTGTGAAGAATACAATATGACATCTATAGTGAATGTGACAAGAAGTAAGACAAGGTTAGAGTTTATTGAGTACAGTCAACAGGTTTTTGTGTGCAATCAAACAGTCGGTAGTCGCCTGGGTGTCGGCGGAGCCCGAAAGAGGAGCACGCGATAGCAACACTGCTACATGCAATGGATGTAGTAAGAGGAGATTAGCGATTAAAAAGGTGTTGGAGTATAGATGCCCGTCCCATTCCATAGAAGGTCGAAGTGACACAAGTCATGCTGAATTCAGATGTGTCAAGCCAAAAGGCATATCCATCGCAGTCTAGCTTTATACTATAACACAACGTAGTCCGATCTCTGGAATACACCCTGCTATCCTACATACTTATGGCGAGGAGTGGGGGGGGGAAGGAAGCTACATTTTGGTGACGTAATTGAGATGGGAGGGGGGTTTCTTGCCTTTTTTAAAGCAGTTGTTGACATGGGGATGGAAAGGGGGTAATAACGGGTAAACAATTGTTGACATGGTGGTGGGAGGGGTAATCACGGGTAAACAATTGTTGACATGGTGGTGGGAGGGGGTAATCACGGGTAAACAATTGTTGACATGGTGGTGGGAGGGGTAATCACGGGTAAACAATTGTTGACATGGTGGTGGGAGGGGGTAATTACGGGTAAACAATTGTTGACATGGTGGTGGGAGGGGGTAATCACGGGTAAACAATTGTTGACATGGTGGTGGGAGGGGGGGGGGGTAATCACGGGTAAACAATTGTTGACATGGTGGTGGGAGGGGGTAATCACGGGTAAACAATTGTTGACATGGTGGTGGTGGGAGGGGGGGGTAATCACGGGTAAACAATTGTTGACATGGTGGTGGGAGGGGGTAATCACGGGTAAACAATTGTTGACATGGTGGTGGGAGGGGGTAATCACGGGTAAACAATTGTTGACATGGTGGTGGGAGGGGGGGTAATCACGGGTAAACAATTGTTGACATGGTGGTGGGAGGGGTAATCACGGGTAAACAATTGTTGACATGGTGGTGGGAGGGGGTAATCACGGGTAAACAATTGTTGCCATGGTGGTGGGAGGGGGGGGGGTAATCACGGGTAAACAATTGTTGACATGGTGGTGGGAGGGGGTAATCACGGGTAAACAATTGTTGACATGGTGGTGGGAGGGGGGGGGGGTAATCACGGGTAAACAATTGTTGACATGGTGGTGGGAGGGGGTAATCACGGGTAAACAATTGTTGACATGGTGGTGGGAGGGGGTAATCACGGGTAAACAATTGTTGACATGGTGGTGGGAGGGGGGGTAATCACGGGTAAACAATTGTTGACATGGTGGTGGGAGGGGTAATCACGGGTAAACAATTGATGACATGGTGGTGGGAGGGGGGGGGTAATCACGGGTAAACAATTGTTGACATGGTGGTGGGAGGGGGTAATCACGGGTAAACAATTGTTGACATGGTGGTGGGAGGGGGGGGGTAATCACGGGTAAACAATTGTTGACATGGTGGTGGGAGGGGGTAATCACGGGTAAACAATTGTTGACATGGTGGTGGGAGGGGGTAATCACGGGTAAACAATTGTTGACATGGTGGTGAGAGGGGGGGGGGTAATCACGGGTAAACAATTGTTGACATGGTGGTGGGAGGGGGTAATCACGGGTAAACAATTGTTGACATGGTGGTGGGAGGGGGGGGGGTAATCACGGGTAAACAATTGTTGACATGGTGGTGGGAGGGGGTAATCACGGGTAAACAATTGTTGACATAGTGGTGGGAGGGGGTAATCACGGGTAAACAATTGTTGACATGGTGGTGGGAGGGGGGGGGGGTAATCACGGGTAAACAATTGTTGACATGGTGGTGGGAGGGGGTAATCACGGGTAAACAATTGTTGACATGGTGGTGGGAGGGGGGTAATCACGGGTAAACAATTGTTGACATGGTGGTGGGAGGGGGTAATCACGGGTAAACAATTGTTGACATGGTGGTGGGAGGGGGGGTAATCACGGGTA
This sequence comes from Meghimatium bilineatum, assembly GCA_034231615.1. Classification (NCBI taxonomy): domain Eukaryota; kingdom Metazoa; phylum Mollusca; class Gastropoda; order Stylommatophora; family Philomycidae; genus Meghimatium; species Meghimatium bilineatum. Next base: position 48,285,625 of record CM067308.1, read on the forward strand.
AACAATTGTTGACATGGTGGTGGGAGGGGTAATCACGGGTAAACAATTGTTGACATAGTGGTGGGAGGGGTAATAACGGGTAAACAATTGTTGACATGGTGGTGGGAGGGGGTAATCACGGGTAAACAATTGTTGACATGGTGGTGGGAGGGGTAATCACGGGTAAACAATTGTTGACATGGTGGTGGGAGGGGTAATAACGGGTAAACAATTGTTGACATGGTGGTGGGAGGGGGGGTAATCACGGGTAAACAATTGTTGACATGGTGGTGGGAGGGGTAATCACGGGTAAACAATTGATGACATGGTGGTGGGAGGGGGGGGGGTAATCACGGGTAAACAATTGTTGACATGGTGGTGGGAGGGGGTAATCACGGGTAAACAATTGTTGACATGGTGGTGGGAGGGGGGGGGGTAATCACGGGTAAACAATTGTTGACATGGTGGTGGGAGGGGGTAATCACGGGTAAACAATTGTTGACATGGTGGTGGGAGGGGGTAATCACGGGTAAACAATTGTTGACATGGTGGTGAGAGGGGGGGGGTAATCACGGGTAAACAATTGTTGACATGGTGGTGGGAGGGGGTAATCACGGGTAAACAATTGTTGACATGGTGGTGGGAGGGGGGGGGTAATCACGGGTAAACAATTGTTGACATGGTGGTGGGAGGGGGTAATCACGGGTAAACAATTGTTGACATAGTGGTGGGAGGGGGTAATCACGGGTAAACAATTGTTGACATGGTGGTGGGAGGGGGGGGGTAATCACGGGTAAACAATTGTTGACATGGTGGTGGGAGGGGGTAATCACGGGTAAACAATTGTTGACATGGTGGTGGGAGGGGGGGTAATCACGGGTAAACAATTGTTGACATGGTGGTGGGAGGGGGTAATCACGGGTAAACAATTGTTGACATGGTGGTGGGAGGGGGGGGTAATCACGGGTAAACAATTGTTGACATGGTGGTGGGAGGGGTAATCACGGGTAAACAATTGTTGACATAGTGGTGGGAGGGGTAATAACGGGTAAACAATTGTTGACATGGTGGTGGGAGGGGGTAATCACGGGTAAACAATTGTTGACATGGTGGTGGGAGGGGTAATCACGGGTAAACAATTGTTGACATGGTGGTGGGAGGGGTAATAACGGGTAAACAATTGTTGACATGGTGGTGGGAGGGGTAATCACGGGTAAACAATTGTTGACATGGTGGTGGGAGGGGGTAATCACGGGTAAACAATTGTTGACATGGTGGTGGGAGGGGGTAATCACGGGTAAACAATTGTTGACATGGTGGTGGGAGGGGGTAATCACGGGTAAACAATTGTTGACATGGGGGTGGGAGGGGGTAATCACAAGCAAACAATTGTTGAAATGGGGGTGGGAGGGGGTAATCACGAGCAAACAATTGTTGACATGGGGGTGGGAGGGAGTAAACACGGGCAAACAATTGTTCACGGAATTTTATGTATATCCTCCACCCCCCCCCCTCAATATTCCGATTCTTTTGTTACGACTTTTTCGTCCTCACTCAAATAATAAATCCTTCACTCTCACCCAAGACCATCTTTCCTTATCGAGGGGAAGAGGGGGAGAATAATGTATCGCGAACTGCAACAGAAAAATACATCTAAATGTCATTGGTACTGTCATGCTGGTCGTCGTTGCTTGGGTCTGTCAAGATGTGTCCTTAGTCTATGTCTGGTCGTGGTTACCTAGGTCTGTCACGTTGTAAGTGTATATACCCGCACTGTGTGCCCAAGAGTGCCGTGATGTACGCCACCTGTCCGTTAACTAGAGTCGTGATTGCCAGGAACTGTCTGCTCCCTGATCTTAGCATAACGACATTTGGAATTTCCATAATAGGAAAATCAATAACCTTATTCACTGGAAAATAGAATTAGAGGAAAATAATTGCGCTATTTTCCAAGCTGGTTATACATAAAAATAAGGAAGTGAGGTTTCGCTGGTGTGGCTGTCGTGTGCGAGTATGATGCCAAGTCTGTTTCTGTGTGTGTTTGTGCATGGTTGTGTGTATGTTTCTGTGTGTGTTTGTGCATGGTTGTGTGTATGTTTCTGTGTGTGTTTGTGCATGGTTGTGTGTATGTTTCTGTGTGTGTTTGTGCATGGTTGTGTGCATGTTTCTGTGTGTGTTTGTGCATGTTTGTGTGTATGTTTCTGTGTGTGTTTGTGCATGGTTGTGTGTATGATTTTGTGTGTGTTTCTGTGTAGTGTATATTTATTGCGTATTAACGTTGATTTATCGTATCTACTTATTGTTTGTTATACTTGCGTACATGTGCTTATGTGTGTTATCCTCTGTTTATCTTATGTGTTTATTGTTTGTTAAACTTGCGGTTGTGTTTTGGTGTCTGTTTATATTGTGCGTTTACTGCTTGTTGAGGAGTGCGGTCGTCTAGTCGATAGTGAGCTAGCTTACTGTCACAAGGTTACACAGTGCCAGGTTCGAAATCAATTCTCGATTAGAAAAATATGACACGTGATTTCCTGCCTGACACAACTGTTTCTCCAGTCGACCCAGCTGTAAATGGGTGCCTGACGCATACTTTGGGGAAGGTAAACACACTGAGAAAAGGAACAACCATCCCACCAAATAGTTTATGTGGCTTAGTTAATGAAGCCTTATCTTCATCCCAGGCGACAGGTAGCTGCCATGATACCTACTTTTTTTTTACTGTTTGTTATACGTATTTTTTATTGCATGTATTAATTTTTTCATGTATTGTAAGCGATTCCATATCTGCGTTTATTAGTCTAGTGCAGTTATTTGTGCATGTTTTTTGCTGTTGTGAATCCCATTGTAATATTTTTTCTGTCTTTGATCCTCAAATTTCTATTCATTAATCTTTTTTTAAATTATAAATATTACAGCTCATAATATTTCTGCTTTCTGCAGGTCTTCACGAACGTCCAGGTGTTAGGGGCCATATATATATATATATATATATATATATATATATATATACGCTGTTAGAAAAAGGTGTTGGGCATACATCGGTCAAGCTCTGAGAATAAATGAAGACAAAATACCACGTCAAGTCTTTACATGGTCACCGAGTGACAAGAGAAAAAGGGGAAGACGAAAAACAACACTGAAGAACTATCGAAAAAATCACAATAGCTGATATAAAAATGAACGATTTGGAACAACTGGCTGTTGGTCGACAAGCATGGAGAGCTATGACATCTGCCCTATGTGCCAAGCTTGGCACAAGAGGAAAATTATATATATATATATATATATATATATATATATATATATATATATATATATATATATATATATATATATATATATATATATATATATATATATATATATACACACATTTGTATGTGTATTTAGGCTAGGGGCACTGTCATTGTATCACAGACTCACATCAAACATCTATCGCCCGTGTTGCAAAGGGGACCTAGACTTCTAGCTCAGGGAGCAAAGAATAGAGCCACTGTCATCTTTCCACGTATGTCATAGGATGTGACTAAGGAATGTTGGTGGAAAGACTGACAATCTGTTACCTGTGAAAAAATCATCATTGTCACATCTGCGTTTACTCTGATGTGTTCATTTGCTTCTGTTTGTTGCCTATTATATGTATATTTATGACCCAGAACGTAGCAGGCAAACTGTAAACCATGACACATCTCATTCTATTCCCAGAACTACATCTTGTTAATCTGCAGGAATATGAGAAAGATTGCAAAAAGCAGATAATAAACCGTGTCTCCTCCTCGGAGTATCACAAATGATATCTGAATATATCTTTAATAAATAAGCTAGTATCATAATACTGCCCATATCACGCCTAGTCTACTGATACTCATAATATATACAGGGATAAATCTCCAGTGTCAGGAACGTCCGAAAGCGCTGGAAATGCTCGCTTTTCTAATTCGTTTCCTCCTATCATTGCCATATCATACGCGTGTCTCTATGTAAATGTGGAGTTTATTTGCAGTCTTTTATCCTGATCAAGGCTTTTTAGTCGAGACGTCATTTGGCTTTGCGCCCTGTTGTTAGTAAGTCATGTATATTATTATTATCAATACTTATTGTTGTTTATCTCCAGTTACAATATATACATGCCTTTCGAGACCATCAACATTATATGGCTTATTGGCTAGCTGAAAAACTTCTAAAATGAAATTTCTCACATTACCCGTGATTTTCATTCCATAGACACAAAGTATACATATAGTAGCCAATGAAAACCATTGAAAATGTCAAATGAGACATTTTATAAGGTTCTTTTTTCCAATTAGCCAGGAAGTCTTATAAGTCGATGGTCAGGTTTCTATGAAGACTTCAATGTTAACAGAAGAGACTTTTCTCGTACAAAGCCCACCTGGCAAGTATGATGGACACATGTCATTAACAGAAGGATGTTGTTAACGACGGTTTGCGTAAACATTCTGGAAAATGTTTACAGTTCTCACTAACAAATAAACACTTACACGTGCGGATAAGTTGAAGTGAGAATCATATAACAAAAATATTAGTGAAGGTGGACTGTCTTATAACAATTATATAACAAAGATATTAGTGAAGGTGGACGGTCTTATAACAATCATATAACAAAGATATTAGTGAAGGTGGACTGTCTTATAACAATCATATAACAAAGATATTAGTGAAGGTGGACGGTCTTATAACAATCATATAACAAAGATATTAGTGAAGGTGGACTGTCTTATAACAATCATATAACAAAGATATTAGTGAAGGTGGTTGGTCTTATAACAATCATATAACAAAGATATTAGTGAAGGTGGTTGGTCTTATAACAATCATATAACAAAGATATTAGTGAAGGTGGACTGTCTTATAACAATCATATAACAAAGATATTAGTGAAGGTGGTTGGTCTTATAACAATCATATAACAAAGATATTAGTGAAGGTGGTTGGTCTTATAACAATCATATAACAAAGATATTAGTGAAGGTGGTTGGTCTTATAACAATCATATAACAAAGATATTAGTGAAGGTGGACTGTCTTATAACAATCATATAACAAAAATATTAGTGAAGGTGGTTGGTCTTATAACAATCATATAACAAAGATATTAGTGAAGGTGGTTGGTCTTATAACAATCATATAACAAAGATATTAGTGAAGGTGGACTGTCTTATAACAATCATATAACAAAGATATTAGTGAAGGTGGTTGGTCTTATAACAATCATATAACAAAGATATTAGTGAAGGTGGTTGGTCTTATAACAATCATATAACAAAGATATTAGTGAAGGTGGTTGGTCTTATAACAATCATATAACAAAGATATTAGTGAAGGTGGACTGTCTTATAACAATCATATAACAAAAATATTAGTGAAGGTGGTTGGTCTTATAACAATCATATAACAAAAATATTAGTGAAGGTGGACTGTCTTATAACAATCATATAACAAAGATATTCATATAACAAAGATATTAGTGAAGGTGGACGGTCTTATAACAATCATATAACAAAGATATTAGTGAAGGTGGACGGTCTTATAACAATCATATAACAAAGATATTAGTGAAGGTGGTTGGTCTTATAACAATCATATAACAAAGATATTAGTGAAGGTGGTTGGTCTTATAACAATCATATAACAAAGATATTAGTGAAGGTGGACTGTCTTATAACAATCATATAACAAAGATATTAGTGAAGGTGGACTGTCTTATAACAATCATATAACAAAGATATTCATATAACAAAGATATTAGTGAAGGTGGACGGTCTTATAACAATCATATAACAAAGATATTAGTGAAGGTGGACGGTCTTATAACAATCATATAACAAAGATATTAGTGAAGGTGGTTGGTCTTATAACAATCATATAACAAAGATATTAGTGAAGGTGGTTGGTCTTATAACAATCATATAACAAAGATATTAGTGAAGGTGGACTGTCTTATAACAATCATATAACAAAAATATTAGTGAACATTTACTGTCTTCGAACAATGTGACAGATTTTCCTCCAATCCTTTTCTGTATATTATTCAAAGTATACCCTGTCTTCCTATTTCCTCTTCACCACTAACAACATATGCCTTCTTTATTCTTTGAAATGTCTATATTTCTTTTCTCAGAATATCATTGACAGAAAGACGAACAAACACAGACGTCGGCAACGACCTGAACATTGAAGAAGACTGGCCGCTCAAAATTATCACAAAATGCAAGCTAAAATATTTCGTAATTGTACAGAGACACAATGGTTTAGAGAGATTAATCAATGATGAAAAAGTTCCAGGGAAGAGAACAAGAGGTAGACCAAGAAGTTCTGAACATAACACCAGAATAAGCTGGGCAGTTTGCACAGAACAAAGACGATTACAGAGTAGCACTGAGGGCAACATTCTGTAAAGTTGCACAGAACAAAGACGATAATAGAGTAGCACTGAGGGCAACATTCCGTAAAGTTGCACAGAACAAAGACGATTACAGAGTAGCACTGAGGGCAACATTCCGTAAAGGACACGCCACATAAATAGATATATCTTTCTTTTACGGCATTCACTTTTTATCAAGGAAAATGTTAAAGCGATTGCTATTGCTTGCTAACTTTCTTACATTCACAACTGTATTAATCCACTGATGCGCCTGGCAGCAAGAGTAAACAGGTTTTCCGTACTTGACTAACCGCATCTCCAAAGAAGATGCGATTTTGTCAGACATTCAAACTGTGTACTCAAGTCACCGAGAACGGGACAATCGAGACAAGGACTATTACAACAACAACGAACATCCCGTACAAGTATTGAAGTATCCTCAGTAACACAAGCATATAACATCTGTATTCATTCTACAAGGACCAATAGTTCTTCTTGTAAACATAAATAATATATATAGACAGTATACTTTTTTCTTCAAATAATTGCTTATACAAGTAAGTTCAAGTAGGAAGCAAGAGGATAAATTAAAATTATAGAGAGCAACGGGAATTTAATATTTACGGACGTTATATTTTTGTGTTACTGAGGATACTTTTATAAGTACGGAAAAACACATTTACTTTTGTTGTCAGGCGATTCGGTGCCGTTAGAACGGACTGGTTCAATTCCCGTTGATCTTCGTCGGGGATGGAGACATTTCTTCATGTACTAAACCGAATTAAATATTAGGTGGGGTAGTCAGTTTTCTTTCTTGCTGTGCTTATTGTCCCTAACACATGTCGGGCACCCATTTACAGCTGGGTCGACTAGAGCAGCGGTCGTGTCAGGCGAGAAATCAAGATCAGGATTTTTTTATTGTCTAGACGTGGTTTCGAACCAGGTGTCCTGTAACCCGGTGACAGTAAGCAACCCGGTGACAGTAAGCAACACGGTGAAAGTAAGCAACCCGGTGACAGTAAGCAACCCGGTGACAGTAAGCAACCCGGTGACAGTAAGCAACCCGGTGACAGTATGCAACCCGGTGATGACAGTAAGCAACCCGGTGACAGTAAGCAACCCGGTGACAGTATGCAACCCGGTGACAGTAAGTAACCCGGTGACAGTAAGCAACCCGGTGACAGTAAGCAACCCGGTGACAGTATGCAACCCGGTGACAGTATGCAACCCGGTGACAGTAAGTAACCCGGTGACAGTAAGCAACCCGGTGACAGTATGCAACCCGGTGATGACAGTAAGCAACCCGGTGACAGTAAGCAACCCGGTGACAGTAAGCAACCCGGTGACAGTATGCAACCCGGTGACAGTAAGCAACCCGGTGACAGTATGCAACCCGGTGACAGTATGCAACCCGGTGACAGTATGCAACCCGGTGACAGTATGCAACCCGGTGACAGTAAGTAACCCGGTGACAGTAAGCAACCCGGTGACAGTATGCAACCCGGTGACAGTAAGCAACCCGGTGACAGTATGCAACCCGGTGACAGTAAGAACCCGGTGACAGTATGCAACCCGGTGACAGTATGCAACCCGGTGACAGTATGCAACCCGGTGACAGTAAGAACCCGGTGACAGTATGCAACCCGGTGACAGTATGCAACCCGGTGACAGTATGCAACCCGGTGACAGTAAGCAACCCGGTGACAGTAAACAACCCGGTGACAGTAAACAACCCGGTGACAGTAAGCAACCCGGTGACAGTAAGCAACCCGGTGACAGTAAGCAACCCGGTGACAGTAAGCAACCCGGTGACAGTAAGCAAGTTTACTATCAACGAGGCTACTGCGCTCCTACAAATAAGTATATAGTAAAATAAAGTTAACCTATTTCATTTATTAATGCCGTAGGGGTGTGAGATGTTAGCGATCTCACATTTCAGTGACACTGCTATATAAGGGCGGTAGCCATCTCCTCTCCCTCACAGTCAATACTTCCCGGACCATCCGGTACCCAATTAAGACACGATCGACCCGGTATCCGTTGCGATCTGATAAACATTTTCTCCTCAACTGGGGAATGAACACAGGACCACTCATTTGCGAAGATAGTGGGCTAACCACTTCGCAACACGGCCCGTTATTTTTGGATTAATATTTGCCAGATTTCTTTGGAAGAATGTTTGCCAGCGTGTTGTCGGTTCCCGAATGGGAAACACAATGACCTGCAATGCATCTCATAATAGGCAACTACGAAGATTTAGTGAGTGTGGAACTGGCTGCCCCGTCTAAAAGGAGTGCCCCAAATGACATGCTGATTTTTCGATGTCAAGCCAAACTATACAGATTTGGCAGCCAAGTTGTAAAACCGACAAATACATTTCATTTTTCAGCAGTAAAACCTGCTAACTTGTGGGAGTATGATAATGAAGGCATACTTTGTCAATGTGTTGGCAGGTGAACGCAAGAGGAGCAAAGAATAGCAGCATAAAGCAACAGAGACAGGGGATGTTGGAGGTCTGATACAGCCAACTTTTGTTGCGGAGACGGTACTGTATCAACATTATGATGATGATGATGAATGTTGTGAAACTCGATCAAGTCGATCAAGTCGATCAATTCAATCAAGGAGGTTTGAGTGTGAAATTGGTTTTCTCACAAATAATTTAGTCATCCATGTCTAAATTCAAGCTGACAGACGCATACATCGCAGCCAACCTAACCTTGACACAACAAATTCCTTTCTGTGGACTATATCCTGATAGCGGGAAGGAGTTTGAGAGCGAACGCTAAAAAAGAACAAGCCTGCATCGTAGGACTATAGTAACACAGAATAAAAACTGTCTTGTGAAAAACATAATACGGATATAATGCTATATGGAGAACACAGCACATGTATATTGCTGTATGAAGAACATTACACATATAGAATGTATGGAGAACATAACAAGGATATATTGCTGTATGGAGAACATAACAAGGATATATTGCTGTATGGAGAACATAACACATATAGATTTCTGTATGAAGAACATAACAAGGATATATTGCTGTATGGAGAACATAACAAGGATATATTGCTGTATGAAGAACATAACAAGGATATATTGCTGTATGGAGAACATAAGACATATAGATTTCTGTATGAAGAACATAACAAGGATATATTGCTGTATGAAGAACATAACAAGGATATATTGCTGTATGGAGAATATAACAAGGATAGATTGTGTGGACAAGGAATAAGTACATTGTCTAATGGAGAACATAACAGGGATAGATTGCTGTATAGAGAACATAACAATGATATATTGCTACTGACACTGAAGAAGTAAACTGTCTTATGGAGAACATAACAAGGATAGATTGCATGTAAAGAGCTATGATCGCTTAATCAGCCAAGAACACATGCTATAATGATGCAGGTAACAAGAACATTAATCTAGTTTTCCTTATAGGTAATTGAACAATTACCAGAACAGCAGTTTGCGATCAATAAGGAGATCTTGCAATCCCGTCAAGTTTACGAACACATCGCGGTGTTTTGAAATGTCGAAGGTTACACGTGAATCTTCAAATCGATATCACATCTTTGCCTTGTGGAATGTTGTCTGGGGGCCGTGTGTATGGCGTAGGAGAATATTGTCTATCGGCCGTGTGTCTGACGCAGGAAAATCTTGGTGAATATTAGTAGAAGAACGTTAGATTGGTTTAATTTAGATAGACAGACAGAAAATAGGAACATCTAAAACATGAATACATTAGAAGGGTAGAAATGAGAGACAGGGAGAATTGAGAGACGGGTAGAATTGAGAGACGGGGAGAATTGAGAGACGGGTAGAATTAAAAGAAGGAGAGAATTGAAACAGATACACGTCAAATAGAAGCATTTAATTACTGAATACTTCAAACGGGGAGAACTGAAACAGATGTCAAAAAAGACCATTTAAGTAATTAATACTTCATACAAGGAGAAATGATACAGATAGATGTCAAATAACTACTAAATGCATTAATATTGACTAGAAAATCAATACAGCAACAAGATGCTGGGTTGATGGCTACGTCCTGTATAATATATGCTACCATTTTTACAAATGTCAAATAGGTATATTTCATTATTGAATACTTCAGATAAAGATAATTGAAATAAACATATGTCAAATAGGTATGTTTAATTATTGAATACTTCAGTCAAGGATAACTGAGACAAACAGATGTTAAGTGTCATGTGACGTATTCCTTCCAGAACGTTGTCTTCCCAATGAACTCTCTGAACCCCTGTCTTGGGCAATGCGGCTTGCATTTTCTAGCGATGTATTCATGTTATCTTTAATGTCGTCAGTCCATTGTCTTCTTGGTCTGCCCTTTCTCCTCTACCCAGGTACTCTTCCCTCCATTATTTGTCTTTCTAGAAATAGTGCCTAGAAATTACAAATGGATGCTAAGTATGTATATTTAATTATTGAATACGGACAAGACGAATTCGACAGAAATGCACAATTGAAACGAAGACACCGGACATGTTTGGTGGCGCTGTTGGTGGACAATTGAAACAATGACACCGGCCGTGTTTTGTGGTGCTGTTGGTGGACAATTGAAACAAAGACACCGGGCATGTTTGGTGGCGCTGTTGGTGGACAATTGAAAGAAAGACACCGGACATATTTGGTGGCTCTGTAAGTGTACAATTGAAATAAAGACACCGGCCGTGTTTTGTGGCGCTGTTGGTGGACAATTGAAACAAAGACACCGGACATATTTGGTGGCGCTGTAAGTGTACAATTGAATTAAAGACACCGGACATATTTGGTGGCGCTATTGGTGGACAATACGTCGTCTATGATGGAAAATCAACCCAAGTCCAATTAGATTGACATGTGCTACTCAACACGGTTGTACAGACACAATTAGATTGACATGTGCTACTCAACACGGTTGTACAGACACAATTAGATTGACATGTGCTACTCAACACGGTTGTACAGACACAATTAGATTGACATGTGCTACTCAACACGGTTGTACAGACACAATTAGATTGACATGTGCTACTCAACACGGTTGTACAGACACAATTAGATTGACATGTGCTGCTCAACACGGTTGTACTGACACAATTAGATTGACATGTGCTACTCATAACTAATCAATACTACTGCTACTCATACTCAACCAATAACCCAACTAACCAACTAGCTAACCAACGAACGAACTAACCACCAAACCTAAACAACCAACCAACCAACCAACCAACCAATGAAAACACTTGCCATATTCACACCCAAACCCGACGCAATATTCAATTACCCCCGTCTGATAGAAACATTAAGAAAAGAAACAAAGTGACACCACAAGTAATCAAAGAAATAGCAGAAATGTTTAAATATTGCTTTGTTAGTTTTGTCAAGTGAGCCTAAACACGACACGGAACAAGATAATGTCTGGCTTCCAATATCAGGCGCCGGATCGATACAACTGTTTTTCATGTAATCACCAGTAAGTAGGCAACTGAATTTGCCCGATACTTGATACTTGAGCAGACATGTACTGATAAAATCAGACCTCGCCAATTTTTGTGACAACAGATGTTTGTCCTAGCTAGCGCCTGTAAATACACAAGATTAGGAGTGTTCTCTTCCAAGTAAAGTCTGTTCTTTCTGAGACGTAAGTCAAACTACAGATTTCTAGATATATTGAAAGGTTGATTAATTGTAGAGAAATGACTGCCTTGTACCCAGGTTACCCCACATGTACTCAGTCCCTTTGAACGAAGCGGTACGCCACCTGCTGAGAGTACCATTAATAACACGTTACTCCATAGCTTCATGTTACGCTCCCTAGGAAACTAATAAAAATTCACTTTATTAGCAAGACAACGCGATTGGGATTAAAACCCGCGATCTCTTGAAATCAAAGCGAACGGCTTAACCACTATGTTAGGCTGTTTCTGCCTCCTCCCCCTCCCAGAGACCCCTCCTGTAAGGCTCTGTAACGAAATTTTCAAGAACAAACAGATTCAAATCAATTTAGTAAACATATTAGGGTGGCAAGTAGAAAATGAAACATAAAATAAGTAGACAATTTTTTGAACATCCAGTTTTCTTAGCTGACCATGGTATTTTCATAATTCTTCCCAGAAACCACTTTTCTGTAGCCTCTAATTCGCTTTGAAATTTTTGTTTACAGTCCATGCTTCACATCCATAAAAAAAAAGAATTAATTCGATATAACATTTCAGCACCCGAATTCGGGTCTGTATTGATAGTCTTCCATTGCACAAAATGGTTCTCGTTTTTTGAAAAGCTGATTTGGCTTGTGCTGTTCGGCTCTTTATCTCACTTGAGCATCTACCTTCTGATTGTACCAATCAGCAATTAACATTGTACCAAGATATTTCACTTTTTCAACTTGTGCTAATTTTGTGTTATTAATTATTATGTTGCATCTTGGTGGTTTATGTCTCTTCGATACAACCATTATTTCTGTCCTCTTGTTTAAACTGAGGCCTTTGTTTTCAATTTCTTTCACTACTTTATCGAATAGTGCTTGTAGTTCATTTTCGCTTCCTGCGATCAGTACTGTGTCATCAGCATATCTCAAGTTACTTATATTGCGTCCTCCCACTTTTATTCCTGGTATATCTTCTATATTTCACACAATGTATTCTGTATACAGGGAGAAAAGGTCCGGTGACATTACACAATCTTGCCTGACATCCATTTCTATCTTTTGAAATCTACCTATAGTGTTGTTAACTCTCATCGCAGCTGTTTGTTTCCAATACATATTTCTTACTATTCTTAGATCTTTCCCATCAACGTTAAGATTTTCTAGCAGTTTTATAATCTCTGAATTCTTCACCTTGTCAAATGCTTTGCTGTAATCTATGAAGCACAGATAAAGATCTTGCTGTACTTCTATGGCCCTCTCCATTAATGTTCTTACTATAATGGCATTTCTTGTGCATTTTCCTTCTACGAATCCGCATTGTTCGTCTGCTATCTCTGGTTTTATTTTTCTTCTTATACGCCTCATTATTATGCGCAGTAGAATCTTGGTCATCATACTTGACTCATAAGGCTTTTTGCCCTGTGGTCTTCTCAATCTACTGCACCAGGTTTCTTTGGTAGGGCTATGAACATTTTGGTAACACTTGTACCTATTTCCATTTATTTTAACACAAGCCTTGTGATATCCCAGCCCATGTTTTAACATAAGCCTTGTGTTATTCCATCCCATATTTTAACATAAACTTGTGTTATACCAACCCATATTTTAACACAAGCCTTGTGATATCCCAGCCCATGTTTTAACATAAGCCTTGTGTTATCCCAGCCCATATTTTAACATAAGCCTTGTGTTATTCCATCCCATATTTTAACATAAGTCATGTCTCATCCCAACCCATATTTTCAGTTTCGGGTTATTAGCCGACACTGTAGATTTAACTCAGGATGTCAAACTATCTGGATGTTGTAATGACAACGATAAATCAGTCATAATTATGACGATATAGGTCACTCAGTCGCACGCATCACGATCCAGATAAATCGTAACTATGTGTAAATATGTTCGGATAGAAGAAAAGAATTCCAAACATCAGAAAACAAAATAAAATATTAGCATTCAGGGGCGTAGATTTGATTCAGAACATAGTGGGTCGAAACGAATCGAGAAGAACACACGTCAATCATATGACCCTACCGCCCCATTCATCCTGCTGGCTAGTTCCTGCGATTAGTTCCCTTGTTCGTCGACGCTTGAGGCCATCACCAGGTGGCCCAGTAATAAATATATCAAATTTTATCCAGGTTTGTGGGGTAGGTAGGTGTTTACATAGATCCAGACCTGGGTATTATGAATATTATTTAGCTTTAACTAAAATGAGAGCTATAAAATGCAACATCTTTTTAAAGAATATGCGAGTTCGAGTGCTAGGATATTATAACTCGAGTGCTAGGATGTTATAGTTCGAGTGCTAGGATGTTATAATTCGAGTGCTAGGATGTTATAATTCGAGTGCTAGAATGTTATAATTCGAGTGCTAGAATGTTATAATTCGAGTGCTAGAATGTTATAATTCGAGTGCTAGAATGTTATAATTCGAGTGCTAGAATGTTATAATTCGAGTGCTAGGATGTTATAATTCGAGTGCTAGAATGTTATAATTCGAGTGCTAGAATGTTATAATTCGAGTGCTAGGATGTTATAATTCGAGTGCTAGGATGTTATAATTCGAGTGATAGGATGTTATAATTCGAGTGATAGGATGTTATAATTCGAGTGCTAGGATGTTATATTGAACAGATTCTTCTATGAATGTGAAAAGTGGAATGTAAACACAAGAGCTTACGGTGAACTGGAGGAAACTGAGATCTGTAATTTGAGAAGAATGGGGCAAATTACATGAACAGTCAAGAAAATTAATGTACAAGTATTCAGAGATACTGGAGCAAAAAAAATACAAATTATAGCAAAAATTAGAAACATTTTAGATTTTTAGAGCTTATCATGAGAAAAGCAAAACTTGAAGATTTAGTAACCACCGGAAAGATCAAGTGTAGAAGACACAGAGGAAGACAACGAGAGAAATTTCTGGTTGTGTTGTCACTTCTGCAACAAAAAAAAAATGTCATCAACTGAACTTATTAACTATACAAGAGACAGAGAGTTGTAGAGAATCGAAAAATTGTACTTACTGAGCAAAACTGAAATCCAACAGGTAGATCCAGGAAAAGGGTAATAAAGTTTTGCTAATACTAGATAACACACATAATAACGCACACAAATAGACGTTTCGACCAAAAGGCCTTTATCAAGACAGACAATTGAAACAAAATTAAAACATAACAGAGAGCGAACAGTAATAACATCGACGGTCATCACTGTTATTACTGTTCGCTCTCTGTTATATGTTTTCATTTGGTTTCAATTGTCTGTCTTGATAAAGGCCTATTGGTCGAAACGTCGATTTGTGTGTGTTATTATGTGTGTTATATAGTATTAGCAAAACTTTATTACCCTTTTCCTGAGTTGTAGAGAAACATGATCGCCTACGCCACTTGACATGACACTTGATTGATTGTCATTATTCTACATTAATGTATTTTCAGTATTGGAGTGAAAATCAAACTGTATAGGTCGCTGGTGCTTTCTGTTGTGTTGTATGGTTGTGAGAGTTGGACACTCACTGCGGACATGGAGAGAAGATTACAGGCTTTCGAGTATAAATGCTACAGAAGAATTCTACGAATTTCCTATAGGGAACATAAGACCAATGTGTACGTAAGAAATAAAGTAGAGATGTGTGCAGGTGTTCAGGAGCCATTGCTTTCAATAGTGAAACGACGAAAACTAGCATGGTTCGGACATGTATGCAGGCACGATTCCTTGTCAAAAACAATACTGCAGGGAACTGTCGAGGGTGGAAGAAGCAGAGGAGGTCAAATAAAGACATGGATAGACAACATCAAGGAATGGACAGGACTAGATATTTCCACACTCATCCGCATCGCTGAGGATAGAATTCGCTGGAGGACTCTGTGTGCTGAAGCATCCAATGTGGTACCCCTACGATCCTGACGGGTTATGGGTTTATTGATATTGATATATATATATGGCTCAGAAACATGGACAGTGAACAAACAAGTAGAAGACAAAGTTGATGCATTATATAAGAACTGGGAGAACTTCACGGAAAGAGAAGAAAACAAACAAAAACGACTATAAAAATACTCGTATGGAAAAGAAACTATTACATCAAATAAAAACGAAACAAATATTTTGGAGATGAAAAGACATGACACATTGTTGAGGACCTTACTTGAGGGTAGAGTTGAGGGGATGTGAGCAAGAAGTAGGCAGAGATACAAGTGGGAGGGTAACATCACGAGATGGACAAGCTACAGTCTAGCAGAGTGCATCACCAAAGCAAGAGATAGAGTATGTTGGAGGTCAAATGAAGAAAATCGTTGTCGGGACGGAACTTGATGATGACTACTAACTAATGAAATTGATACTTTTCTTTCTTTCTCTCACTTTCGCTTCCTGTCTCTCCCTCTCTTTCTCTTCCTCTCGCTTCCTGTCTTTGCCACTCTTTCTCTTTCTTCATCACTTTCTCTTCCCCTCCCCCTCTTTCTATCTAGCCCTTTCTCTACTTCTCTCTTCCCCTTTCTTTTTCTTTCTTTTTTTCTCCCCTTTTCTCTTCCTCTCTATTCCCCTCTTTGTCCTTCTCTTCCTCTCTCTCCCTCTTTTTCACTATTTCATTTTCTCTATCTTCCCCTATTTCTCTTCCTCTCTTCCTTATTTATCTTCCCCTATTTATCTTCCCTTCTCTTCCCATATGTCACGTCCTTTCTTACCCTCTATACCTTACTCTCTCGTCTCCTCTTTCTCTCTTTCCTTTTCTCTTTCTTTCCCTCTCTTTATCTCTCTCTCTTTCCTTTTCTCTTCATCTCTTTCCCTCTCTTTATCTCTCTCTCTCTCTTTCCTTATCTCTTTCCCTCTCTTTATCTCTCTCTCTCTTTCATTTTCTCTTCATCTCTTTCCCTCTCTTTATCTCTCTCTCTTTCCTTTTCTCTTCATCTCTTTCCCTCTCTTTATCTCTCTCTCTTTCTCTCTTTCCTTTTCTCTTCATCTCTTTCCCTCTCTTTATCTCTCTCTCTCTTTCTCTCTTTCCTTTTCTCTTCATCTCTTTCCCTCTCTTTATCTCTCTCTCTCTCTCTATTTCTTTTTCTCTTTCATCACTTTCTTCTTCTCTCTCCATCTCTTTCTCTCCCTCTCTCACCTCTATTTCTCTTCGTTCTTCTCCCCTTTCTTTTTCTATCTCTCCCTCCTCTTCTATCTCTTTCCCTTTCTCTTCCTATATCTCTTTCCCTCCCTTACTCCCCCCTCTTTCAGTTTACATAGTTATTTTGCTTCTTATGTTCCGCCCCTGAAAGAGAGGTAACAAAGGGTTTCAGGAACATCTAAACACAATTATCGCTGCAGAAGATCAAGCAATAATAGCAATAACAAAAAAATAACAGCTACAACAACATATAAATAGACTCCACACAACATGTACAGACTTTAACATGAAGATAAACACAGAAAAAAAAATCAGAGGTAATGTCAATTGCAAAAAACAGAAAGAAAGACCATTATTTTAATTGATGACCAGCAACTTAAATAGGTGAAAAAAATGCACTTTTCATGGAAGCAGTATATCATCAAATGGTTAAAACACAAAAGAAACCCAACATAGATGAAAAATAGCATACCAGAACTTGGGACAGATGTCTCATATTTTTAAAAACAAATATGTAAACATGAACACGAAAACTACACTATATAAAATTATCATCATACCATCACTATGTTACCAATGTCAAACGTGAGCAGAAACAACGAAAGACAAAAGAAAACTTTTCATAACATAAATGACTTGCCTACGTAGAATCCTTGGAGTAACAATAAAAGAGAGAATCAGAAATTAAAACATAAAAGAGTAACACACAATGCCAATCCTGGATTACATCAGAAGACAACATATTAAGTGGTTTTCACACGTTTCCACACTACCATCAGATAGTGCCACTCAAAAGGTATTACTATACAAGACACGATGGATACGATACCAGGAGCAGACCATGCAAACGATGAATTACAGAAATAAAAGAGTCAACGAAAACAAATGTGAAGCACACAAAAAAAAACAACAATCTCCAGAGAACACTTTTACCCCTGACTCTGAACAGCATAATCTTCCTCTTGTATAAAGCGAAAAAAGTTTGAGGGCCGTTTAGAAATAAATGGCAACATACTGGCACAAATATTGTCTAAAAATTAATCACTGAAATCAGCAAATGCTGGACCTGATGGTTACGTCTTGAATAGAATATGATCTTTCAAGAAGGCAACTTTGAAAAGATTGAATCCAAATTCATATCACATAACCCTGCTGGGACTAGAATCACTAAATTCATATCACATAATTCTTCTGGGACTGGAATCACTAAATTAATATCACATAATTCTTCTGGGACTGGAATCACTAAATTCATATCACATAATTCTTCTGGGACTTTAGAAATCTACAATTGAAAACTAAACAATCTCTATACATTGGTCTTTGCCGGAGTACTCTGGTGTCAATGCCATCACCACTAATATACACTACAACCGAATTGTTCTCACAGCTAAAGCCGGCATTGGAAGCTATAGCCGGCACATGAAGCTATAGCCGACTCTAGATGCTTTAACTGTCACTGGAAACTATATCTCGCACTGGAAGCTATAGCTTGCACTGGAAGCTATATCTCGCACTGGAAGCAATATCTCGCACTGGAAGCTATAGCTCGCACTGGAAGCAATAGCTCGCACTGGAAGCAATAGCTCGCACTGGAAGCAATAGCTCGCACTGGAAGCAATAGCTCGCACTGGAAGCTATATCTCGCACTGGAAGCAATAGCTCGCACTGGAAGCTATATCTCGCACTGGAAGCAATAGCTCGCACTGGAAGCTATATCTCGCACTGGAAGCAATAGCTCGCACTGGAAGCTATATCTCGCACTGGAAGCAATAGCTCGCACTGGAAGCTATAGCTCGCACTGGAAGCTATATCTCGCAATGGAAGCAATAGCTCGCACTGGAAGCAATAGCTCGCACTGGACGCTATAACTGGTGTTGAACATCAAATATTTTATATACTATACTTCAACACAAATAATATCCAAACGTTCATCCATCAATCCATCTTCTATTCATCCGTGCAACTATACATTCATTCATGCATCCATCTATTTTCCATCCATCCACCTATCTATTCATGGACTCATCCATCCATCTATTTATTCAAATATTCTATATATCCATCAAGATATCATTCTATCCATCCATATATCCACCTATTCATCCTCTATGCATGCATCCATCGATCTATCCATCCATATATCTACCTATTCATCCTCTATGCATGCATCCATCGATCTATCCATCCATATATCTACCTATTCATCCTCTATGCATGCATCCATCGATCTATCCATCCATATATCTACCTATTCATCCTCTATGCATGCATCCATCGATCTATCCATCCATATATCTACCTATTCATCCTCTATGCATGCATCCATCGATCTATCCATTTATCATTCATATTAATTCATCTAATCATCCATTCATTCGTCCATCTATCTTCCATCATCTATTTATCCATCCACCTACCCATCCTTCTATCAATCCAACCATTCATTCAACCATCAATCTATCATATATTTCGCCAGCGGTGAATGGTGTACACACGACATAACCCAGTGGTATCCGGTTCCAGCCATATAACGCTTCTATCAACATAATACCTACATATTATTGAGACATAGCCGTGTCATCTCTGAGCTTTCTTCTACAATGAGTCTCCTTTCATCTTCCGCTTTTGTTGCCATCTAATCTAGCATCCATTTTAATGCTTGCAGTAGCAACCACTATTAGACATTGTAAGCACATGCCCTATACACATCCACAACCTTGTGTTATTATAGACACTTATTGTTATAGACACATTGTTATTTTTAGACACTTATTGTTATTGACACTTATTGTTATTGTTAGACACTTATTGTTATTGTTATAGACACTTATTGCTATTGTTATAGACACATTGTTATAGTTAGACACTTATTGTTATTGTTATATACACTTATTGTTAGACACTTATTGTTATTGTTATAGACACATTGTTATTGTTAGACACGTAATGTTATTGTTATAGACACATTGTTATTGTTAGACACGTATTATTATAGACACATTGTTATTGTTAGACACTTATTGTTATAGACACTTATTGTTATTGTTATAGACACATTGTTATTGTTAGACACGTATTGTTATTGTTATAGACACTTTTTATTGTTAGACACGCATTGTTATTGACACATTGTTATTGTTAGACACTTATTGTTATTGTTATAGACACTTATTGTTATTGACACTTATTGTTATTGTTATACACTTATTGTCATTGTTACAGACACTTATTGTTATTGACACTTATTGTTATTGACACTTATTGTTATTGACACTTATTGTTATTGACACTTACTGTTATAGACATTTATTGCTATAGAAACTTATTGTTATTGTTATAGACACTTATTGTTATTGACACTTATTTCTGTTTTGAAGCTTCATTAATTTGCCTGTTAATCTGCAATTACTCACAAGAAATGTTCAAACTCTGGCATACATTTATTTTCAAATGCGTTTTAAATCTATCGAATATTTCGCAAACATATTCTCGAAAATAACTTACCTGATATAAGTTGACGGACCTTCGTGTCGAGATTACAAAATAGCAATAACATTAATAAAAATAACAAATAACATTATACCGAGGAGGAACTCACCCTCGCTGAAGAACAATACAGCAGAACACGGTTTGACCAGGCGGTCAGAAACAACAGCTTTTGAAGAGGGGGAAAAATCCACACAGGCAGATATCGTATACACGTTGGCTTGAATGTAATTCCGATAACTGTTTGGTCGAGGACAGCATCTGTGACTGGTAACTGTGTACTTGTGAGCTGCAGCGCTTACTCGTGCCTAATTTGCACGGCGGTACGCAGTGTGAGCTTATAACTCGCTAAGATATGAGTCGATTGAATATCTTGTGTGTTGCGTACCTGAAGAACGGTTGATAACGCCGAAGACATGAACGCACATGTAGTGGTGGTCGGTTATGTGAACAAGACTCAAACCAAATGTAGATTTTCTAGCAACGAAATTTGGCCGCGGTAGCGTGACAGATCATATATAGACGCAAAACAACACATTTGGATATTATAAATTTATATATAAGTAAAAGAGGAGCTAACCAGGGATGATAATTCTTGCAGTATTTGTTCGTTATCTACACAGAATACTTTTTAAAAATCTACAGGTGGACGACTGCTCAAAGACCTGAGCTATACTGATTACGTCATATTATTTGATTTTTCTGCGTCTTCTTCTTCTTCCTCTTTATCTACCCTCATCTAATCATCAAGTTAGATCACCAACAGCTTCAATGAATTGTGTGTTTTGTTTCAGGTAAATCATGGAGACCTTCAGGTTCTCAATTCTGAAGCAAACTAACAAACTAAGCAAATAATATGGAAAATATCAAGGTCAAGGTAATTGAGTTATGAACCTGCGTCAGTACAGCCGGGGAAGATCTGAAATTTTCTCTCCCCCCTACCAGTTCTTAAAATTCAAAGGACGTCGGAACCTTTGTTGCAGTTCACCTTTGTAATATACCGAATTCGTCCGTCCAAATGCAAAAGTATTTAAAGTAAAAAAAAGTCTCACACGCCCAATGATCAGCAGGCGCAGACTGGCAATTTTTCCTCACGATCTTTTCTTGAACATTACAGATATGACGTAACCAATTTCTTTTTATCAAAATTTCGCCCGATGGTTTACAGCTTGCCTATAATAACTTCTGATTTGATATTTTATTTGTGTTACATTATGAGTGTATTGGTACGTTCTAAGTGAATCTGAGTACATAGGTTGAATGTTGTGACGATTTCATATTCTTTTTTGGGGGGATATGGTTGGTCAAGTACGCACATCCTGTTTATTTGTTGAGTTGCAAGGCTATTCGGTGCCGCTAGAACGACCTTCTTCAATTCTCGTCAACAGAATTATTTTCATTTATCCTCATGCTTCCTACTTGAAATTACTTGTATAAGATATTATTTGAAGCAACATTGTCCTGTCTCTGTGTTAGTTAAGTTCGCGAGATGGCCATTCGGTTCATTTTTTTTATGTGTGGAGCTGTGTGGTTGGTCATGTACGGAAAGTCTGTTTACCTGAGTTGTAAAGCGATTCGGTGCCGCTCAAACGGGGCTTGGTTCAATTCCTGTTGTCTGTAAGAATTATTGTGGTTATAGTCACCAGAGCTTGTAGTAATTTTCCGCTTTCAAAATTTCTGAAGGTTTCAATAAATATCAGTAATGAATCACGAATCAATACTAAATCAGACAAACTACTATGAAGCAAATAACTCATAGTAGATGACATGCATAAGCAGAAGGTGTATAAGCCTCACTATCGACATTTATGCAGCGTTATACTATAAGTAGATGACCCAGTAATCGCTTGTAAATACTTGGAACCGATACAACAACGACCAGTAGATGAGAAATAATCGCTTGTAAATACTAGGGACCGATACAACAATGATCAGTAGATGACAAGTAATAGACCAGTAGATGATTCAGTAATCGTTTGTAAATACTAGAGGCCGATACAACGAAAACAACATAATTGTTTTAGAAAAATCTGACGGGCCTCTTGATTAGAAACTAGCTTCATAGCACGTAGGGCATTCCCACAAGTGCTGCGCCCTCCGTTCCAGCAGCCATCCCAGTGTATGTAGACTCAAGAGTCCCATCAGGTGTCGATTGCGTGATCTTCGGGACTTTCCAAAAAATTTACATTTCCTTCAGACACCTTTAGAAACTCCCATTTCTGGCATTCTCTGTATGTGTACGCTCTCAGCCTCATTGACATCATCTTCATCTTGAAATGTATTTATTACTGCCTTTATTAACTCTTCTCAGCAATGTGCGGTCTATCGCCTACTCTCTCGTTTCCTCTATCCGTGATCACGTTTATAGTAACTCAGACATATAAATAATGTATGTAGATCTGTGACCACGTTTATAGTAACCCAGATATATAAGTAATGTGACCACGTTTATGGTAACACAAACAGTTGTAAGATGGTCAAGCAACGTTGACATTTAAACATAAAAACTGTCAAAAAGCTGTCAATACTGCATTTTACCAGTTAAGGCGTTGCAGGAAGGGAATTGAATAGCTGTGTGATAAAGGCCGTATGCTCTTGCTGTCGCCACGTCATGTACAGGGTGAGTTTTTTAATTTACCCTCCGACAGAAAAAAAACCTGTCGGAGATCAAACTCTAGACCTTACTCGTGTGAGAGAAGCGTTCTAACCTCTCGGCCATGCGCTACACTACATTTAAACATCGAGATTGGTAAATGAGAAAAACGTGCAATGCAGGAAATAATGTTAAACATGTGGCAGACAGATGGCATACTGGAAATATAACTAGAACTCTCACTGTTCACTTGCATTGGTAAAATACCTAATAGATACCATCGCTGCAATTCGTATGTGTCGGACCATTAGCTAAATTACAACGGCGAACGCCGCCTTCTGATCTAGACTACTTCCTGCTGGAGAACTAGTACTGCTAATGTTCTACTACAAGAGACATGCAGCTGGGAGTGTGAGTAGGGAACGAACACAAATAGTGTGATTCACTAGATATTGCTAAGCCATTATTTTAATTTAACTACAATATGTATGTCATTTTGTGTCTTTCAGACGGTCTATTGTCTATCCCCAGGTGAATGATGGTTGATAGCATCCACACTTTCCGCTAAGCGTGAAAGTAAGGAGGGGGGAGGGCCTTCAGCTGTTGTTCAAAGACCAGATTGCCAGTTCTTGCAGACAGTCAGTAATCAAAATGAAAAAGTAATCCAGTGAACATTTTCATGTGATCGTCACAGTAAGAAATAGGGACCTTTCATGTAATCATGTCAAACAAGGAATAGGGACATTTCATGTGATCATGTCACAGTAAGAAATAGGGACCTTTCATGTGATCATGTCACAGTAAGGAATAGGGACCTTTCATGTGATCATGTCACAGTAAGGAATAGGTACCTTTCATGTGATAATGTCACAGTAAGAAATAGGGACCTTTCATGTGATCATGTCACAGAAACAGGTTTTTTTGTTTGCGTCTTTTTCTTTTATCTTCCTTATCATTAAAAAACATATTATTTCTGAACAACGTTGCTACATATGGCAAGCTATGCCCCCCCCCCCCAGACAGCCCGAGTTTCCGCATGTTTTCCCAGATTTTGGGCTCTATGAAGAAGTCTTTCATTATAGATTTAAAGATGCAACAATATACAGCGTACATAAGAGTGATATGGTCAACATCGTGACCACAAACTTCAAAGGTGATGGGATGAACTAATAGTCTTGTGGTATGAGGCGTTTGAAGTTAGAATAAATCATGGACCACCAACTCGGAAGGAATAAATCATGGACCACCAACTCGGAAGGAATAAATCATGGACCACCATTTCGGAAGGAATAAATCATGGACCACCAACTCGGAAGGAATAAATCATGGACCACCAACTAGGAAGCCAGCTGACTAACGGCGGAGCTACTGCGGCTACATGTATATTTATATATAACATACGTCTTCTTCTTATTATTCTTCCACATTCATTCTCAAACTCCTCCTGGTTACAGACTATAGTTTAGATAGACGAATGTCGTGTACACTGGTTTGCAGCTTGCCTGAGATATCAGCGCTTATCGACTTAACACATTCGGCTTAATTGTGACGTTTCTGTTACTTTGACCTACATGATAAAACATCCAAATCTATGCTAAACTTTCTTAGTCGCAGTTTACAACATGCATGATTGGCAATACTGTTATCTTTGCTCCTTTTTCAGGCCCCGTCAATACATGGCGCAGACACGCAGCTAAATTGATACAGTTAGTGAAATAAATACAGGGGTAGATTTTAATAACGAGTACGTGAATAAACACTTCATTATCTGCCATCAAGACCGGGGACATTTGAGAAGTAAGGACCATCAATGCCGGTCCATTTGAGAAGTACGGGCCATAAATGCCAGTGACATTTGAGAAGTAAGGGCCTCAAGACAGGTGACGTTTGAGAAGTAAGGACCACCAAGACCGGTGACATTTGAGAAGTAAGGGCCACAAAGACCAGTGATGTTTGAGAAGTACAGGACCACAAAGACCATTGACATTTTAGAAGTAAGGGCCACCAAGACCGATGACATTTGAGGCGGCTTGGTAGTCAAGGCTTGTGATATTTTAGACATCATAATTTGAGAAGGCAGCGCCACGAAGATCGTTGACATTTTAGGCGTCATGGCTCTAGCTGTCGTTGACATTTGAAACTCCACGGCATCCACAGTGGGCAACATGTATGACGTAACGGCTGCCAAGATCGGCGACACATGATGTGTCATCATAACCTGTAAATTACAATAGCTACACATTTTAGGCACCAGGCTTTATTTTATTGCATGTTCATCGCCGCTTGGACACGCCCATTCATCACAGTATACATACATCGGTCATTGTTGAAACAAAAATTATACAAATAGTAATGATTACCAGGATTTTTATAAAGTCGCACTGCACTGACGTCACGCATATCAGTCCTATATACTCAAAACCCATATGACGTAGTATCACCGTCAATGTAAATCAGTGCATCTTGACTTTGTATACACCTTATCTATATATACAATTGTATTGTGTAACTAAATATATATATAAATAAATAGATGGATAAATTTGTTAAATAGATATATAAAGAGATGGATAGAGTGATACTTAGATAGATAAATATATAGATGGATAGATAGATAAATTGATAAATGGAGGGATAGATCAGACCCGTAGATAAGGGGGATTTGGGGTGTACACCCCCTCCCCCCGCTTGGATCCTTAGCAAATCGGAACATGACATTTAGTACTAGGTACGTTGTCTAAAGGCTTGCAAAAAGCAGATGACTAATAGGCCATATTCTTGGACAGTTCGGACAATGGATGACCACTGTAGATGGTGATTGATTTTTCTGACTTTCTAGCTACGTTCCGCTGTTCATCTGCTGCGCGTTTCCTTTTATTTATAAGCTTCTGTTACTTTGTGTTTTTTTTTATTATAGACTGCCATATAATTCGATTTAGTCCAGCGTCTACTCATGTATCTGAGTCTATTTAGTCCAGCGTCTTCTCATGTATCTGAGTCTATTTAGTCCAGCGTCTACTCATGTATCTGAGTCTATTTAGTCCAGCGTCTTCTCATGTATCTCAGTCTATTTAGTCCAGCGTCTTCTCATGTATCTGAGTCTATTTAGTCCAGCGTCTCCCCATGTATCTGAGTCTATTTCTTACATTGTCTCCCATGTATCTGAGTCTATTTCTTACATTGTCTCCCATGTATCTGAGTCTATTTCTTACATTGTCTCCCCATGTATCTGAGTCTATTTCTTACATTGTCTCCCATGTATCTGAGTCTATTTAGTCCAGCGTCTCCCCATGTATCTGAGTCTATTTAGTCCAGCGTCTCCCCATGTATCTGAGTCTATTTAGTCCAGCGTCTTCTCATGTATCTCAGTCTATTTAGTCCAGCGTATTCTCATGTATCTGAGTCTATTTAGTCCAGCGTCTCCCCATGTATCTGAGTCTATTTCTTACATTGTCTCCCATGTATCTGAGTCTATTTCTTACATTGTCTCCCATGTATCTGAGTCTATTTCTTACATTGTCTCCCCATGTATCTGAGTCTATTTCTTACATTGTCTCCCCATGTATCTGAGTCTATTTCTTACATTGTCTCCCATGTATCTGAGTCTATTTCTTACATTGTCTCCCCATGTATCTGAGTCTATTTAGTCCAGCGTCTCCCCATGTATCTGAGTCTATTTAGTCCAGCGTCTCCCCATGTATCTGAGTCTATTTCTTACATTGTCTCCCATGTATCTGAGTCTATTTCTTACATTGTCTCCCATGTATCTGAGTCTATTTCTTACATTGTCTCCCATGTATCTGAGTCTATTTCTTACATTGTCTCCCCATGTATCTGAGTCTATTTCTTACATTGTCTCCCCATGTATCTGAGTCTATTTCTTACATTGTCTCCCATGTATCTGAGTCTATTTCTTACATTGTCTCCCCATGTATCTGAGTCTATTTCTTACATTGTCTCCCATGTATCTGAGTCTATTTCTTACATTGTCTCTCCATGTATCTGAGTCTATTTCTTACATTGTCTCCCATGTATCTGAGTCTATTTCTTACATTGTCTCCCATGTATCTTCTTCTTCTTCTGCGATCAGTTTCCTATGCTCATAAGTCTATACAGGAAGGTGGGCCGCCTCCATGAATTCAGTCGTCAGCAGGAGATCCTCACGGTTGCCCCACAGCTTCACCTTCAGATCTGTCTCTTGAGGCCATATTTTGGTTCTCACGTCATCAAAGAGTGGGCATGTCTGCAGAATATGTTCTGGAGTCTGGGGACCCTTTTGACATGGGCATTGGTCAGTTTGGGCAGCCTTAATTTTGTGGAGATGTGCTTGTAGTCTGCAGTGTCCTGTGCGAAGTCTAAAAATTGTGGTTTGTTGTGACCTGTTTAGCTTTAGAATAGGGTCCTGTGGAAAGTTACTGCCTGTTCTCTGACTCCATGTATGTTTGTATATTCCTTTGATGAGGGTTTTTGCTTCAGTCAGTGATAATCTGTGGTGGAATTGTTCCTTTTTTGCACATGCTTTTGCCAGTCTGTCAGCTCCTTCATTTCCTGCTATTCCACAGTGTGCAGGGATCCACTGCAGCACAACTTTATTGTTGGCAGATAGTTGATTTAGAAGTTCTACAGTTGTTTTTGTTAGGAGATCTTTAGGTTCCTTTTGGATGGTTTGGAGTACTGACATGCAGTCACACAAGAAGACTATGTTAGCTCCTTTGAGCCTCCGTTCCTCTAGAGCCTTTGATGCTTCCAAGATTGCTTGTAGCTCTGCCCTGTAATTTGTTGATAATTTGCCAGTAGCAATTGAGAGTTCTAGTTTTGGGGTGTTTTGTATGAGTATTAGTATCCCAGCTCCTCCTTTCTTTACTGCACCCTCTGATGATCCATCTGTGAAGACATGAATCCACTGTGAGGTAGGGTATTGGGTGTCTAGGTGATCAAGTGTTTTTGCCTTAAGGGCAGTAGGGGTTTCCATAGTTTTGCTCTCAATGCCTGGTATTGTAAGTTTTGCTGTATATATGGGTGAAGTGTTTGTGATGTTGCAATATGCTTCTAGCTGTTCCCATTCATTCGGATTGTTGCTGGTTACTTCTTTATTGGCTTTCATAAGTTTTTTGATAGGTGATTGAAGCTTGGTCTTTTTCTTACATTGTCTCCCATGTATCTGAGTCTATTTCTTACATTATCTCCCATGTATCTGAGTCTATTTCTTACATCGTCTCCCCATGTATCTTGATGTATTTCAAAGGTAGAACAGTGTGTGTATACAAGAAGGGAATGATACACAGTGAAAGAAATTGGTCGACGGAGAGAGTTTGAGTTGGAACATTATGACGAGGTAGATAAGTATCTAAAATGCCATTGCGCTCAACTATCCTTAGTTCCCTTCAACTATAATTATATATATATATATATATATATATATATATATATATATATATATATATATATATATATATATATATATATATATATATATATATATATATATATATATATATATATATATATATATATATATATATATATATATATATATATATATATATATATATATATATATATATATATATATATATATATATACGGATTACATGACGTGTACTACGGACGACAGGACTTGTACCACAGACTGTAGGACTTGTTCCACGAACTGTAGGACTTGTGCCACGGACACAAAGTACCACGGACTGTAGGACCTTTACCACGGAATACAGGACTTGTACTACGGACTACAGGACTTCTACCATGGACAGTAGGACTTAATTGTACCACGGATTACATGACTTTTACTACGGACTACATGACTTGTACCACGAACTGTAGGACTTGTACCACGAACTGTAGGACTTGTGTCATGGACACAAAGTATACCATGGATATCAGTGTCTTATCCGGAGTCAAATATTCCTAATCATTGAATATATTAATATTTAATTGATGCGTCATGTATCAGCAGGTGATTGGCACGCATCTGCAAGATATCACATTAATCGTTAGCATTCAACTGTCTGCCCTCATATTATGAAAATAATTAATTCTGTCTGCTCTCATATTATGGAGACAATTAATTCTGTCTGCTCATATTATGGAGACAATTAATTCTGTCTGCTCATATTATGGAGACAATTAAATCTGTCTGTTCTCATATTATTAAGACAATTCTGTCTGCTCTCATATTATGGAGACAATTAAATATGTTCTCATCTTATGGAGACAATTATTTCTGTCTGCTCTTATATTATGGAGACAATGTTTCTGCCTGCTCTCAAATTATAAAAACAATGAATTCTGTCTGCCCTCATATTATGAAGACCGGTCCAAAGATTAGGAAGTGGAGTGTGGCGGGAGCAGACGTTTGATTAGTAAATAAAATATCAGGTTTATGTCTGAGAAGGACGAAGAATGTCAGCAGAAACGTTAAAAAAACCTTCATTCTCGACCCCACGCATGACACGGCTCATTTAAAACTACACCAAAAATGAAATATAGTCTTTGGAAGTACAAATGAACAGCTTGCAGTATTTGCGGAGACCACACGTAAGTTGAATGAATACTTCCAAGAATTGCATATAAACAATCAGAAAAGCATCACACAAAAGAACATTAATATTATTTATGGAAAATAAGGTTTGTATACTATTAGAAGTAGTGAACTTATCCCAAACCAAATTCTTTTATACATTTGGTCTATAAAATTGCAATGTGGCAACAGAGAAGTGAGAGAAAATGTCCAGGTTGGCGGATCGATGGTTCAATTCATGTTAGCACGTAAACTGCGCACATGTGTGTTTGTGAGTGAGTACTGGTATGTGAGGCAGCATCGATTAGGGAAGACGAAAGAGGGCTTCAGTCTGTGAGTCAAGAAATGGATGATTTAGAATGAACGAAAGAGATAGAGTGAGCGAGAGAAAGAGACGATTGAATCAATATAGACTGTGTTGCCAGGTTATTTGCTAGGTTCGTGTAGACGACGGATGAAAGATAAATAGACACAGTGAGGGATATAGGATACGTGTGTGTGTGTGAGGGAGAGAGGTGAGGGAGACATCGAAGGCAGAGTAAAGGAGATTGAGAGAAAGAAATAATGAGAGTGTGTTTGTGTTGGGGAATGAGGGAGTTAGAGAGAGAGATAGAGAGGGAACTAAGAGAGAGAGAGAGAGAGAGAGAGAGAGCTAATGATAAAGAGAATGCGTGATAAAGTGTGAGAGGGAACGAGAGAAATTAAGAGAGATGTAGTGGGAGTATATACATTCACATGTACATGAATAACTCTTTCATACACTCTATGGATATACTTTCCTGGTCTTGAGGGAGTCAAAAACAACGAAAGAGCAGATTAATTGGCGGGCAGTGCTGTGGTTGATGACAGAGTACCGACAAAAGATGGGGTCAACTTAATAAGGGAAGACATTGATCTACTGCAGGCTGAAGAAGAGCGGGAGGCTGGAGGTGATACTGTGCACATACATGGAATGACAGACATGGGGATGACTAGGGGTGAGGGAAGAACGTGTTCTCTATATTGTAAGATGCGACAGATCCCATTAACAACGTATGACTGAGATTTTGAGTCTGCATACTCGTGGATGGCCGTTGAAAAGCAGAGCGGGGCGCTTATGGGAAGGAGAGCGGGGCGCTTATGGGAAGGAGAGCGGGGCGCTTATGGGAAGGAGAGCGGGGCGCTTATGGAAATGTCTCGTGTGCCATGGTCTTTAATCAGGAATCACGAGGGAAAAAGGCGGAAAGAGGTCGAGATGGAAAATAGAGAACAATATGGAGGGAGTGAGAGAGTCATAGAAGAAGACAGAAAGAGAAAACGATAGATCTGGAGGATATTTATTGCGAATTGGCACACAGGCCTACGTGCAGTGTTTTTTTTACAGTGTTTTACAATTTTGCTACACATTTTTCCGTGAGTTTTATTTTGAGTTTTACCGTGAATTTTATTAAGTTGTACAGTAAGATTTACTGTGAATTTTACTATATGTTTTACAGTGAGTTTTACAGTTACGTTTACAGTACGTTTTACAGTGAGTTTTACAGTTATCTTTCCTGTGTTAGTCATACAGTAAGTTTTACAATATTTTATATAGTTAGTTGTATAGCATGATTTACTGCGAGTTTTACTACAAGTTTACAGTGAATTGTACAATAAGATGTACTGTAAGCTTTACTATACGATTTACAGTGAGTTTTTACAGTGACTTTTAGTGACTTTAACAGTATGTTCTACAGTGAATTTTTCAGTGAATTTTACTCTGTGAGTTTTAGAGTAATTTGTATAGTCAATTTTACAGCAAGATTTACAGTGACTTTTATTCTGTGATTTTACAGTAATTTGAGAATAGGTTTTACAGTGAGTTTCACGGTGAGTTTTACATTGATTTTTATAGTAAGTTTTACAGTGGTTTTTGTAGTAAGATTTACAGTGAATTTTATAGTGCGTTTTACAGTGGTTTTTGTATTAAGTTTTACAGTAGTAAAAAATAGTAATTCCCCCATTTTCGTACGCAATTCCATCGTTTCCTAACCACTTTTAGTGAACCGTTTTTGAAAATCGTTAAAGGTGTGTAGGGTTTACCCATCCTGTGGCTAAATTCCTAGGAATTCATGAGAAAACTCCAGATTAAGCAAAGTTTGCCACAATAACCCTAGCTCCCCAGATGGCGGCCCAAAACTCCTGATATAGTGAAACTATACAAAAAACCCCAGATCTAGTGGAAAACCCCAGATGACGGCCCAAAACTCCTGATATAGTGAAACTATACAAAAAAACCCCAGATCTAGTGGAAAGCTGTGATATTGCTGCTTATCTATTTTTTTCCCCCGATATTTATTTAGTAAAAATGATAGTGAAGATCAAAGTGAAGATGGAAGTGAAAATGTAAAACTTAACATCAGAACATGTGAATCTACAAGTGCAGGCTTAAATACAATACTATTTACACATTCACCTATACATTTTCTATATATTACCTATATATTTTTTACATATATATTCTATATTCATTTACCACATGGTACACCGTTTTACGGTAGTTCCCATTCATTGTGATTTATTTTACGGCAATGCTTTTCTGTTGTCATTTTCGTGTTTACTGCTTCACCCTTATGTGCGATCAATAAGTCGACATTTAAAAAGGTATCTAAATAATGGCATATATTCTTGAACTATATTCATGTTCTATTCAATGTAGATTTGTACTTTCATACAATTAGATATCTATTCAGTGTAGATTTGTACTTCTATACAATTAGATATCTATCCAGTGTATATTTGTACTTCCATAGAATTAGATATCTATTCAGTGTAGATGTGTACTCCCATACAATTAGATATCTATTCAGTGTAGATTTGTACTTCCATACAATTAGATATCTATTCAGTGTAGATTTGTACTTCTATACAATTAGATATCTATTCAGTGTATATTTGTACTCCCATACAATTAGATATATATTCAGTGTAGATGTGTACTTCCATAAAATTAGATATCTATTCAGTGTAGATGTGTACTCCCATACAATTAGATATCTATTCAGTGTAGATGTGTACTTCCATACAATTAGCTATATATTTAGTGTAGATGTGTACTTCCATACAATTAGATATCTATTCAGTGTAGATGTGTACTTCCATACAATTAGATATCTATTCAGTGTAGATGTGTACTTCCATACAATTAGATATCTATTCAGTGTAGATGTGTACTTCCATACAATTAGATATCTATTCAGTGTAGATGTGTACTTCCATACAATTAGATATCTATTCAGTGTAGATGTGTACTTCCATACAATTAGATATCTATTCAGTGTAGATGTGTACTTCCATACAATTAGATATCTATTCAGTGTAGATGTGTACTTCCATACAATTAGATATCTATTCAGTGTAGATGTGTACTTCCATACAATTAGATATCTATTCAGTGTATATTTGTACTTCCATACAATTAGATATCTATTCGATATAGATTTGTACTCCGATCCCATTAGATAGGATAACAAACACAAAAATGTCCAATACTGAACATATGTGTTACAAATATGATAGGTGATCAGTGACCAGAACTAGATTTTTTTTAGTCTCCCTTGTTAAACTCCTTGCTTAATTTGTTGAAAAGGGTCAAATTGATTTCCTACTCTTATTGCTGCTGTTTGTTGCCAGTACATGTTCTTGATGATTCTTAAATCCTTATTGTTGATGTTCTAACTCTCTAGCATACTTAATTAATTATCAAATATTTAAAAAAAAAAATAACAATAAACAAAAGGACACGGACTATTTCCACGTTACGGTCCCACTGAGACCTTTTTCATGAAACAGGTTAAAGTGGAAATATTCCGTGACATTTTGTTTATTGTTATTTATTTTTTAATAATTGATATTTAGTTGATTAAGTAACATTATTCCTTCATTATATTATTTATCGCTTATTTCTTTTGCTACAGCGCACTCTGCGTTTTGTCAGTCAACCTTTAACATTGTGGTTATTTATCTGACTCTATGTTATACTGAAGTAACTGATGTTACAACCGATGTTCATATACAGCAGTAATTGATGTTACAACCGATGTTCATATCATCATCATCAGGTGCCGTGCCGGGTGGCGTAGGCGGTCATGGCTCTCCACAGCTCTCTGTCCACAGTATTATGTATCAAAGTCGTTGTTGTTTCTTTGCCGTGCCAGGTTGTCAAACTGTCTAATATTTTCTCACGTTGTCGCCCTCTGTCTCTGGTGCCTTCAATCTTGCCTGTTGTGACTATGTTCTCTAAACCTGCCTGTCTCATGAAGTGGCAAAAAAAAAAGAAGATTGCCTTTTTCTTATATTCTTGATTAAGGTCCGTTTCGCATTTAATTCTTTTAACACCTCTAAATTAGCTTTTCTGGCAGTCCATGGTATTCTCAGCATTCTTCTGTAGAACCACATCTCTGTTGCCTCCAATCTCCCACTTTCCAGTTTGTTTATTGTCCAAGACTCGCACCCATATGTTAGTATAGGGATTATATAGCACTGCAGAACTCTCTCACCTCTAATGACAAGGTCATATTACACAGTATATTTTTCATTTTTCTGAATGTTGTTTTTGCCTGTCCTATTCTGCATCTTATTTCTGTTGAACTTCTTCCATCTGCTGTTATAATTATACATAGATATTTGAAATGGTGGACCTGTTTTAATACTATATCATTCACTATGATCTTGCAAGTGAGTTATTTTCTTTCTTTGAAATAACCATTACTTCTGTTTTCTTGATATTTAGGAAGAGGCCTTTCTCTTTGCTTTCTGTGACTACTACTTTAATTAAATTTTGAAGGTCTTCCTCACTTTTTGCAATCAGAACAGTGTCATCCGCATATCTGAAATTATTTATGTTATGTCCTCCCACTGATATTCCTGGGATATCTACTATTGCACGCAATATGTTTTCACTGTATATTCATATACAGTTAGTAAAAATTAATTATAATACATGGCGGAACAATTCTAAAATAGATTTATAGTTTTTCATTAATATTGGAGTGAGGAGGAGGAGGAGGAGGGGGAGGGGTGTCGATAAATTACGTCAACAGTCAGGAGGTGGCCTGAAAACGTATGACAGTGGCTGACAAGATGAAGGAAGGTTGACAAAAGATGACGTCAACAATTATATCTTAATTTTTATATATGTCTGGATGTATGTTTAGATGATAGATTTAAATACTTATACATACATATATGCAAACATATATTGTCCGGCTATGTGGCGAAGTCGTACAGAGCGCGTCTGTGACGGCAAAGGTACCGAGTTCGATCCTCACCATAGGCAATTGTACATCCGGACCGTTCAGAAAGCAATGGCAACCTACTGAATGTATTTATATTCGAAAATTATAAGCCTAGAAAATCACCACAGCCAACAAATGCTGGGTTGATAGCTACGTCTTGGATAGGATATGCTACCAATTTATATACAAACATACAAGCACATATATAAATACATACATACATACATACATACACACACACACACACACACACATACATACATACATACATACATACATACATACATACATACATACATACATACATACATACATACATACATACATACATACATACATACATACATGCACACATACACACACATACATACATACATACACACATATACATATATATACATACATACATACACACATGCACACATACACACATATACATATATACATACGTATATTTATCTACCTTTTGTCCTTCCGCTGCAGTTACTGTAAGGCGTCGCATGATTGAATGACGATCGATTTTCTGACAATGGCACGTTTGGTCACTTGGTGTACAGTAATATTGTGTCGTTTCAGAATGTTGGTAACTCCTTCAGTGAACCTTCTCCTTGATCTTCCTCTGCATCTTAGTGTCTCCATTTTCATATTGTATGCTCTTGTCGCTGGCCAACACGAGTTCATTCTCATTAAGTTGCCAAACCATTTCCAGATTTGGTTTTGTTTTTCAATATATTTGACCACCGACGTTGTTTCAATATATTTGACCACCGACGTTGTTTCAATATATTTGACCACCGACGTTGTTTCAATATATTTGACCACCGACGTTGTTTCAATATATTTGACCACCAATATATTTGACCACCGACGTTGTTTCAATATATTTGACCACCAATATATTTGACCACCGACGTTGTTTCAATATATTTGACCACCAATATATTTGACCACCAATATATTTGACCACCGACGTTGTTTCAATATATTTGACCACCAATATATTTGACCACCGACGTTGTTTCAATATATTTGACCACAGACGTTGTTTCAATATATTTGACCACCAATATATTTGACCACCAATATATTTGACCACCGACGTTGTTTCAATATATTTGACCACCAATATATTTGACCACCGACGTTGTTTCAATATATTTGACCACCGACGTTGTTTCAATATATTTGACCACCAATATATTTGACCACCGACGTTGTTTCAATATATTTGACCACCAATATATTTGACCACCGACGTTGTTTCAATATATTTGACCACCAATATATTTGACCACCAATATATTTGACCACCGACGTTGTTTCAATATATTTGACCACCAATATATTTGACCACCGACGTTGTTTCAATATATTTGACCACAGACGTTGTTTCAATATATTTGACCACCAAAATATTTGACCACCAATATATTTGACCACCGACGTTGTTTCAATATATTTGACCACCAATATATTTGACCACCGACGTTGTTTCAATATATTTGACCACCGACGTTGTTTCAATATATTTGACCACCAATATATTTGACCACCGACGTTGTTTCAATATATTTGACCACCAATATATTTGACCACCAATATATTTGACCACCGACGTTGTTTCAATATATTTGACCACCAATATATTTTACCACCGACGTTGTTTCAATATATTTGACCACAGACGTTGTTTCAATATATTTGACCACCAATATATTTGACCACCAATATATTTGACCACAGACGTTGTTTCAATATATTTGACCACCAATATATTTGACCACCAATATATTTGACCACCGACGTTGTTTCAATATATTTGACCACCAATATATTTGAACACAGACGTTGTTTCAATATATTTGACCACCAATATATTTGACCACCAATATATTTGACCACATACGTTGTTTCAATATATTTGACCACCAATATATTTGACCACCAATATATTTGACCACAGACGTTGTTTCAATATATTTGACCACCAATATATTTGACCACAGACGTTGTTTCAACAGTTTGTGTAATCTCTTCATTCCTTACATGGTCTATTCTTGTTCTGTTCGTTATTTTTCTTATACATTACATTTCACACTTAGTAATCTTTCTCTCTTGTTCTTTAGTTAGTGTTCATGTCGGACATCGATGCCACAATGATGGCAGGAAGATAAAATTTGGACAAGTGCGTAGAATTGACCTCCCTTCCGTTCCTTCATGTTTCCTTGACATCATAATTTTTCTCTCAGAGGAAGTCATTGAACTTCCCTGGTAAGATCTGTGTCCTTCCATCATACAATTGTCAGTTTATTCCTTCGTGGACCCAAGAACAACACTATGGTTACTAGAAGGCCGTATGACCAATTTAAGACCCCCACCCCCTTTATATCACATAAAACTCACGACCGCTGTATGGTAATTGATTATGACACAATGAAAGACAGTATACATTTATGTACATATATATTTGTATAAACGCGAGTTATTTCTGGGAAATGACAGCAGTTGGAGTTATTCTTTACACAGATGCACTTGACAGTGGTTAATATGATTTATCAAGCGATGAGGTCAATATATGATGGTAGCTTGTTAACAGCGATATCAGACGTGTCACGGCACAATAGTTGTTGGGTTTGTAAAATGTAGTTGGTATAATTGTGGTTGTGTGAATAGAATTGTGTGATTAAATATAGTGGCTGGGGAAGATGGAGGAAATGGATTGTGGGACTGAGTGTTGCTCAAGGTCATTTCTTCATAAGTAACACAAGTATTACAACAGAACAACTACAACGGTGTTGCAACAGAAGCAACTGCAATTACTATTATTACTACTACTACTACTACTACTTTGCTACTACTACTACTACTACTACTACTACTGCTACTACTACTACTACTACTACTACTACTACTGCTACTGCTACTACTACTACTACTACTACTACTACTACTGCTACTACTACTACTACTACTACTACTACTGCTACTACTACTACTACTACAACTACTACTACTGCAACTAAAACAACAACAACAACTACAACTACAACAACAACAACTACTACTACTACAATTGCTTCTGCTGCTACTACTACGCAACAAACATAACATCAACAACAACTACTACTATTACTACTACAACTACTTCTACAACCCCTACTACTACTGCAATTATTTCTATTACTAATACTTTTACTATTACTACTACTACTACAACTACTACTACTACTACAACTACTACATTTACTACTACAACTACTACTACTACTACAACTACCACCTCTACTACGACTGCTATACTACAACTACTACTACAACTACCACCTCTATAGTAACCAGAAGCAACCACAAGTGT
Organism: Meghimatium bilineatum; assembly: GCA_034231615.1. NCBI lineage: Eukaryota > Metazoa > Mollusca > Gastropoda > Stylommatophora > Philomycidae > Meghimatium > Meghimatium bilineatum. The sequence goes on from CM067308.1 coordinate 48,323,985, forward strand.
CACAAAAATCGATATGAATTTAATGATGTATGGCACTAGTAAACGCTTGAATACATTTCGATAATTAATAGTTTCATCATTGACTACAAAGATAGTTACTACAAAGACAGTTACTACAAAGACAGTTACTACAAAGGCAGTTACTACAAAGGCAGTTACTACAAAGACAGTTACTACAAAGGCAGTTACTACAAAGACAGTTACTACAAAGACAGTTACTACAAAGACAGTTACTACAAAGGCAGTTACTACAAAGGCAGTTACTACAAAGACAGTTACTACAAAGGCAGTTACTACAAAGACAGTTACTACAAAGGCAGTTACTACAAAGACAGTTACTACAAAGACAGTTACTACAAAGACAGTTACTACAAAGACAGTTACTACAAAGACAGTCACTCCTCATCACCATCATGAACTTTTCCACCCATCAATGTTGCCATTAACTTGCCTGTTCACACACAAATATAACCTCGGCATAACCTGTTCACACACAAATATAACCTCGGCATAACCCGTTCACACACAAATATAACCTCGACATAACCTGTTCACACACAAATATAACCTCGGCATAACCTGTTCACACACAAATATAACCTCGGCATAAACTAGAAAGTGAACGCTAATTAAGAAACAATCAGCAAGCTCTAAATAAGAAACAATTAAACAGAAATGCAAACAGAGTTCGACTCACCCATTACGTCAAATTACAACTATATTCAAAAAAATAACAACTATGCACTCACCCAGAAGAAGGGGATGTTCAGCCGAAGCTGACATCACTCGCGTGCCAACATGCGATAGATAAAGCGAAAAGTGAGGATTGTCGTCGTGGAGGAAAGAAGAGCAAATGAGAGGAGAGTAAAATATGACAAAATAAAAAAAAGGATGTGCAACAGAAAAATCCGAATTCTGTGAGGAAGTGCTGAACCTGTTGTCTGGTATTACTTTTTCTACAGGTAACTCTAGTTTTCACTGAAGTTACCAGAGAGCCGTATAGTTATCACCCTTATATGGTGGTAGGGAAGGGGGGATTGTTGCATAACCTCATCCCTCAAAGTCAACTTCTCGTCTTGTTTCCTCGTAGTCTAAGCTATGCTCACCTTTCTCCTTGTCTACGGTGAGGCTACGAGTCGCCGATACGACAATAGCTTCTGTTATCTACGTCCCTTCCTTCATTTACATATCTAATAGTACTACTACAACAACACCACCAACAACAAAAATAACAACAATGACTACTACTACTGCTACTGCTACGACTACTGCTACTACTACTACTACTACTACTACTACTACTACTACTACTACTACTACTATTAATATTACTACTACTATTACTACTACTACTACTGCTACTACTACTACTACTACTACTACTACTATTACTACTACTATTACTACTACTACTACTGCTGCTACTACTACTACTACTACTACTACTACTACTACTCCTACTATTATTACTACTACTACTATTACTATTACTACTACTACTAATACTACCACTACTACTACTACTACTAATACTACTACTACTACTACTACTACTAATACTACTACTACTACTTCTGCTGCTACTACTACTACTACTACTACTACTATTACTTCTGCTGCTGCTGCTATTGCTACTACTACGACTACTACTATTACTAATACTACTACTGCTACGATTACTATTACTACTACTACTACTACCTCTGTTGTTACTACTAATGCTATTACTACTTCTCGTCCGTCTGGCATCCGGCTCCTGCACTTAGGCTCTTATCGCAGGGGACGACTAAGGTTAGTTGGGGATGGGCTGACAGCATGTTACGTTTAAACAAGTCACTGTAGTGCATGCGTCAATTTCCTACAGTTGTCTTCTGCCACGTGATCTGTCACGTGATCGTCTGTCACGTGATCTGTCACGTGATCTTCTGTCACATGATCTTTCTGTCATGGTCTTTCTGTCATATGATCTTTCTGACAGAGAGCCTATGAGATGGAGGTACCTGCTCACAGATAATGGATTATTTTAGCACCGTCATCAATATCATCACTACTTCTACTACACTACTACTACTAATACTACTACTAATACTACTACTAATACTACTACTAATACTACTACTAATACTACTAATACTACTATTAATACTACTGCCACTACTACTATTGTACTGCAAAGATACTACAGTAATCGCTACCACCGCTATTACTACTACTACTACTACTACCACTACTACTACTACTATTATTACTGCTACTATTATTGCAATTACCACTACTGTTACTAACGCTATCACTACTATTACTACTAAGTATATTTTCGAAGTCTGGTATGTCGGGCCATTGGCGCAAATAAAACGGTATCACAACGCATTTACGTTCTCTTAACTACATCTTGTAATATATCTAATATGAGTTTGAGAAGGAACAGACAAACAAACGAACAAACAAACGAACAAACAACTTACTATTTCTGTTAAATTTATATTTGTCGTCAACAACAGTTGGGAGTCCGCTGCAGATGGTGATTGTGCTAGTAGAGGAATGTACATATCTGTGCTGCCTGTGTTTGCGTATCGTATTGTACACAGTAGTCCGAAATGAAGTTAAAATCACAACGTTCATACGACGACGTGGTGAAAGGTATACATTGAACAAAGTAATCCCTGGTCGAGTTAGTAAAGGGTAGATCCATCATCACTCGCCATGGTGTCAACTACGATGATCAGATTTTATTGTTTCTTATGTGAAGTGGGGAGTGATGTGTTTCTTATGTGAAGTGGGGAGTGATGTGTTTCTTATGTGAAACCTCCATACTTCACAAAAGAAAGAAACCTCTTCTAGGTCTCCTATGTCAAGTGGGGAGGGGGTCTTTCACCTATTTGCAATAGAGATGCATCCCCCCTATGAGCAGCAGAAGGTTATTTCCTAAGTGAAATGGGGGAGGGATCTGTCTGGTTCTTATATGTAGTGGCATGTAGCATGCAGTATCAGCTTTCTTTGCGCAATCGGGTGGTCTGTTTCTTCTGTGAATAGGGTGGCCAGCTTCCTGTGTGTAATTAAGTGATCTACTTGGAGTAAAGATATGTTTTATATATGCATTGAGGGGGGGGGGGTGTTTTTTACCTGCATTTTGATGGGGTGAAGGATTATCTAGAACTTTCGTACTTACATAAAAACTGGCATGCCCGTGGTTGACAATGCCTTGATAAACCGATCATTTGGTGGGATTCAACAATTTCAGTGTGAAAACCCTATCCGTGACATAACAGTTTCAAGTTAAATCCTAATCCGTGACATATAGCAGTTTCAAGTTATAAAAGCCTATCCGTGACATATAGCAGTTTCAAGTTATCTATAAAATATATTTGTATTTTATAATGAAAGTAGAACAATTTAACAAGAGATGAGAAATAAATATGCATATATTGTTATGTGAAATAACTAATCACATACATTCACAATTTGATGTTGGCGAACTACACGTTAAATGCTACGTGCCCATTTATTTGACAACTACGGTGTGTACTGTAAGTATGCGCTTACAGCTAGCAACAAAGGTACAGAAAACAAAAATTGGACTGAAATATCTGTAGCAGTTAAAGTGCGCTAATGTACGTGCATTACCTAGCGTGTTCTGTCAAGGTAGCGGTGTGATAGGGAGGGAAATAAACAGAGACAGAGAGAGAGAGAAATATAAAGAAGGAATGCAAGAGAGAGAGAGCGAGAGAGAGAGAGAGAGTAAAATGAAGTTGGAATGACAATTATTAGGACATATTTATGGGTTGAACAAGATGAAGACATTAACAACAACTGGTACAAATTATATATATATTTGTCATAATATATTATATATATATATCTTCCGTGTTGCAACCGTTCTAGTTTACAGTTCAAAGGACTAGGTCACCGTTTTATTTTCAGGTATGCCCTTGAAGATGATTTAAGAAAAGTTAGGGGAATAGGTATGTCCTTGAAGGTGATAAAAAAAAGTTGGGGAAATAGGCATGTCGGTGAAGGTGATTGAGAAAAAAATGGGGAATAAGTATGTCAATTTAGGGGAATAGGCATGTCCTTGAATGTGATTTAGAAAAAAATGAAGGAATAGGCATGTCAAATTAGGGGAATAGGCATGTCAAATTAGGGGAATAGGCATGTCAAATTAGGGGAATAGGCATGTCACATTAGGGGAATAGGCTTCTCAAGTTAGGGGAATAGGCTTGTCAAGTTAGGGGAATAGGCTTGTCGGTGACGGTGATTAAGAAAGAATCGGGGAATAGGCATGTCAAGTTAGGGGAATAGGCTTGTCGGTGAAGGTGATTAAGAAAATATCAGGGAATAGGCATGTCCTTGAAGGTAATTAAGAAAAGTTAGGGGAATAGACTAAAAAACATGTCTAACTGTGAAAAAAACCTTATCATTGTCAGATTTTGCCTTATTTCTAACTTGTATCTTATTTCTAACTTTTTGTCTTATTTCTAACTTTTGTCTTATTTCTAACTTTTTTCTTATTTGTAATGTTTGTTTTATTTTTAACCTTTGTCCTATTTTTTAACTTTTGTCTTATTTCTAATGTTTTTGTCTTAAACTAAATTGCTACAGATCGTTGAAACTAGGCTGGAGAATACAGAAGCGGTACCTACTTCTAATTAAGTCCACAATAACCACAAACTCTCTGTCTCTTGAAACTGACAGAAGGTCAATCATAATATTTATCTAACAAGAACACTTTAGGCAAGCAGATCAGAACAAATCTACAATTATTGTTGGATAGTGGCTGCAGTGGCGTAGCGAGGGGGGGGGCGGAGGTGCGGACCGCCCCGGGCGGCATCATCGGGAGGGCGGCAAATTTATTTTCATCCAGTCTTTCACAATCACTGACATATTTTTTAATGTCACAAGGGCGGAAAATTATGATTGGCCCACGCTACGCCACTGAGTGGCTGTCTATAAATAATGCTAAAAATAATTTTTCCAAAACCTATCCACCTTTGTAGCAACTATCTGTAATCCATGGATATGATGCTTATTTATGCTAAAAAGTTTACCCATCCTCACATTCATTTCTCTGTCAGAAAACCACACTTTCAGAAAACCACTCTTGCAGAAACCACTAAAAATACGTGTTTTTTTTCTCTCCACATTTTAATAAATATGTTTCAGATTCAAACAATTTAATTGGTATATAAGAACAAAATTTTTGACGTCAGCTTTTTATTTCTTATGTCCTTAAATCATTTGACGTAATTTATCACCATCATTAAGTGCCGTTTCCTCAACGTTGGCTGCAACGGACCTTCAACACACCCAGACGATTGCCTTGGTGGTGCACTCTGTTAAACCTATCTATCTCGTGATGTTTCTCTACCACTTGTACCGCTGGCTAGCTCATGTTCGACTCTTCTCGACTTTACCCTCAAGTAAGGTCTTCATCAAGATGTGTCATTTAATATATCTAAAATACTTTATTTGTTTGGTATATTTTTCTTTTAATAGTTAGAACCACTGTGTTCGTTTTCTTCTCTTTTCTTCTCAACGAAGTTCATCCTACTTATCTGAATATCAACATCTCAAAGGCATCGATTCTGTCTTACATGTGCTTGTTCCTTTATAGACGATCAATAATTGCGATATCGATTACTACTACCTCATAAATAAAGAACAATTGTACTTACGTGAAACACAGGTTTTAATAATAGTTCCACTCAGACACGAGGATTATCACAAAAAGTAGTGGGTTTTGTGATTGTCCGTCAGTCTGAGTGGAACTATTATTAAAACCTGTGTTTCAGGTAAGTACAATTGTTGCTACGTTTCACGCAGTTACCTTATATTGAATGTCATAAATAAAGGAACAGTTTTCTGTCGTAAGAAATGATAAAAACGATATAATTTATGTCTTGTAAAAGTATAATGCTTTCGAAGGTGGTTTTGTAGTCAAGAAGTGGCCAATGTTTTGTGTGTCAGAGAATGTGTTATAACGTTACAAGTGTGGTTGGGATTAACAAGATTCTTTTAGTGATTTGGACATGCAATGAGTGTTTTCTGAGGTCGCGGGCTAGTTGAACCAGTATTTCAAATAAGCATGGAGGACTGGAAAATATGTTTTAGCTTGGTAGATATGTCCCATGGCGATATTTTCCTTACGCTTGCTATAGTTTCACTCTAGGACTTACTATTGCTATAGTCTCAAACCGGAACTTACTTTTGCTATAGTATGAAACTGGGACTTACTCTCGCTATAGTCTGAAACTGGGACTTATCTTGCAATACTCTGAAACCGGGACTTATTATTGCTATAGTCTGAAACCGGGACTTATTATTGCTATAGTCTGAAACTGGGACTTACTCTTGCTATAAATCTCAAACTGGGACCTACTCTTGCTATAATCTGAAACTGGGACTTACTCTTGCTATAATTCTCAAACTGGGACTTACTCTTGCTATAGTCTGAAACTGGGACCTACTCTTGCTATAATCTGAAACTGGGACTTACTCTTGCTATAATTCTCAAACTGGGACTTACTCTTGCTATAATTCTTAAACTGGGACTTACTCTTGCTATAGTATGAAACTGGGACATACTCTTGCTATAATTCTCAAACTGGGACTTACTCTTGCTATAGTGTGCGACTAAAGAATTATTATATCCTTATTTGTATCAGTCAATTCCTCTTTTGCTAAGTTTGGCACATAAAGCGGATGTCATAGTTCTCCATGCCTGTCGGTCAGTTGCTAGGGATTGCAGGTCTTGTGCATTTATGCATGTTGATTTTAATTCATTCATAAATGTTCTTCTGAGCGTTGTTTTTGGTCTTTTCTGTTTTCTTTTCCCGTCTGGTGTCCACATGAAGGCTTGTGGAATTATGTCTTCCTTCATTCTAAGTATGTGGCCGATGTCTATTTGTATAGACTGAGTTTAAAACACAATAAAGGGACATAATTCCTAATTCATATCTAATCTTTAACTTAGTAGGAGTTAACTCCCTTACAGGTTGTAGTCTCAAACGCTGACTAATACGAGCAGATCTGATCTGTCATCATATGATGTTGTCTTTAGTTTTAATGAAGGCTTTGTAGTCGAAACTTTGTTCGTGTCTCGTTGTTAGTATTAAAAAAATTATTGGTTACGCAGGTACGTATTTCATTTCATTGTTATATTTGCCTTACGATACCCATCCCTCATGCCAAGAATATCAGTCGGATGACATATATTCATCTTATTCAGCGTACATTCTCAAACTCCCGCCAGATATCTCTTGCAGCAGGACAGTGGTCCTACTATATTTCCAGCAGGATGTAGACCAGGGAATGGAAATGTGTTGTGTCCAAGTTTTATTTACGTCAATCGCCCTACACATCCGTCTTCGGTGCTTTAAATATTCAGGATGTAGATATCACACATCGCTATTTTTGGCTGTTGTGATTATTTTGGCATTATTAACGTTCTGTATTGTGGTACATCATAACAGGAAAAAATGAGGGGGAAAGAGACAGAAGAAGTCGAAGAGAAAGTTCTAGATACTTTGACGTCATGGCATGGTAGAAAGTCAACAGTTGTATTGATATATAGTACTGAGGATATATTGTTGTAGAGCTCAATGAATGTCCACCTCATTCGGTGCAGCACATGATGATGATGAAATTGATTTCGCTTTCTGAACGATCTAGATGCACAATTTCCGGCGACGGGGATTGAACTCTAGCCGTCCGTGATAGCACCCTGCACCCTTCCTTCTAAATCATGTTTAGAGAAGTCAAGTTTGAAGTCATCACTCTATCTGTTGTCTTTTTCTCAGCTTTTGGTGTAAGACTTCACGTGATTGGTGTAAGACTTCACGTGATTGGTGTAAGACTTCACGTGATTGGTGTAAGACTTCACGTGATTGGTGTAAGACTTCACGTGATTGGCGTAAGACTTCACGTGATTGGTGTAAGACTTCACGTGATTGGTGTAAGACTTCACGTGATTGGTGTAAGACTTCACGTGATTGGTGTAAGACTTCACGTGATTGGTGTAAGACTTCACGTGATTGGTGTAAGACTTCACGTGATTGGTGTAAGACTTCACGTGATTGGTGTAAGAGTTCACGTGATTGGTGTAAGACTTCACGTGATTGAATGACGCTTAGCTTTCAGTCTGTGGCACGTTTTGTCTCTTGATGTACATTGACATTGAGACATCTCAGAATTTTGGTTAATTGACGTCGTCATTAATCAGGGAAAAGAGACAGATAAAGGCAAAGAAGCTACATAATCTGCTGACATCATGGCACTGGAGATAATAAGCGATGGTACAATTACAACACAAGAGAAAGGGAGTAACGAAGGAACATGATCGATAACGCCAGCCGATATCACACTTGATTGATGAATCAAATAATCAAAGATTAATTAATTAGTCAATCAATTAATTAAGACTATTTAATCAAAGAAGCCACAGGAACAAGCTTAAAAACAGCACACAAGAAGACCAGCTCCAGAGAACTCTTCTACCCCTGACGCTGCAAGGTAAACAAGGGATACAGACAGACAGATAGATAGATAGATAGATAGATAGATAGATAGATAAATCAATATCTCAGTCTTTGGAAGCTGCATGCAGTGTGAGCTGTATTACTGAATATGCACAAGTAGGAAGCTTGCGTATAAGCCATTGAACACTGATAAATAGATACAATGTTGTATGTATGAAATTCATTCATTCATTTTCCATTAGCACTGAAGTTAGCGCATAGGGCAGAGGTTAGATCTCTCCAATTCTGTCTGTTCAAGGCTATTTTGTACAGTTTTTATAATAGTATGAATATTGTTTAATTTAATTACTCTAAGTATTGTTCTTCTGAGTGTTTCCTTTGCTCTACTCCTGGCTCCTCTGCCTGTTGGTATCCATGTAAGAGTTTGGTGATGTATTCTATAATTGTTTGACGGTAAGACATGTCCGATATAGGCGTTCTCTAATACATCTGTGATGTAGTTTTGATGCGTCTCTTCTCTGTTTTTATTTCGTTCGATTTGAATTCGCTCCAGTGCGTGTTAGTTATATGTATGCAATAGATCATTTGAAAATATTGCTCCAGCACGTGATGATGATGATGGTAGTAATCATGATTGCTATGATGATAGCACGTTACAGCCTATCACTTTGATATCTTGGTTAAGGTCCTAAGCCAGAATTTTCTCTTGCTAATTGTGTGAAAAATTGAGACTTTGAACATGTTTTTATTTCCTTACAAAGATGCCACTACCAGCTTTTTCAATGTCCATGGCTGGTTAATGTTAGAAAAATACTACTTTTTTTCAGGGTCAGATATACGGAACACATCATACGACCTTTTTTTTTTAAAACTTGGGCAGGGTTCACAAACACACGCATTTATCACTCAATGGCACCGGGTTAAAGGCTGTGCCTATGGATCGTTGGGTCAGCAAGAAAGCAACCAACCAACAAAAATACAACCAAAAAATTAACCAACTAAATAACCAACCACTCAACCAATCAACTAGCCAAACAGTAACCAACCAATTAACCAATCAGTCAACCAAACCAACCAATCTGCCAATCAACTAACAAACCTTAAACAAACCAACCAACCAGCCAATCAACCAGTCTACCAACCAACAAATCAACCAAACAAACAACCAACCAACGAACCAATGAACCAAACAACTAGCCAATTAAAAAAACCCACACAATTTAAATTAACCAACCAACCAATTAACCATACAATCAACCAACACACCAGCAACAGACAAACCCACCAAATCAGTCAAATAAACAAACAAACAACCATTCAACTTACCAACCAAACAATCCACCTACCAGCATACCAACCAAACAACATATTTAGTTTTATATTTCTCCAACAGTCTGTGTTACCCGTGCACCTGTTATAAAACATCTTCTGCCCACATCAAACTCTGTATACAAACGAGTTACGAACCAAGCGCGGTAGATAGAAGTAGTTAAAGGAGTGGGGGTTATGTAGACTGTTTCGTAACCCTAGCCCTAACTATTACCTCGCATCCGTCGACATTTTATTATATTGGGGGAGGGGGGGGGCGGGTAAGCCGATAATGGATTGGAGGGGGAGGGGCTTACCCATGTTTATGTGTAGTCTTTAACATACAAACATACAGTGCCAAGCCGTATGTCCCCAAATGGACAATATCATTTTAGCATGCATACATCGTTATTATGAATTCTAGTTTGGCTTTTAATTCCACTTTTCGTGATATGATGTGCTTTTTTTTGCAATATAACTGAAGTAGTGTTTTTATTTTCTGCTTTTTTTCTTTGTTTTTCTTGTTCTTCGTTTTTCTTCTGTTTTTCGGAATTTTTCTTCTTTGTTTTTCTTCTACTTTTGTTTTTGTGTTTTTCGTCCATGCCATTCTCGATGATTTTTGCAAGTTCCAATTCTGTTAGCTTACACGAACAGACTACAAATCCCATATAATCTCCTGCTATATTAGTGTTATGTGTTTGTTACTATCTTGTTAAAGATCTTTTGGTCAAAATGATGATTTATTCCATCTTGTATTGGCTTTACTTATGTAAAGAAATTTCTATAAATTATACATCATATGGCAGGGATTCTCAACCATTGTGAGACCACGGCCCAGTAATATTTGTATTTGTAAGACTAGGATTAGTACAAATTATTTCTACATACTCATACATAACTTTACAGTACATGGAGAACACTCCTGGACTGGTAGAATGTTGTCGTGGGCCTGTGTCGGGCCCGTGTCCGGCAATAATAATATACTGCGATACGGTATAGAGTTATACCGCAGTCTCAGATTAATTATCCCCACATATATGTAGACATGTTATACAAACTATAACTCTCCCCATAAGTAGGAATGTTACAAAAACTATAACTCTCCCCATATGTAGGTATGTTATACATACTATAATAAAAAATAAACTTTGCATACATCCCGTTTGTTGTCGGGTCCGAAACGGGAGCAAATAATAGCAATAATGTTTACCTTCTATGCATGTCACAAGAGGTGACAAAACATCTTCTGTAGTGTTGTCTGTCCCCTCATAGGCTACCAAGAAGCCATTCTGAAGTCGGAAGTGTCAGGTCGAAAGGCGCAGATATCTCAGCTGCGCTGTAAACCATGAAACAACGCATTCCGTACTCCGGACTACATCCTACTAATCTGTATAAGTTTGAGAACGAAAGCAGAAATTATTCTGAACATATCAATTGTGACAAAATGTGTTACCATACTATCACCCGAACTACTCATTTATCCTCTATCAGGCATTTATTTATTGGCTGTGCTACGGAACTGTGAAACACAGAGGTCACATTTTTTCTTGTTTTCACGTGCAAAGTACGTGAGTAAGACTGATTGCAAGAGGATCAGTATTTGTGTTCACGATTAAACGTGAGTTGCGGAGATAATTATTCCGGATGACGCATTGGGAACATTTTAGAAACTTCATTTCTTTGCTGGTAAGTAATAGTAAGAATTAATGTGGTTCGGAGGGTAGAATTTGTTTGAGGTGAACAATTATTACACGACAAATTTAAATAAAATACATTAAAATACCCAGCATATTTTGAGTCAAACAGAAAATTTGAATAATATCCAACAATTTATATTGTTACTGCTATTTATTATTGTACTTTAGTTGATCTTGTTATCATTGCTATCACTATTACTACTATTACTGTTACTATATTTACTGTTATTATTACTATAATTACTGTCACTATTACAACTATTACTATAATTACTGTTATTATTACTCCTATTACTATAATTACTGTTATTATTACTACTATAACTATAATTACTGTTATTATTACTACTATAACTATAATTACTGTCACTATTACTACTATTACTATAATTACTGTCACTATTACTACTATTACTATAATTACTGTCACTATTACTACTATTACTATAATTACTGTTATTATTACTACTATTACTATAATTACTGTCACTATTACTACTATTACTATAATTTTGTCACTATTACTACTATTACTATAATTACTGTTACTATTACTACTATTACTATAATAACTGTTATTATTACTACTATAACTATAATTACTGTTATTATTACTACTATTACTATAATTACTGTTACTATTACTACTATAACTATAATTACTGTTACTATTACTACTATAACTATAATTACTGTCACTATTACTACTATAACTATAATTACTGTTATTATTACTACTATTACTATAATCACTGTCACTATTACTACTATAACTATAATTACTGTCACTATTACTACTATTAGTACGCATGCGATTACGTTTGTGGGTCTCACCAATGTTCCACTAGACAAACCACCCATGCAACAGAAAACCTTAGTAGATGACATGCCGTTATATTGAGGCTCTCTTATGGAAACTTTGTAGCATGTCATCTATACAATTATAGACTCCCTCTGAGCAGAAGGCTCCTAAAATAGGCATTACACTAAGTCGGAAGCTGAAGTCTTCTGGGTATGAAAGAAAGCACAGCAAAACCACCCCACTGCATATAGGAAGTAAGAGCTAATCGCTCACAGTGTCTGGGGTTCCCAATCAATAAATCCATCAATTAATCACTATTATTACATGGCCGGTGAAATTTACTAGAAGTTTTTATTATTCCCGTGTTGAACCGTATAACTACTAAATCATAACTAAAGCTTTTGTCTACTGCCATGTCAATCAGTAAAGGGTGCCCAGAGACATTATGTCACCGATTTTTTGTATTTCCCTTTCAAAACACATGCTACATTCACAACATCAAAGTTTATGTAATCATGTTCTTCTTCTTCTTCTTTCGTTCACCTGTAATGTAATCATGTTCTGTTTATCGCTCTCTAGCTTTGTGTGTTGTTTTTTTCATGCTTGTCTGCGACAGCTTTTGATCTAATATTTTGTTAGCTCCGGGGCGAATCCTTATATTAATTGAACACCATCCCGGCGTGTCTGTCAGGGAGTGTCCATAAATTATGGCAACAGTTTTTACCAATTGTGGACATCCCCTTCTTTTTCGTGTGAAAAATGCTTTTTATTTTCAGAATAAGATAGAACAAAATGAATTTGTAATATTTCAAACGTTTTCTCTCAAATTCAAACGATTAAATTAGGGTAAACAAAAACAGTTTTTATCAGTCCCCCTCACCCTTTCACCCCCAGCCACAGATTTCCACCCCGTCACTCCCTCCTTATTGATGAAGTAATTTATGAACCACCCCTAATTGTTTTGGTGGACCATATATTCCCATCCCTGAAATAAACTCAGTTTGTAATCTTGCTTCTAAACACATTATCAATTGTCTAGAAAAGAAATACTGCGTCATTCCTTCCCCAAGTTACGAAACCATCATTCATACTGCGTCAACCCTTACCCAAGTTGCGCAACCATCACTCATACTACGTCAACCCTTCCCCAAGTGGCACAACCATCATTCATACTGCGTCAACCTTTACCCAAGCGGCTCACCCATCGTTCATACTGCGTCAACCCTTACCCAAGTTGCGCAACCATCATTCATACTGCCTCAACCCTTCACCAAGTGGCACAACCATCACTCATACTAAGTTAACCACTTCCCCAAGTGGCGCAACCATCATTCATACTGCGTCAACCCGTACCCAAGAGGCGTAACCATCATTCATACTACGTCAATCCTTCCCCAAGTGGCGTAACCATCATTCATACTGCGTCAACCCTTCCCCAAGTTGCGCAACCATCACTCATACTACGTCAACCCTTCACGAAGTGGCGCAACCATCATTATACAACGTCAACCCTTCACCAAGTGGCGCAACCATCATTCATACTACGTCAACCCTTCCCCAAGTTGCGCAACCATCACTCATACTACGTCAACCCTTCCCCAAGTTGCGCAACCATCACTCATACTACGTCAACCCTTCCCCAAGTGGCGCAACCATCATTCATACTACGTCAACCCTTCTCCAAGTTGCGCAACCATCACTCATTCTACGTCAACCCTTCACCAAGTGGCGCAACCATCATTCATACTGCGTCAACTCTTACCCAAGTGGCGAAACCATAATTTTTACGCAACTATTTGTCATTGAAAATGTTTACATAGAATAGCGTTTACAAACGTTAACATATATCTGCTATTATTCACTGTACAACTGCACGGGACACATCCAACTATTTGGGATTGAATAATGTTTCCTAATAGCTACATAACAAGTTGTATATAGAATAAAGATCACGTGCGAAGCTTAAACAGTTATGACAGAATTGTAAGGAAACAACAATTTAAAGAAGAATTTCTACTTCCCTCATTATGAAATATATATAAAACATCGGTGATGTAGAGTTTCAAAACATCGGTGATGTAGAGAAATCTATTCAAGTAACAGTATATCCATATTTGAATATTGACAGAAAGTGTTGTCACGTTGGATGCCCGGAAAATATTTTTTATGATGATTGAGCACATGCTACTCTTGCGAGTTCCTATACAATTTTATCTTGATTAAACGGAGACACCCTGTCCTGATTATTTATTTAAATTTCTATTTTCAGAAAAGATATTTACCATAGACTTAATCATTCTATCATTTTTCGTTTTTGGCACACTCTATATTAAACGACGAAAAATGAATTGTGAAACTGAAACATCATCATACAATCTTTCACAAGTGTTAAGTCTACCACTAACTTTTAGTACTAATAAATAAGTAATAACAAATAAATAAATCACAAGGCGCTGCTTGTTTGTGTTTATGATTGTTAAATATACCGGCAAAGAATTGATTAAATCATCCAAAAGTCAATCTTCATGTTCAACGTGACCTTCAGGAAGTTATCCTCTAATTGATAGTTATAAAACTTGGATCAGATTTAAAATGTCATTTTTATGTGGACCAAATCAAATGAGGGGCTACTTCCTACTTCGTGTTTAGAAGAAAGAAAATATTGCTGTTAATTTTCCTTCATCCTTTCTTACTTTGTCCTATTGTTATCGATGTGAAAATATACTTGTGGAAATCAGGGCTGGATCCTAAGACACTGAAAAATAGCTATTCTTATAAATGTTTTGATTATCACCGATTTCATCAATTTCCTGATGGAATGAACGACCGGAATTGTTACTTAACAAGGCTATTTGTTCTGTTATAAACTTTCTTCTTCTTCTGAGTTCATTCTTAAACTTTTTCAGATTAACTTAGTCTGGAGAGCGGTATGAGTTGTATCATAGTTTACAAATTGACTGCGATATTTGCGCCGTTCAGCTTGACACATCCGTCTTCAGCATTACGTCTAGGTAACCGTGCCCTTCTATGGGATAAAATAACCAAATCTGCCCCCGAAATGAAATCTATTAGTCGTCTGGTTTATCGTGTATGCAGGCAACAATGTCACAATTCTTTGCCACCATTTTGGGCCCAGTAACATACGGGCGAGACTTCTTGACCCCGGTAACATATGGACGAGACTTCTTGACCCCGGTAACATATGGACGAGACTTCTTGACCCCGGTAACATATGGACGAGACTTCTTGACCCCGGTAACATATGTACGAGACTTCTTGACCCCGGTAACATATGGACGAGACTTCCTGACCCCGGTAACATATGGACGAGACTTCTTGACCCCGGTAACATATGTACGAGACTTCCTGACCCCGGTAACATATGGACGAGACTTCTTGACCCCGGTAACATATGGACGAGACTTCTTGACCCCGGTAACATATGGACGAGACTTCTTGACCCCGGTAACATATGTACGAGACTTCTTGACCCCGGTAACATATGTACGAGACTTCCTGACCCCGGTAACATATGGACGAGACTTCTTGACCCCGGTAACATATGGACGAGACTTCTTGACCCCGGTAACATATGGACGAGACTTCTTGACCCCGGTAACATATGGACGAGACTTCTTGACCCCGGTAACATATGGACGAGACTTCTTGACCCCGGTAACATATGGACGAGACTTCCTGACCCCGGTAACATATGGACGAGACTTCTTGACCCCGGTAACATATGGACGAGACTTCTTGACCCCGGTAACATATGTACGAGACTTCTTGACCCCGGTAACATATGGACGAGACTTCCTGACCCCGGTAACATATGGACGAGACTTCTTGACCCCGGTAACATATGTACGAGACTTCCTGACCCCGGTAACATATGGACGAGACTTCTTGACCCCGGTAACATATGGACGAGACTTCTTGACCCCGGTAACATATGGACGAGACTTCTTGACCCCGGTAACATATGTACGAGACTTCTTGACCCCGGTAACATATGTACGAGACTTCCTGACCCCGGTAACATATGGACGAGACTTCTTGACCCCGGTAACATATGGACGAGACTTCTTGACCCCGGTAACATATGGACGAGACTTCTTGACCCCGGTAACATATGGACGAGACTTCTTGACCCCGGTAACATATGGACGAGACTTCTTGACCCCGGTAACATATGGACGAGACTTCCTGACCCCGGTAACATATGGACGAGACTTCTTGACCCCGGTAACATATGGACGAGAATTCTTTCATTTTCTCAAACATATTTACACTTACATTTTCAGGAACGTACTTAAGGATTCAGATACACACATACATTTGGGAGCCGCGTTAGCGCAGTGGTTAGCGCACTGGCTTCGCATATGAGTGGTCCTGGGTTCATTCCCCAGTTGAGGCGGAAATGTTTTCAGATCGCAACGGCTCCCAGGTCGACCCAGCCTTAAATGGGTACCGGATTAATCCGGGAAGTAAAGACTGCGAGGGAGAGGAGATGGCTACCGCCCTCATTTGCAGAGCCTGTGAAATGTGAGATCGCTAACATCTCACACCCCTACGGCATTAATAAATGCTATGGGTTACTTTACTTTTTTTTTATACATGCGTGAATACTCACACTTACACACCATTTACACACGTACATACATGGACACGTGCATCCGCAAACACGCACACACACTTATGTATACCGCCAGTAACACACGCGTCTACACTCACCACCCACACGCACACACATCGTGATGTAGAGAGTCTATGAAAACCAGCAGGTGATTTGTGTGTAAATAACATTGATTATGTATTTGTACAAATGGCGCTGAGCTTCGATACGGCATACTTCAGGAAACCAGCCCTGTGATCTAGCTTATAATTAACGTACCCACAAGCAACCATATCATATTCTCAATCACAGATCTCATTACGTGAAAAACATATTGACCAGATATCTTTTTTGTATAGCAGATTGCTGGGACTCTTAGCCATGCATGTGTCTTGTTGTTTGAGATCACATGTTTCGCTGCTTTACTTTATAGGTCTCGATTGAGTTCATACGTGTCTCATTGTTTTATTTCATATATATCTAGCTGCTTGACTTCATAAGTGTGCATTATTGATTGAATTCATTTTTTGTGTGTTCACATTTCTGTTACACCTCATGTTTTTCTTATTATTGTTCAGTTTCGCATTTCAGGTGTTTAATATTTCATACTTTTTTTCTTCATTAAATATGTCATACTGATTCTGTTTATATTGTAATTCGTATTTGCCGTATTTTTGTTTTGTTTTTCAGTTATCTTGATCAGGTTTGCATTGATATTGATCTTGTTCACGTTTGACTTGATATTGATCTTGTTCAGGTTTGTCTTGATATGGATCTTGTTCATGTTTGTCTTGATATTGTTCATGTTTGTCTTGATATTGATCTTGTTCCCGTTTGACTTTATATCGATATTGTTCAGGTTTGACTTGATATTGATCTTGTTCAGGTTTGGCTTGATATTGATCTACATTTAGGTTTGACTTGATATTTGTGTTATTGTTATTTGAGCATGCATATAAACAGGCACGACATTCTATTGTAGCAGATGATGATATCGTAGAAGACTATGTTTAGGGGAGGGGCTCAGTGTGGACATCTACGAGACAGTGGCTGGAACCGATGCTGATTGCCATGTTTGTGCTGAATATAGTCATCAATAATAATCAGACGATAGATAGATAGATGGATGGATATATAAATATACAGACGATAGATAGATAGATAAATATATAGACGATAGATAGATAGATAGATGGATGGATGGATGGATAGATGTATAGATGGATAGATAGATAGACAAAGAATAATGACATGGAATAGGAAGAACAAAAAGTAAACACGGAAGACTTAGATCGTCATGAAGAAAGACAATGAAAGATTTGACGGAATTAGGAATTACATGGTATGAGGCTGATAAAATGTACATGAATAGAGATAAATTATATGGTATGAGGCTGATAAAATGTACATGAATACAAAGAAATTACATGGAATGAGGCTGAGAACATGTACATAAA
Source organism: Meghimatium bilineatum (assembly GCA_034231615.1). Taxonomy (NCBI): domain Eukaryota; kingdom Metazoa; phylum Mollusca; class Gastropoda; order Stylommatophora; family Philomycidae; genus Meghimatium; species Meghimatium bilineatum. Next base: position 48,342,338 of record CM067308.1, read on the forward strand.
TAGAAAGAAATTACATGGTTTGAGGCTGAGAAATGTACATGAATAGAAATAAATCTAAAATCCATGTACATTGATTATAGATCCGAGGATAAACACCATGTGGACCCAAGTATTTGATTGATTTATTGAACTACACACAAACTGAAAAGATAACAATGTATCATATAACACACGAAAATGAAATCAGAAACATAAATAATGGCGTGTCAATGTTTATTGCAGTATTACCCACAACACCCAGCGTAACCTTGACCTCAAACATGCGTCTGTTTCCGTCGTAGGGAAAGAATATTCAAAAGAAGAATAACTTATCTCGTTTGTAATATAGATATATATGCGGTCGAACTAAGATATCAGGTTTGTGCAGAGATCATGCGTACATATATATTAGTATTACTGTTGGCCATATATATTCGTTTAGAAAAAGGACAGGTGGCCATATATATATATCCATTCTCACATTGGGCAGGCAGACACACGCACGCACGCACACACACACATATATATATATCAATCAAGTGCCATGCTGAATGGCGTAGGCGATCATGTTTCTCCACGACTCTGTCTCTTGTGTTATCAATACTCTCGGTTGGTGAACTCCTACCTGTGCCACAATACTAGTCTGTCTAGCAACTTTTCTCTTTGTCGTCCTTTCTCTTCTCTCCTTGATTTTTCCAGTTGTTGTTAAGTGTTCAAGCTGTTTTTCTCAGCACCTGCCCTAGAAATCTTGATTGTCTGCCCCTAATGTTTGATAGGATTGATCTTTTTACGCCAGCATCAATCGCCATTAGTTTTCGTAGCTGTCCATGGTAAAATGTAAAATAAATGTAAACATATGTAGTGTTAAAAAAAACCCCCCAAAAACGACCCATAGCATTTATTAGTGCCGTAGAGGTGTGAGATGTTAGCGATCTCACATTTCAGAGGCTCTGCAAATGAGGGCGGTAACCATCTCCTCTCCCTCGCAGTCTTTACTTCCCGGATTAATCCGGTACCCTTGTAAGGCTGGGTCAACCTGGGAGCCGTTGCGATCTGAAAAACATTTCTGCCTCAACTGGGGAATGAACCCATGACCACTCATATGCAAAGCCAGTGCAAAGCCACTGCGCTACGTGGCCCCCATACATATGTACTCTTATTCAAATACTTCTTTTGAAGTTATTGAAGTTATAGTTCTTTTGAAGATACCATCTACATTACACTTTTTATCTGTTCGGGGTGCCCTTAACATTCTTCTATAAAACCATATCTTTGTTTTCTCAATAAAAATTCTCAATATTCTGTTGAGTGACCAAGTTTCACTTTTATACATTAGAATTGCTTCTATATCTTCTTCTTCAGCGTTCATTCTCAAACTCCCGCTGGATCTCCCTTGTAGCAGGACCATGATCCTACTAGATTTTCAGCAGAATGTAGCCCAGAGAATGGAATTGCGCTGTGTCGCCGTTTTATTTGTGCCAATTGCCTGACACATCCGTCTTCGCTTGAGTTTCTATATAACTTCTAAGAACATTTTCTCACATCATCTGACAAATATATATTACACGGGATGCTCTTCATGTTGTGAAATGTTGCCATGCTGTGCAATTCTACATTTGATTTCAGTAATACACCTTCCATCTGATGTGATTAATGCTTCCAAATATTTGAGTATGTTGACTTGCTTCAGACTGATCCCATCTACTCTGATGTTGCATTCTGGAGGATATTTATTCTCTGATATTATCATTACTTCAGTGTTTCTGCTAGACTAAGCCATTTTCTATGACTTTCTTGTGCAATGATATTCAGCATTTCTTGCAACTGTTTCATTTGAGGCTATCAAAGCTGTAGTGTTTTCATGATTTAATTCTTACACATGAAATCTTTATTTTACTCTTAATTTAACGAACTCTCATTATTCGATTCTTAATTAAACTTGTTATTTTTAAAAATTTCATTCTTGTTTTAAGGTAGTATTACTTCTGTGTTTTTATTATCTAGAAATAATCAATAACTTTCATGTGATTTGAGATGGAAAGTGTGAATACGTTTCATTGCTGGTTTACCGCAAATCAAAAAATGTTTTCATTAATTAATTTATTTTTTATCATTGCCTGATTATTTTACTGGTTGTGTTGTAACGTGGGCGTGTTTGACTTTTGTTTTGTTTTGATTACACCTGTAATATTTTTCGATTGTTGTTTCAGAGTTGTCTCATTAATTTAATTCCAGGTTAACGATGTCTGATTTGAATGTAGTCGCTCATTCTTGAAATTATGCTTTATCGTCGTCTCATTCTTTGAAATATGTTTTGATATTGTTTGATTATTACACTGAGACAGAATTATAATTGCTTGAACCTAATTTTACGCTTGAAGAATGCGATCAGAAAATAAGATATGAAAATATGACATGAAGATATGACATGAAAATATGATATGAAAATATGACATGAAGATATGACATGAAAATATGATATGAAAATATGACATGAAAATATAACAGGAAAATATGCACAGAATAATTCAAAATCTGGTGATATTCCTACTCGTTATCTGTCGAGGCCCGATATGGGAGAAACACAGCTTACCTTCCATGTATGTCACAAGACGTGACTAAGGCGGTTATTGTGTGTAAATGACCGTCCCTTTCCATACACGGTCAAAATGACCAAGAAGCCATGCCGAAGTCGAATGTGTCATGCCGTAAGGGATAGGTATCGCAGCAAAGCTGTAAAACATGACACCACCTTTCATTCTCCGGACTAAATCCTGCTAATTGTAGGATTATGAGAACAAACGCAGAAAAATGTGTTAGTATTAACATAAAAAAATGATATGTTAAATATAACTGAAAATAGTTATTCAGTAAAATGTGTTACTCTAACTGATAATAGGCAAGAACGAAGTCGACGTTCCGGTCTTGTGACCTTAGAAAAATAATTGTTGTATTAAATAATTATATTGTCACTAATAAATACATAACATTATCATATTTACATACAAAACAAAAGCAAAATAGTTGTCACGATTGTGCATGAAACTACCAACAAGATACAAAATGAAATGATGGGTGTTATAATATTAACAAGTTAAGAAATGATAAACGCATAGATTTAGGAAATGTGACAGAGGTGATATAATAACAACATGACATGATCAATCGATGAACTTTTTATATTTTTTTTCCCACTCAAAATTACAAGGGATTTCTTTTCGTTTTATGTTCTTTTTCTTCCCCTTTTTTCTTCTAAACTGCTTCGAAATGTATATACACATACATACATGCAAACTAATTGTGAAAGGTATATCCAGTCCACATATGAACACATACATCCATACACACACATACATCTATTCATAAAAAAATACACAGCAAAAGAAAACAAAGCACATAAAGATGTAAAATAATTCACGTGTTATATGTCTCTCTTAGACAGGCCAGTTAAGGACATAGAAACATGCTTAAATGGAATACAGATACAATTATTAATATACAAATGACTTGGACAGAACTATTTGTTCGGAATTTTTCCGAAATATGTCTACATTGAAAGTTTTAAATTGTAAGATTGCATCATTTCTGCAGATCGATATCGAATTTCGATATTCTGATAATAGCATTAAATGTTTTGTGTATGACTGGAACTTTTTGGGGCAAAGTGTTTAGATGAATGCTTTCTAAATGTCAATGTTTTTGTTTGGTGTGTGTTTCAATGATACATTAGACTGTCTTGTCTGTATGGTTGTTTCAATGATATATTGTACTGTCTAGTCTGTGTCAGTGTGCTATATTTAAAGAATGAATGTTCTTCTGTTTCTGATATGTTTGTTCGGCTTAGTTAAGATTTTGCTAGTTTACAAATGTACTGATACAAATGGGGAAAGCTGTTAGGTCAGTGTTTCTCAACGTGGGGCGCGCGCCCCACATGGGGGCAATTTGATTGTTCAATGGGGCAATTTTCAAAACTTTTTGGGGAATAATCGACATATTGAATATAAAAATATATGTATATGTTACATAGGGGGGCATCAGAATATTAAACAGGGGGGGGGGCATCAGAATATTAAACAGACTTAGGTGGGGCATGTTAGAAAAAAGGTTGGGAAACACTGTTTTAGGTGATGGACTGATGTCAGGACACATGTGATAGTACAAAAAACTGTCTAGATGTAATTACAAGCACAAGATACAATCATATATACAGATGCACTTACAAGCACAAGATACAATTATATATACAGATGGCTCAGTCCACAGGGAAACGAATATAAGCGGATGTGGTATTGTAGCCGACAAGAATGAAACAAAAAATGTGCTTGAAAAATCGTCCACCTACTGCACCACAACATCGAGCATGTAAATAGAAGCAATGACTGCGGCACAAAGTTGGTGACTGACATATCAGCTCAGACGGTGATACTATGTCTCATAGTGCATACTACGGAAGATATAGAAAGATGCTTGTTAAGAAAGGGCCGGGTCACATTACCGAACAATTCGATTATCCATAGTGTTACATGGGTATACTGCTATGATCATGTGGAGGTCGGAGGCAGCGAAAGAGCAGACACATTGGCGGGCAATGCTGTGATTGATTGCAAGGAATTGAAGAGAGATAGGGCCGACCTAACAAGAGGAGTCATTGATTGACTACAGAGTAAAGATAACGATGCTGGGGTGATCATGCGCACATACAAGGAATGACAGAAATGGGGATAATCTGTGATGAGGGGATATAAAGTATGTCGGCTCTGAATAGTTACGAAGATCACATAGTCATCTGACTAGGATTTTGAGTTGGCATACGTCTGGATGGATATGAAACGTAGCACTTATAGGAATGTCTCGTGTGCCACGTTGTTGATTTCTAATTAAGAATGAAGAATGTAGTTGTTTGGATCTGTGTACTGCTTGTTTTCTTGTAGTTATCGTGTTGTTGATGCATATTTGTCACTTCTCTTATTGGTATCGTGTTGTTGATGCATATTTATGTCACTTCTCTTATAGGTATCGTGTTGTTGATGCATATTTATGTCACTTCTCTTATAGGTATCTTGTTGTTGATGCATATTTATGTCACTTCTCTTATAGTTATCGTGTTGTTGGTGCATATTTATGTCACTTCTCTTATAGGTATCGTGTTGTTGATGCATATTTATGTCACTTCTCTTATAGGTACCGTGTTGTTGATGCATATTTATGTCACTTCTCTTATAGGTATCGTGTTGTTGATGCATATTTATGTCACTTCTCTTATAGGTACCGTGTTGTTGATGCATATTTATGTCACTTCTCTTATAGGTATCGTGTTGTTTATGCATATTTATGTCACTTCTCTTATTGGTATCGTGTTGTTGATGCATATTTATGTCACTTCTCTTATAGGTACCGTGTTGTTGATGCATATTTATGTCACTTCTCTTATAGTTATCGTGTTGTTGGTGCATATTTATGTCACTTCTCTTATAGGTATCGTGTTGTTGATGCATATTTATGTCACTTCTCTTATAGGTATCGTGTTGTTGATGCATATTTATGTCACTTCTCTTATTGGTATCGTGTTGTTGATGCATATTTATGTCACTTCTCTTATAGGTACCGTGTTGTTGATGCATATTTATGTCACTTCTCTTATAGGTATCGTGTTGTTGATGCATATTTATGTCACTTCTCTTATAGTTATCGTGTTGTTGGTGCATATTTATGTCACTTCTCTTATAGGTATCGTGTTGTTGATGCATATTTATGTCACTTCTCTTATAGGTACCGTGTTGTTGATGCATATTTATGTCACTTCTCTTATAGGTATCGTGTTGTTGATGCATATTTATGTCACTTCTCTTATAGGTACCGTGTTGTTGATGCATATTTATGTCACTTCTCTTATAGGTACCGTGTTGTTGATGCATATTTATGTCACTTCTCTTATAGGTATCGTGTTGTTGATGCATATTTATGTCACTTCTCTTATAGTTATCGTGTTGTTGGTGCATATTTATGTCACTTCTCTTATAGGTATCGTGTTGTTGATGCATATTTATGTCACTTCTCTTATAGGTACCGTGTTGTTGATGCATATTTATGTCACTTCTCTTATAGGTATCGTGTTGTTGATGCATATTTATGTCACTTCTCTTATAGGTACCGTGTTGTTGATGCATATTTATGTCACTTCTCTTATAGGTACCGTGTTGTAGATGAATTTGAATGCTACGTATTTCGTATGCGTCGTGTTTTATATTCGGCTCAGTGCCCCTTGTCATGCATACGCCATATTGCAGATGATAATGGCACTTCTCTTGCAGGTCATGCATACGCCATATTGCAGATGATAATGGCACTTCTCTTGCAGGTCATGCATACGCCATATTGCAGATGATAATGGCACTTCTCTTGCAGGTCATGCATACGCCATATTGCAGATGATAATGGCACTTCTCTTGCAGGTCATGCATACGCCATATTGCAGATGATAATGGCACTTCTCTTGCAGGTCATGCATACGCCATATTGCAGATGATAATGGCACTTCTCTTGCAGGTCATGCATACGCCATATTGCAGATGATAATGGCACTTCTCTTGCAGGTCATGCATATGCCATATTGCAGATGATAATGGCACTTCTCTTGCAGGTCATGCATACGCCATATTGCAGATGATAATGGCACTTCTCTTGCAGGTCATGCATACGCCATATTGCAGATGATAATGGCACTTCTCTTGCAGGTCATGCATACGCCATATTGCAGATGATAATGGCACTTCTCTTGCAGGTCATGCATACGCCATATTGCAGATGATAATGGCACTTCTCTTGCAGGTCATGCATACGCCATATTGCAGATGATAATGGCACTTCTCTTGCAGGTCATGCATACGCCATATTGCAGATGATAATGGCACTTCTCTTGCAGGTCATGCATACGCCATATTGCAGATGATAATGGCACTTCTCTTGCAGGTCATGCATACGCCATATTGCAGATGATAATGGCACTTCTCTTGCAGGTCATGCATACGCCATATTGCAGATGATAATGGCACTTCTCTTGCAGGTCATGCATACGCCATATTGCAGATGATAATGGCACTTCTCTTGCAGGTCATGCATACGCCATATTGCAGATGATAATGGCACTTCTCTTGCAGGTCATGCATACGCCATATTGCAGATGATAATGGCACTTCTCTTGCAGGTCATGCATACGCCATATTGCAGATGATAATGGCACTTCTCTTGCAGGTCATGCATACGCCATATTGCAGATGATAATGGCACTTCTCTTGCAGGTCATGCATACGCCATATTGCAGATGATAATGGCACTTCTCTTGCAGATGTCACGTCGTAGATGAGTCTGAATGTTATTTCTCTAGCCTAAGTTGTTGTTTTGGGGCTGTGTAAGCTTTCGAATGTGATGGTGTAGTTTGTTATAAAATGTTTCTATCATCTTTTCATCCGTATAGTGGTAGAGCTTGTCATTTAACTAGATGTTTGTATATTATGTTTGTTGGTTTGCTGAGATGCTTTTCGTATCTTTTGATGGTCGTTGCATGTTATGTAGAATGAAGAAAGTGTGGCAAAGTAGTGTGGAGCTTAGTTTTGTAGTAGTCTAAATAGTCCCGAGTTCTATCTAGTAATGTACTAGAGTGTAAATAGTTCCATCTAGCAATGTAGTAGAGTGTAATGTTCTGTGTATGATGTTACTGATGTAGTTGATTTTTTATGTGATTATATCTTTGTTTTTTGATTGAAATATTCCTTCTTGTTTCTTATCTTGCGTTAGGGTTGTTGTATGCTGTGTATTGTGCTCCTCTAAATTCTTTGTGCCGATGGCCAATGAAAATTACCGGAGAAGACAAAGGAGTTTAGAACAGTTTTCCAATGAGAGCACATGTCTTATAGCGCCGATTGGTTGCCAACAAATGTTTTAAAACAATCTTTATCAGGTTCTGCGCCATAGACTATAGTACGACCTCGCTAAGAGGAAGCAGGTTTGGATGGAAGCTTTCCGTCTTTCTTTTGAGGGGGAGAGGGAAGTGGGGTGGGGGTTAATTGTCTTGAAGGGAGTACCACATTTCCGGCGTGAGAGTGGTAGGACTAACCTGATTTGTAATTTATTTATGAACACTAAATCTCAGTTACATTTTCTTATTGAACTCTACAATCGCCTCCAATAGGTGGGGTTAAAGGTTATGATTGATTGATGTTTAATGAAATCCACCCCTCCATCAAATCGCGTGCCATTCCATATAAATATATATATAGAACTATGATTTAGTTCAACAATTCAACAATTTCACTCTTCTCTAGATAAGTTCAGATCATGTGCCATCTCCTCATCTATCGTTAACTGTAATATATTACATTTATTCTGGCTCAGATCAGACTTTGGTTTTCCACGAAACGATAGTTCCTTGTATATTATGCTTAACCTAGCAACAAATCCGTCATATTTCTTGCAGATTCCATTCCCAGATCTTGATAATTGTATAATAAATAAAAGTTCTACAGGCCAAAACTAGATTTTTAATCAATTAAATCTAATCTTGCACACATAATATTCAAAATATAGGTTAAATTTACGCCCATCTCGACAATTAAACTGATAAAATCCATGTCTCAAACAGCAGTTACCAAATTATATTTCGTCTTCATGCAACTTTCTTAGAGGAACTTGAACTGACTTTCTCAGCGAGTTAATTTATGCGTATTGCATATTTACATGTCTGGAAGACACGGCAGCTGTGTGAACTAATAAACTCTGAAATATTTACCTGTAAAGTCAAAATATTTCTTAGTTTGTGGTTTGTTGAGATGTATTGTTATGTATTTTCCAATTTAATTTAGAGATAACTTTGCACGTTTTTTTTCCTGCAATAACCATTCATTCCTGTCAACTTTGTCAACTTTCAACTGTCAACTTGTAGGTCTGTCTCTAATGATTCTCTTATTGGTCTGTCTCAGATTTTTCTCCTGTTGGTCTGTCTCCGAACTGTCTCCTGTTGGTCTGTCTCCGAACTGTCTCTTGTTGGTCTGTCTCCGAACTGTCTCTTATTGGTCTGTCTCCGAACATTCTCTTGTTGGTCTGTTTCCGATCTATCTCTTGTTGGTCTGTTTCCGATCTATCTCTTGTTGGTCTGTCTCCGATCTTTCTCTTGTCGGTCTGTCTCCGATCTTTCTCTTCTCGGTCTGTTTCCGATCTTTCTTTTGTCGGTATGTCTCTGATATTAATCTTGTTGGTCTGTCTCCGATCTTTCTCTTGTGGTCTGTCTCCGATCTTTCTCTTGTTGGTCTATCTCTGAACTTTCTCTTGTCGGCCGGTCTCCGATCTATTCAATTCCATCTGGTATACTCTTCAACAATGTTCTATCTCTTTATTTCCTCAGCTTTTTCGTATTCTTCTGCATTCTGTCTCAAACTCCTGCATGTTAGCAGGGCGTAGTCCCGAGAACGGTGTCCTTTCTGTTATGGCTCACAGCTGTGCCGCAATATCTGCGCATTTCGGCATGACTCAACATACTAGTGCATGACTTCCGGGTCACTGACCCTTTATCAGATGCACATCAAATAATGTCATAATCTGTTTCCCGTTAGGGAGTTACAGTGAGTTATTCTAGGGGCTTGTATGATAAAGTTAGGGGGCTACAGGGAGTATTCTAGGGGTTTTTATGATAAAGTTAGGGGGCTACAGGGAGTATTCTAGGGGTTTGTATGATAAAGTTAGGGGCTTTCAAGGAATATTCTAGGGGCTTGTATGATAAAGTAGGGGGTTACATGAAGTATTCTAGGGGTTTGTATGATAAAGTTAGGGGATTTCAGGGAATATTCTAGGGGCTTGTATGATAAAGTAGGGGGTTACATGAAGTATTCTAGGGGTTTGTATGATAAAGTTAGGGACTTACAGGGGGTATTCTAGGGGTTTGTATGATAAAGTTAGGGGATTTCAGGGAATATTCTAGGGGCTTGTATGATAAAGTTAGGGGCTTTCAGGGAATATTCTAGGGGCTTGTATGATAAAGTAGGGGGTTACATGAAGTATTCTAGGGGTTTGTATGATAAAGTTAGGGACTTACAGGGGGTATTCTAGGGGTTTGTATGATAAAGTTAGGGACTTACAGGGGGTATTCTAGGGGTTTGTATGATAAAGTTAGGGACTTACAGGGGGTATTCTAGGGGCTTGTATGATAAAGTTAGGAGTTTCAAGGAGTATTCTAGGGGCTTGTATGATAAAGTTAGGGGATTACAGGGAATATTCTAGGGGCTTGTATGATAAAGTTAGGGGTTACATGGAGCATTCTATGGGCGTGTATAATAAAGTTAGGGGTTACATGGAGAATTCTATGGGCTTGTATGATAAAGTTAGGGGATTACAGGGAATATTCTAGGGGCTTGTATGATAAAGTTAGGGGTTACATGGAGCATTCTATGGGCGTGTATAATAAAGTTAGGGGTTACATGGAGAATTCTATGGGCTTGTATGATAAAGCTAGAGGGTTACAGGGAGTATTCTAGGGGCTTGTATGATAAAGGCATCATGCCCTTGCTGTCGCCATGTCATGTTTAGGATGATTTTATTTTAATTTACAGTCCGACAAGTAAAAACCCAAGTCCTTATCGGGGATTGAACTCTGGACCTCACGGATGTGGGACCAACACTCTATCGTCTCGTCTATGTCGCCACACGACAATCAATGCACCACATAATCTCATTATTCGCCTCTTACGATATGCATGGAAGATAACATTGTTCATATTCTTTACTCTCCTGTCTAGCGCTGGCAGCACAGAGACCCTTCATGCTTCTAATATAGTCGATATATTTGTTACATTTTCTTTGCGGTAAGGTTTATTTGTCTCTTGGAGTAATTAGGCTTGACATATCCATCCACACACCACGTGACTGCCTTTATAACTAATGATTGGCTATTTACCTGTGTTTTATAGAAGCAACGCTAATGATCTTAGACTTCTGCTCCAAGAATCTACTCCATCAAACTCAGTGTTTTTACCGGGCCGGAGTCAGGATTAGCAAGATTCATTTAATGAGTTACTTTACAGGTTCCATAAATGTCACAAAAAGAAATAAACAGCAAAAAGGAGTGAAATTGAAACACAAATAACTTACGTTTTCTGTAAAAGAAACTGTCAGTTTCTTGTAAAAAGATCAAATTCAACTTTGTTTATTGCATTCAGCGCACGCTAGCTGTGAGACAATTCTCCTTTGTCCTCATAAATGTCTTATATAATTCAGGAGTTCTCAAGCTGGGACATGGAGCTACTTCTTACAATCTATACCGTGTGGAGTTGGCTACTGTTTCTATCCACAGTATTCTGTCTCCTGCACTATCAATGGTTTATACGTTTTAAGTCTTTATCTATCGTCTTTTCTCTGCTTTTGCTGTAAGGCGTTCCAGGATTAAATCTTCTTCTTCTTCAGCGTTCATTCGCAAACTCCCGCTGGATCTCCCTTATAGCAAGACCATGGTCCTATTAGATTTCCAGTAGGATGTAGCCCAGAGAATGGAAATGCGTTGTGTCTCCGTTTTATTTGCGCAAATGGCCCGACACATCCATCTTCGGCGGGCCAGGATTAAATAACGATCAGTTTCCGTGCTATGACACGTTTGGTCGCTTGATATGCGGTAATATTGTGAAGTCTCAGAATGTTGGTAGCTCCTTCAATCCACCTTATTCTAAGTCTTCCTCTGTATCTTGATGTTTCCATTTTTATGTTGTCTTGATTCCAATTTGAACTTCCGTCAAAGAATGGTCGACAAGAATGGATGTTTTCTTATATCTGTGGTCAACTAATCGGATTTCCTTCCCGGAAGAACCGGCAACCAATGGGAATAGTGTGCCTTGAGATTTACAAAGGTAGCCTGAATTCATGTTTTCATGTGTTAAAATGCATCAACGTGTGATGTAGATGTGTAACTCAAAAATCTTCAAGTACTCACTGATGTTGAACTCATTTGTAAATAAATGGCGTCATATTAGCCAAGCCAGCAAGATCTTACTAAGAATAGTTATGACAAGAATACAGCAAAAATGAGAAACAGAAGTTAACGTACAAGCAGGATTTCGGTCAGGTAGAGGCACAAAAAATCATTTACTAAATAAGAGAAACAGTATAGAAAAATGTAGAGAACACAAAACATATCTATACATGTGTTTTATCTATTCATGTGTTTTATCTATTCATGTGTTTTATCTATTCATGTGTTTTATTGAGTATTCCAAAGCATTTGATTGCATACAACATCAGAAACTATGGGAAATAATGAGAGAAATGGGGTTCCCAGAACATCTAACATATCTTATTGAATCACTCTACTATAATCAACAAGCAGCTGTGAGAGTTGATGGTGATATCTCAAAATGGTTTTCGGTAGATAGTGGGTAAGAAACAAGGATGCACCCTATTACCATATTTATATATAATATATACGCGGGAAACACCATGAGGAAAGTAAGGAACGACGAGAAACGCACATAATTCCATCCCCTAGAAATAGGAGGATATTACATACTAGAGATAAGATACCCAGATGATACGGTACCTCTAACTACACACAGATGATACGGTACCTCTAACTACACACAGATGATACGGTACCTCTAACTACACACAGATGATACGGTACCTGTAACTACACACAGATGATACGGTACCTCTAACTACACATATTAGAAGGGCTAGAAAGTATGATCATTAAAACAAACGCATAGAGCGTAGAAAAAAACAACTTCAATTAAACGTACAGAAAACCAAGATCATGACAACAGATAAAACGAAGTTAACATCAATAAATAAAATAGATAATGAATGGGAAAACGTAGACAAGTTTGGTTATGTAGACAAGTTTGGTTATGTAGACAAGTTTGGTTATGTAGGTGCAAATGGGGAAATGTAGACAAGTTTGGTTATGTAGACAAGTTTGGTTATGTAGACAAGTTTGGTTATGTAGACAAGTTTGGTTATGTAGACAAGTGTGGTTATGTAAGTTGCAAATGGGAAAACGTAGACAAGTTTGGTTATGTAAGGTGCAAATGGGAAAACGTAGACAAGTGTGGTTATGTGGGTGCAAATATAAACAGCTTATGTGATTGTTATTATTGACATTAGGAAAAAGTTAGTGATAACGAAATTAAAAGAAATGAAAAATATAAGGAAAATTGTTATAAACAGGCATAAGTCTTAGATCATACATTTTTTCCAGTTGAAACATCTGGCTGCGAGACTTGGACAATAAATAGAACAACGGCAAAAATAATATCCGCTTTTGAACTGAAGTGTTCTAGTGCTAAATTAAGAATATCATGAATAGAAAAGATAAGGAACAGTGAGTTTTTGAGTATGCCGAATATAGAGCAAGGATGGCTAGTGAATATGATTTTACATAGTAAACTGAAATATTTCTGACATATAAAAAGACAAAATGATATGGAAAGACGCATACTAGAGGGCAGAATTCCGAGAAGTAGAAGGAAGAGATAGACCTAGAAGGAGATGTACAGATGACATCAAAGACTGCATGAGGATATGATTGGAGGATGCAGGCAGATTGGCACAGGATAGAGTCGGGTTCAGGACATCAATTGCAAAGACAACGTTCTGTAAATAATGTCACATGATGATGATGATACTCTTGCTGCTGGTCATTAAGTCGATAATTGTTCATTATCATTCTGTAGCTGAACCATTTCAGTCTTTGTTTTTCAATCTATTTGACCACAGATGTTGTTCCAACAGTTCTTTTAATCTCTTGATCCCTTACATGATCTCTTCTTGTTCTGTTTGTTGCTTTTCTTAGACATCTCATGTTACACGTAGTAAACTTTCTTGTTCTTTTGTTAGTGTCCATGTCTGACATTGGTAACACAATGTTGGCACGAAGATTGAATTTATGATTTGCCTTTTGTTTTCCATCGGGATAGTTTGCTGTTTTAAACTTGATTAAATGCATAATTTACATAGTTAGCTGTTTGAGTTCATGTCTAGAGTTAGGTTCTGAGTAAGGTGACTGACCTGGCAGTTCCAACATTGCTGACATTTTGGTGGAAACGTCAATTCTATATATTCTTCAACGTAAAACTGTTACTGAGCCGTTTTTATGTTTTTTTTTCTATATTTACTTACCAACTGGTACATAGTTTTCCTGCATTCCCCCTTTAACTGCTCTGTTGTATGTATGAATGTTTATGATAGCAATCGTTCAGTGTTCCCACTAATTCAATTTTTCTGTGGACGTCACATATTTTTCCACGCAATACGGTGCCATCATTCACTACTTACTCTTATCCTGACATTCTCGTATATGTCTGCCTATCTGTCCATGTTTCTGTCAAGGTATGTCTATGATTCTACCTGATGTAATACTTGAACCATCTATGAACCATCAGGTATAATTTGGTTTAGACTAATTGCATATTCTGTCTCTTTTATCTGGGAATACTTAGGCACGTTTACTTTGACGTCATTTAGAATGTTCTCGTTTCTCTTTTGTCGGTAATTGTGGGTAACAAAATTTCAAGGTCGTTTCCAAAATCTAGGTTATTTGGTTACTGCCGCTTCTTCAGCGTTCATTCTCAAAGTTCAGCAGGTTAGCAGGATGTAGCCCGGAGAACGGAATTCGTGTTGGGGTGTTCAAAAATACCCCCCTTCAACTTAACAAATCTGAACAGAGTTTAGTACAGAAATTTAGCCAAAATGTGGCTTTGAGATGTAGGTATATAGAAGAATAGGGAGAACATCATGGAAATAGAAGAAAACAAATAAAGAGGTGATAAAGACACTTAATATGATGAAAGAACTACTAAGAGAAATAAAGATCAGGCCAATCAAATACTTTGGACACATTAAAAGACATGACACCTTATTGAAGACCTTACTTGAGGGTAAAGTCAAAGGGAAGCGAGCAAGAGGTAGACAGAGATACAAGTGGGAGAGTAACATCACAAGATGGACAGGTTACAGTCTAGCAGAGTGTACCACATAGAAACAGGAGATGTTGGAGATCCGTTGCAGCCAACCTTCGTTGTGGAGACGGCACTTAATGATGATGATGATTACCAGGTCGTCAAATTTCTCATCAACATATGCCAATTAGGCACGAACCTGGCGAATGACTTTTTTGTGTGAAAAACCTAGAACCCCCCTAGTTCTGGCGACATGACCTAAAGCTCCTAGCTGAAGCGACTAATGAGTTAAAACTCTCATTAACATTATAACTCTCTTTTTGCAATATTTATTTTTTACTGTTTGTTTTTATCTGGATGAAGAGTTTTTAGTCGAAACTTCGTCTCTTTCCATTTCTGTTACCTGTTTTCGTTTTTATTGGTGTCGTTAGTGTGTTGTCTTGCAACACATGTTACGTATCTTTGTTTCTCAATCCCTCACCCTCCATTAACTAAGACGCGATGGCAAAGTTGTTAAAACAGTGTGTACCGTACTCAGCGAATAACGTAGTATGTTCGATACCTGTATAATTTGTAAGTTGCATAGTGTCCAGTAACAGAAAGCTATAGATGTATGGAACATTTAGCCAGTAAATAGTTCAGTTAATAACACCTTTGTGTTAGCCATAGATGTGTGGAACATTTAGCCAGTAAATAGTTCAGTTAATAACACCTTTGTGTTAGCCATAGATGTGTGGAACATTTAGCCAGTAAATAGTTCAGTTAATAACACCTTTGTGTTAGCCATAGATGTGTGGAACATTTAGCCAGTAAATAGTTCAGTTAATAACACCTTTGTGTTAGCCATAGATGTGTGGAACATTTAGCCAGTAAATAGTTCAGTTAATGACACCTTTTTGTTAGCCATAGATTTATGGAACATTTAGCCAGTAGATAGTTCAGTTAATGACACCTTTTTGTTAGCCATAGATGTATGGAACATTTAGCCAGTAGATAGTTCAGTTAATGACACCTTTTTGTTAGCCATAGATTTATGGAACATTTAGCCAGTAAATAGTTCAGTTAATGACACCTTTTTGTTAGCCATAGATTTATGGAACATTTAGCCAGTAAATAGTTCAGTTAATGACACCTTTTTGTTAGCCATAGATGTATGGAACATTTAGCCAGTAGATAGTTCAGTTAATGACACCTTTTTGTTAGCCATAGATGTATGGAACATTTAGCCAGTAGATAGTTCAGTTAATGACACCTTTTTGTGACAGTGACAAACCACGCACCAACCTCTCCCATTGTCTTCCTCTATCTTTTCTCCCCTTGATTGTGCCGGTGATTATTAAATTTTTCAAGTTTTACTCTTCTCATCACGTGCCCTAATCCATACAAATCTTGACTGTCTGCTTCTAATTTGTGCTATTTATATTGTTTTCCTCAACTATCTTTGATAACTTCTACATTAATTTTCTTTGCTGACCAAATAATTCTCATATTTTTCATTCTTAAAAATCTTATCTTATCAGCCTCCAGTTTCCGTTGGGACTCGTCATTTACCGCATCCATGCTTTACATAAATAAAGAAGAATTGCCTGTATTGTAGAGTTACATATTGCGAAACAGTGGCGAACATTTTGTAGAGCGCGGTAGACTAGTTGATAGTGTACTTGCCTACTATCACCGGGTTACAACGTGTCAGGTTCGAAACCACGCCCGGAAACAGATCCTGGTCGTGATTTCTCGCCTGACGCGACCACTTCTCCAGTTAATTAAACTGTAAATGAGTACCTGACGCATGAGTTGACTACGGTAAACAGCAATCAGTAGAACTGGCCACCCCCCCCCCAACCTAATAGTTGCTGCGGTTTAGTAAATGAAAAGTTATCTTCAGCCCCGACGGCAGGCTGCTACCTTGTCAAATCACTTTATCTTTTAACATTTTAAAACTCAATATAAACACGAATATATCACTGACGCAATATAAAATATAATATCCTTGACGCAATATAAACAAGAATATATCACTGACGCAATATAAACAAGAATATATCACCGATGCAATATAAACAAGAATATATCACTGATGCAATATAAACAAGAATATATCACCGATGCAATATAAACAAGAATATATCACCGATGCAATATAAACAATAATATATCACCGATGCAATATAAACAAGAATATATCACTGACGCAATATAAACAAGAATATATTACTGAAATGTATCTATTTAAATTATACCTACCACCGAAGACGGATGTGTCGGGCCATTGGCACAAATAAAACGGCGAAACAACGCATTTCCATTCTCTGGACCACATCCTTCTGGAAATCTAATAGGACCATGATCCTGCTACAAGAGAGATCCAGCGGGAGTTTGAGAATGAACGCAGAAGAAGAAGACGAAATGATAACTGCTGACGAGTTATTCTTGTCGCGCCCAGATTGTATTTCAAAATATTTTGTCAGACTCTCTTCGTTGGGAAATCGATATCTCTTACTGACATGTTCTCTTGATGTTTTTTGCTTTGTTGGCACTGCTGAATGTTGTTAAACTTCCACTGAAATTTTATGTCTATATATCTATCTATACATACGCTGTGGCCCCTGTTTGCCTTGCTGCGTCAGTAGTGGAAGAGTTCTCTGGAGATGGCAGTCTTATGTGATGTTTGTAAGCTTGTTCCTGTGGCGTCTTTGATATCTGTGATCCATCTTTTACATGATCTGCCTCTGGCTTTATAGCAGTTATGTCTGTGTGTCATTGTCATCTCTGGCATGCTGTCTGTTGGTAGTCTGGAATCGTGTGAAAACCACTTGATCTGTTGTTTTTTGATGTGTTCCAATACTGGTATTGTTTTGGTTATGTCTGATGTTGTCGTTTCTAATTCTATCTATTAATGACACCCCGAATATTCTTCGTAGACATGTCATTTCTGTTGTCATTTTTCTTTTGTCTTGTGCTGTCATTGTCCATGTTTGTCTCTGGTAACACAGTAATGGGATAATAATAGTCTTGTATAATGCAACTTTAGTGTCCATGTTTACATTTTTGTTCTTAAAAATACGTGTCATCTGTCCTAGGATCTGGTATGTTTTGTTGCATCTATTTTGTATCTCTTTACTGTTTTCCTCTTCACTCGTTATAATGCTTCCTAAGTAAGTGAACTCCTTTACTTGTTTAAGGTGTTTATTATCGATGGAGATGGTGATATTTCTTTCTTTCTTTCCAATTCTAAATGCTGTCAAAATTCATTTATTAAAACATATGAAAACTTTCTGTTGTCCGTTGGAAATCTTGTGTGTCCCAATGTGATTTCTGGTGTTGCTACTTGCGGCCAGGGTCTTCTGAAATAGTGGACAGGTGTAAGTAACAAGATCAGGAATATGGGCACCTGTTCCACGGGAGTATGTGACAGCTAGAGACAATGCACCTGTTCCACAGGAATATGTGAGATGCTGAGCCGAGACACCTGTTTCACAGGAGTATGTGACAGGTTTATACGAGACACATGTTTCACAGGAAAATGTGACAGGTTGAGACGATACAGGTACACTCGGAGACAACAGTGCCGTATGTGGCTCATAAAGGGACGAGTCTATTAGTGCGTGTATTATTTAGAAAACTTGACTGCAATATAATTTTAAGTGATCCATCTCTTTCATGTACGCTGTACTGTTTCTGTCTGATTTTGGCACTTTCCGTCAGTGACGGAATATACTGTGACCCTGAATTCAAATAGACGAATTCCCATTTTTTTTGACAATTTAGAAAGTCGGTCACCCATTTTATCTAGGAAGTCGGTCACGCATATTTACTCAAAAGATTTCTTTTAAAAAATAATTCGACTATGCAATTTACTCAGAAAGTCTGTTGTCTATTTTTACTTAGAAAGTCTTCTCCCGTTTTACTCAGAAAGTATGTTTCTATTTTACTCAGACAGTTGATCACACATTTTACTCAGAAAGTCATTTATGAATGTCAGACATGTGCACTAACAAAAGAACAAGAGCAAGCTTAATATGTGTGAAATGAGATGTCTAATAAAAGCATCAAACAGAACAAGAAGAGATCATGTGAGAAATGAGGAGATTACAAGAACTGTTGGAAGAAAATCTGTGGTCAAATATATGGAAAAAAACAACAGAGTGAAATGGTTCGGCCACTTAATGAGAATGAACCCTTATTGGCCATCGACAAGAATATACAATATGAAAATGGATACAGCAAGATACAGGGGAAGACCAAGAAGAACGTGGATTGAAGGAGTTACCAACATTCTGACACCACACAGCATATGCAGAGGAAGTACAATATATGATAGAACTGAATTAACGGATTTAACTGAATTAACTAATTATAACTTATTTAACGGATTTAACTAATTTAACGCATTTAACTGAATTAACTAATTATAACTGATTTAACTGATGTACCATTATATATCTATGGGGCAGCTATAGTGGCTCAGTGCTTAATGCATAAGCTTGTTACCTGGAGGATATAAGGGTAAATTTTTAATGAGATATATTTAAAAATGATGAACAGCTAACAACTCAAATCTAACCAGGGCCTTAGTTAAAGGGGGGGGGGGAGGATAGGGATGTGGCGTGGTTGGGAGTTCGAATTTGCCCTCGAAAATTGGAATATGACGTTTAGCATTAGAATTGGCCAAATGTTGGATTAAAAAAAATCTTAAAAAACACGTCTTCTGAAGCTGCATTTCACAAAATGGTCATCAAAAAACACGCGAGCGAATTTTTAAAACATTTGTTGGTAGCTCCCCCCTCCCCCTTAACAGATAAAAATCTACTGTATTGGACTAATTAAATGGTTACCAGATGTTTTGGGAATCTATGGCGGCGAGTTGATGTTAACCACGTCATTCGTTGGTATGCCGATGGTGAATCAAAAATACTGGCCTACCCCCCGTAAGCTCTGAAACATCTCCGACATGAGTAAGTCAAACTTCACTTTGTGTATGGTTTTCGTGTTGCCGTGACTCATGAGGGGAACAAATAACAGCAACGCCGTTACTTGCCATGTCTATCGTACGAGAAGACGATTTATGACGTTTTGAGGTGGGGCTGGTTGTGTGACCCATAAAAGGTCACATTGATCAAAATACCATGCTGAAATCGGATGTATCAGGTCAAATCGCAAATATCGCAGACAAACTGTAAAACATGACAAAATGCTTTCCATTCTTCTGGCTGCATCCTGCTACGCCGCAGGAGTTTGAGAACGAACACAGAAGAAAAACTTGTATATATATACGCAACAAGAAATAGAGAGATATAAACACTCAAGGAGTTACATTTTAGAACTAGTAAATATTCACGTGAATACACTAAGACTGGAATTTGTCCGGATTATCTGCACATGTGGACAGAATACATCGCCGCGTTCCGTCTTGTATTTACATTTATAGATGTAAGGATAGCTTCTCATTTATTGTCGAATTTGTATTACTTCGGGAAGAAGTAGCTTTTCTTTTAAATCTGTACTTTATTCTGTGTTTCCTGTCTGATGTATTCGCGTGTTTGTTTTATTTATTTTTTCAACAATCACGTGTTTTTTTCATTATTTTTTTATCGGTTTGCTTATCTGTTACGTAGTAAGACTGTCCATCCTCTGTCAAAAGAAACTTCTTTTTGACATATTAGGCCAGGTGGATCCTCAGAATTTTTGATGTTTGTTGACAGGTGATGCGATGGTAAAAAAATGGGAAAATATTGTTAAAAGTAATTTATAGACATTTGCGTTAATTGAAGTTTATGATTATTCCCTCAACACACAACATATGTTACACATCATTCACTCACCACACAACATGTGCTACACATCATTCACTCAACACACAACATGTTACACATCATTCACTCAACACACAACATGTTACACACCATTCACTCAACACACAACATGTTACACATCATTCACTCACCACACAACATATGCTACACATCATTCACTCAACACACAACATGTTACACATCATTCACTCACCACACAACATATGCTACACATCATTCACTCAACACACAACATGTTACACATCATTCACTCACCACACAACATGTGCTACACATCATTCACTCAACACACATCATATGTTACACACCATTCACTCAACACACAACATGTGCTACACATCACTCACTCAACACACATCATATGTTACACACCATTCACTCAACACACAACATGTTACACATCATTCACTCACCACACAACATGTGCTACACATCATTCACTCAACACACAACATATGTTACACATCATTCACTCAACACACAACATGTTACACATCATTCACTCAACACACAACATATGTTACACATCATTCACTCACCACACAACATGTGCTACACATCATTCACTCAACACACATCATATGTTACACATCATTCACTCAACACACATCATATGTTACACATCATTCACTCAACACAACACACAACATATGCTACACATCATTCACTCAACACACAACATGTTACACATCATTCACTCAACACACAACATGTTACACATCATTCACTCAACACACAACATGTTACACATCATTCACTCAACACACATCATATGTTACACGTCATTCACTCAACACAACACACAACATATGCTACACATCATTCACTCAACAAACATCATGTTACACATCATCCACTCAACACACATCATATGTTACACATCATTCACTCAACAGACAACATATGTTGCACATCATTCATTCAACACACAACATGTTACACATCATTCACTCACCACACATCATATGTTACACATCATTCACTCAACACACAACATGTTACACATCATTCACTCACCACACATCATATGTTACACATCATTCACTCAACACACAACATATTACACATCATTCACTCAACACACAACATGTGCTACACATCATTCACTCAACACACAACATGTTACACATCATTCACTCAACATATAACACATGTTACATATCACACAATATGTATTATACACATCATTCACAACACAACATTCATTACACACATCACTCACCACACAATATGCATTACACACATTACTCAGCACACAACACATGTATTACATAATCACTCCCCACACAACTTGTATTTCACACATAATTTACAATTAAAAATGACATATCTCCATTCCACCAAACATTCCCCCCCCCCCCCACACACTTGAAGTAGTGCTTCAACCGACACCCAAATTATAACTCACTTGCATTCTTTGATGTCAAGCTGTGCCGCATATATGAATACCTTGTACACACCTTGACACAGGTAAACCTATGTTGCTGCGTCTGTTTGCTTGTAGATCACAGGCTCTGGTACAGTTGCAATAGTATCCAACTCTAGATTATAATCAAAATAATAACCAGATTTTCAAAGTACGTTTACCTGGTTATTACCTGGTTATGCCTGGTTCTAATTGTTGATGCCTCATTGGAAACCAGACATGGAACATTCCCAATAGTTCGCCGCTCTCCTTTCCAACTGCCATCCAAGAGTTTGCACTGAAAGTCCCAGTCTGATATTGATTATGGGATCTTCAGATCTCCCCAGAGGACGCACTTTCTCCACTTACTATAGGTCAACACCATTTCTGTCATTCTTTGTATTTGTGTCATCACTTCCGGTGTAATCACGTCATCACCTCTGGTGTATAATCACGTCATCAACTCTGGTGTAATCACGTCATCAACTCCAGTGTAATCACGTCATCAACTCCGGTGTAATCACGTCATCAACTCCGGTGTAATCACGTCATCACCTCTGGTGTCATCTTCTTCACTCCACAGTGAAAATATGTATGCCTTTATTAGTATATTCTTCTTCTTCTTCAGCGTTCATAATCAAACTCCCGATGGATTTCCCTTGTAGCAGGACTATCTATCTATCTATCTATACGATGTGTTCCTTGTTTGCCTTGCGGCGTCAGGGGTGGAAGAGTTCTCTGGAGATGGCCTTCTTGTGCACTCTTTGTAAGCTTGTTCCTATGGCTTCTTTGACTTCTGTGATCCATCTTTTACATGGTCTGCCTCTGGCTTTATAACCGTTATGTCTATGTCCATAGCAGGACTATGATCATACTAAACGTCCAGCAGGATGTAGTCCAGAGAATGGAAATGCGCTGTTTCACTGTTTTATCCGACACATTCGTCTTCGGTGGGATTAGTGTATTGTATCATATGTTGAATAATGTGCTATCAATCACTGTAGTAGATGTCAACTTTATTAGTGTACCCTGTCTCTGAAGACAAGCATGTACTAGATCAAACAGAATCAAATTGAAATGGCAGAGGTAGACGATGAGCCCACAGACTGATCTCCTTCAAGCGATTAAAAAACTAACAAGCGGCAAGACAACAGGAGCAGACAACATTCCCGCTGAAATCCTAAAAGAAAAAAGATGCCCTTTTCTCCACCTGTACCAACTCCTTATACCGTACGGGCGGTGGGAGGGGAGAAAGGTAATGTCTCCCACGATCTGTGGGACGCAAAGATAGTGGGACAAAGGTGACTGCAACAACTAGTCATCTCTGGTCTCAGCATCACCGGGAAGATTTGTGCACATATCCTTCTAAAGCTACTCCAACTGCTTGCCGAACGTGTCCTGCCACAGTAACAGTTTGGTTTCAGAGAGAAATGATACACTACCGACATGATCTGAACCCTTCGTCAACTACAGGAAAAATGTCGTGAACAGAGGAAGCCATTCTTAATGACTTTTGGCTCTAACTAAGGTTTTTGAAACTGTTAGCAGACCAGTTGTTTAAACAATTTCAATAATTTACTGGTTGTCCACCGAAATTGCTAGATTTAATTGCTTTCTTCCATGAAGACATATGTAAAGTAAAGTAACCCATAACATTTATTAATGCCGTAGGGGTATGAGATGTTAGCGATGTCACATTTAAAAGGCTCTGCAAATGAGGGCGGTAGCCATCTCCTCTCCCTCGCAGTCTTTACTTCCCGGATTAATCTGGTACCCATTTAAAGCTGGGTCGACCTGGGAGCCGTTGCGATCTGAAAAAACATTTCCGCCTCAACTGGGGAATGAACCCAGGACCACTCATATGGGAAGTCAGTGCACTAACCACTGCGCTACATCTGAAAGTACTGCGCTACGCGGCTCTCAACATGAAGACATGCGTGGAAACGTATCGTTTGAGTGCAATGTATCTGATAGCTTTGCAGTAAAGACGTGAGTAAAGTAGGGGTGCGTTCTAGCCCCCACCCTCTTCGGAATCTCCTTCACCGCGCTTCTGAAACATGCTCTTGCAGATACAGCAGGTGACGTTTACATCCGCACCCGGTACATTTCAATTTAGCGCGTCTCATAGCAAAGACGAAAACAGAAATACTCATCAGAAAATTTCTCATCGCAGATGATGCTGTACTAGTAGCACACAGTCAGTCCACCTTGCAATCCCAAATTGATTCATGGCAAAGTCCTGTGAGCTGTTCTCTATATCAGAGAGCATCGCTAAAACTATAGTAATTTGTCAAGGATCTACAGTACCAACAAGCATCACCTAAAAAAATACTCAAATTTAGCAATTTGACAAATTTTGTTATTCAGGGTCCGCAATTACATCCACCCTTTCCTTATATAATGAAATAAACGCACGTATAGGGAAACTGCTACCATTTGTAGCGGAATGTCAAAACGAGCTCGGAATAACCATAAGGAGAAATAAAAACAAAGATACAGATCTATCAAACATGCGTGCTTGGTACACTATACTACAGATCTATCAAAAGTGTTGAGCACACTATACTACAGATCTATCAAACATGAGTGCTGGGTACACTATACTACAGATCTATCAAACATGAGTGCTGGGTACACTATACTACAGATCTATCAAACATGAGTGCTGAGTACACTATACTACAGATCTATCAAACATGAGTGCTGAGTACACTATACTACAGATCTATCAAACATGAGTGCTGGGTACACTATACTACAGATCTATCAAACATGAGTGCTGGGTACACTATACTACAGATCTATCAAACATGAGTGCTGAGTACACTATACTACAGATCTATCAAACATGAGTGCTGAGTACACTATACTACAGATCTATCAAACATGAGTGCTGGGTACACTATACTACAGATCTATCAAACATGAGTGCTGAGCACACTATACTACAGATCCGAAACATGGACAACCTACACAAAACATGAGAGGAGATTTAATAGTTGTCATCTAAGAAATCTCCGAAAAAATTAGGAACATCAAATGTCAAGGCAGAGTCACCAACATGGAAGTTGCTGTACGCCTCACTCAGCTACCATCTGCCACGGAAACACTTAATACAAATAGATTGCGGTGGCTGCGTCACGTCCGCAGAATATCAAACTGCTGCATCCTAAAATAAGTATTATTCGGAGAACTGGCTGAAGGCTAGCGGGCCTACTGTAGACCAAAACTGAGGTGTAAGGACATTACACAAACAGAAAGTAAATCCTCAATGAAATGCGTTTTCATGGACTCCAAAAACTGGGAAAACACGGCCTGGACTCGGGATGTCTGGAAGCATAACCTGCGTGCTGGAGCAGCATTGTTCAGCAATAATATGTTTATAGATATGGGAGAAAAAAATAGAAAGGTGCAAACAAAAATGTACATTGACTGTGTATTGATACATCTATTGTAGTACTCCGTACCCTGACTGACTATTGATACATCTATTGCAGTACCAGGTACCCTGACTGACTATTGATGCATCTATTGCAGTACCCCGTACCCTGACTGACTATTGATGCATCTATTGCAGTACCCCGTACCCTGACTGACTATTGATGCGTCTATTCTAGTACCCCGTACCCTGACTGACTATTGATACATCTATCGCAGTACCCTGCTCATTGACTGTCTATTGATTCTTCCATCGCATTAATTCTTAAATTGACTGTGTATTGATTCGTCCATCGAATTAATCCGTAAATTGACTGTCTATTGATTCGTCCATCGCATTAATCCGTAAATTGACTGTGTATTGATTCGTCCATCGCATTAATTCGTAAATTGACTGTGTAGTGATGCATCTATTGCAGTACTCCGTACCCTGACTATTTATGCATCCATTGCAGTACAATTTCCTGCTGATTGCTGCACAATTTCCTGCGGTGGGCTGTAACTCAGACGCGCTCTATATCACTTCGCCACAGTTCCGGATCACATTAAACGGTCAAGATTGTGTAAAATTGATTGTAGTTATATTAGGTTTAGTCCCACAATGTGGCCAGGATGTTCACCCATTATACAGCCAATTTCAGCTAAAATCTTCGTTAAAATGCGTGCCCATCTTTGTCTTGTAGTTCATTGATTCCAAACCTTTTTTCGTACGTTTTCGGACACATTTTATTTTTCATTATGCACGCCAGAAAACTTAAAAACGTATCGGCTTTCTTCGAGGTTTAATATTATTTTTATTACAAAATATTATATTGTTATTTACCTTTATCTTCCTCCGCCCCCCCTCCCCAACCATATAGATGGATCCATGGCGCCCACAATTTCCAAATTGTTTACCTTGATGGCTACTACCAAAACACTAACACCAATCATCATCAGGTATGATATTCCTAGACTGGATGTAACAACCATCAAAGTCTTTCCGAACAAATACAGATCTTGAGCCAATCTTCCTGCGTCAGTAAGCGTCATATTAAAGTTCTCTTCAATATCTTGCGTCAGTAAGCGTCATATTCAAGTTCTCTTTAATATCTTGCGTCAGTAAGCGTCATATTCAAGTTCTCTTTAATATCTTGCGTCAGTAATCGTCATATTCAAGTTTTCTTTAATATCTTGCGTCAGTAAGCGTCATATTCAAGTTCTCTTTAATATCTTGCGTCAGTAATCGTCATATTCAAGTTCTCTTTAATATCTTGCGTCAGTAAGCTTCATATTCAAGTTCTCTTTAATATCTTGCGTCAGTAATCGTCATATTCAAGTTCTCTTTAACAACTTGCGTCAGTAAGCGTCATATTCAAGTTCTCTTTAATATCTTGCGTCAGTAAGCGTCATATTCAAGTTCTCTTTAATATCTTGCGCCCAGCTTCTTCATCTTCTGTTTCATTTTCGCTGACAAAAGCTAATATATCACTTCACATGCTCACTAGCAACAGACCAAGGTATCAACTCACCACATTATCCTCGACTACTTCTAAAAAAAACGTTCTGCTAGAAAACTACCGAAATCAATATCACCGATCGAAGCTTTGATATCGTTTGGTCACATATCATGTGTGACATGTTTTTACTGCATTAGATATCAAATATCTGATAATTATTTCCCCGATGTTCTCGGTTATCTTGGAGATTTAGGTCGAGTTGAGGTGCGGACACAAACATAACAAATTATATATAAGAGTATAGAGTGTGTTATCGATAATAGGTAAAGTTATAGTGTCTGGGACCATGCTGTAGTTCATTCAAAAAATATCTGGCAGGGTATGTGGTCACTCGTAAAACGAGGAAGAAGATTATACGACTGGTGTGAAGATACGACGTGTGGGTGAAGATACGACGTGTGAGTGAAGATACGACGTGGGGGTGAAGATACGACGTGGGGGTGAAGATACGACGTGGGGGTGAAGATACGGTGAAGATACGACGTGTGAGTGAAGATACGACGTGGGGGTGAAGATACGGTGAAGATACGACGTGTGAGTGAAGATACGACGTGGGGGGTGAAGATACGACGTGTGTTCAGAATGCGAAGATACGATGTGAGGGTGAAGGTACGACGTGAGGGTGACGATACGGTGTGAGGTCAGAATGTGAAGATACGATGTGAGGGTGAAGGTACGATATGGGGGTGAAGGTACGATGTAGGAGTGAAGATACGACGTGAGGGTGAAGATACGATGTGAGGGTGAAGGTACGATGTGAGGGTGAAGGTACGACGTGAGGGTGAAGATACGACGTGAGGGTGAAGATACGACGTGAGGGTGAAGATACGATGTGAGGTCAGAATGTGATGTTCCAAATAATATTTCTCAACTAATAATGGAGGTTTAAATGGATGGGGAATACGAACATGATACAATACATCTCATCCAAATATATCAACAGACCACAATATTTCGCCTTAGAACAGGCCACTGCAGACTGTTGGGTCACCTTTGCCGATTGAGGATCTCATACACAGATGAATGTCCATGTGGATCCGGAACCCAGAACCCGGAACACATACTTCAGGACTGCCCAACATAGAAAGAGCAGTGGGGCAGCCGCTCTGACCTGGAGAAGACAGTGGAATTCGTCTTGACGACAAGCCTGACAATATAGCATGACCACAGATGCTGAACGCAGAAGAAGAAGATGGAGGTTAGACAGACAGCTCAAAGAAGTTATATAGAACCAATTCCTCATATAGGGAAGTGAATCATGGATACTCAACAGTGAAAAATTATATTAAGTAACAGAGATGTGGTTTTATAGAAGAATATTAAGATTGGACAGATAAAATGTGCAATGAAGATATCTTGAAAATAAAAGTTAATTCTTAATGAGAGCTGTTTACCCGCAACATAAAGAAACAATCCAGATATTTTGGATACATCATGAGAGGAGGAAATATGGATCATATTGTAACAACATGCAAGAAGGCGATCAAGAGGGGTAGGGGAAGATCAAGAGAAAATATGCTTGACAACCTAGCATTGTGGCATGGGAGAACATCAGAATCGGAAATGACTGACAGCACACGAAATAGAAGACTGTGGAAACATATGATAACGAACGCTACATGGCACGGACCACAAGAAGACGAATCATAGAGATAGAAAGATGAAAATTTCCAAATTAGAATGATTTGATTATGTGTACAAAATATCACAGTATGTGAAAAATTGATGCATCGGTACACCATACTGTTAAAATGTATTTGAACAAATGATACCTCAAGTTCGTTCTCACTGCCAACCATACGATCAATGTCATCTACACATACTTTTCAACTCTTTATCTTCTAAGAGTTCTCCTTCAACTCTTTATCTTCTAAGAGTTCTCCTTCAACTCTTTATCTTCTAAGAGTTCTCCTATCTTACCGTAATGTGTTTAGAAGTAACCAAAAATAACATTCTAAGCGGTTTATCGGGAAGTTAGTCGTCGGATCATCATCACTGCAAACTGGACACATCCATAGTTGCTCCGATCTCTCCTTGAGTGTATCCGCCATCACACTTCTGCTGACAGTACCGGTCCTATGCTGGTTGACCATCATTCTTCTGCGCCCTCCAAAACTTTCACCTCTAGCAACACCGCATCTCAATCCCTGATCTTTAATCCTAGCCATTGAAAAGGAATCATCATCCACATTAGTCTCACTCTCGCGTGTTATATCTCTTAAGGAGTTCAAAACGTCAGCGCGATCCATTGCCCCATCGCCCTTTGCCACAATCGCACAAGATGCCAGTTGATCCGCTCTTTCATTGCCTCGAACGCCCACATGTCCCGGCACGAAAATAAATGTAACCGCTTTCAAGCTCGCATTTCTCAAGGCCTCAATCCACTGTTCGCGAAGGAGACCCACTTGTACCTTCTTAATCATACTCATAGAGTCACTCAAGATGCAGACCTGCGTTACTTTCTGTGTGCGTAGCCATTCAAATGCCTTGGTCACCGCCATAGTCTCCATGGTCATACTACTCGTAGTGAGCGCAAAGGCACCACTTTCCTCCTTGATCGTTTTACCTGCGCACTGAGCTGTAAAGTCCCAAGCACTGCGAACATGCCTAATTACAGATCCATCAGTGTATATAATCACATCCCCCTCTTTGGTATTCTCACTGATTAAAGCCTGCACTTCTTTCTCCACAGCTGTGGGACACCATTCTCTGCATTCCCTGCTAAGTGATATTACTACTCTCAAACAAGTTTTGAAATCTGTGGGTAGACCTATCCATTCCGCACCAGCTGCCACATCCTGTAATCTGCACACGCTTTGTATTACATCCTCAGCACGTCCCATCCACGACCTTCCTCTCTTGAGTCTGCTGCCTTTAACTTTCTGTATTTCGGAATGCAACGGGTGTTCCTTATCTGCATGTATTTGAAGGTACGCCCGTGCACGGCAATACTGTAATCTATGCTCAGCTGTTGGGCAGTCAAGTAGGTATCGCATAGCTCTTGTCGATGTGTCTCTTGTGCATCCCAGAATGATACGCATTGCTGCATTCTGGACTCTATCCAGTCTTTTGAATCGGGAAGAAGAGGTCTAATTACCTGCCGTGTTTTATTGGCTTGTCGGAGTTAATTATAATCATTCTGAGACGAATGTGGTTGAGTCCGTGGGTCTCACCATGAACCACTAGACAAACCACCCATGCAACAGAAAACTTAAGCTTATGACATGCCGTTGTATTGAGGTTATCTTACTAAAGCTTTGAAGCATGTCATTTATAAAATTATAGACCCCCACTGAGTAGAAGGCTCCTTCAATACGCATTGCACTAAGTCGAAAGCTGAAGTCTCCTGGATATGAAAGCTCAGAAAAACCACCCCACTGCAAACAGGAAGTAAGAGCTAATCGCTCGCAATTTCTTGGGTTCGTAAACAAACAAACAACAACAATCAACATGCGACAAAAACAACCGATGTTAGAGAACAAACAACTGCTGGCAACTAAAATACATTCAAATGTTGTAAGATCTCGTTTGATTAGTTATGTTATAAGACCTCGTTTGATTCGTTGTTATATTGTAAGACCTTGTTTGATTGGTTGTTATGTTGTAATAGTGTGTATGCAAGACGGATAACCATCACAAATTACTCCAAGATAATGAAGTCTGTCACAACGTTTCTTATTTTTCTCATCAAATTTGAAGGCAGGTAAGCTAGTCTTTTCTTCCTCAAAAATCACTGCAACTTGCAATATTTATCAGGGCTTACCTGAACTACTGTTTGACTTTTAACCCTATATTACACGGTGTGGTATTTTTACAACAAACTATTTCGACTCATATATCTTCGTCATTTTTTCGCTTACAAATTTAACGGTAATTTTCCTGTAAAACCAGATATATTTTTGATAGATCCTTGACGTTCTCTAGGTGATGCGTGACTTGTATGGCATTTTACGAAGATTTAAAATTTATAAACATATTTTATTTAAAAACAAAGTGTGTAAATAAAACATATTTGTGTATTTTTACAGGGTACGTATTTCTTATTTAATTTCATTTTAGTTAGTTTTATACATAAAATGTTCTTCTTCTTCAGCGTTCATTCTTAAGCTCCCTAATTATCTCTTGTAGCAGAACAATGGTCGTACTAGATATTCAGCAGGATGTAGTCCAGAGAACAAAAATGCGTTGTGCCACAGTTTTACTTGCGTCAATGGTCCGACACATCCGTCTTCGGAGAGACAAAAAAAAGAAGAAATAATCAGCATTGATACCACTTTAGTTTATTTCTGCATTCAATTTTTGTAAAAAACATACCCCTTTCACTCCAAAAACTACATTATTCACAAAAAAGGTACGACTCTCAAAGAAACATTACCACTCTCATAGACACATTACCACTCTCATAGACACATTACCACTTTCGTAGAAACATTACCACTCTCATAGAAACATTACCACTCTCATAGAAAAATTACCACTCTCACATAAACATTACCACTCTCGTAGAAACATTACCACTCTCGTAGAAACATTACCACTCTCATAGAAATATTAATATAGGGTTCCACTCTCATTAATTTGATTATGAGAGATCTACCACAATCTCTGCTGCAAAATATGGGAAAGCGGCACTTGGCCGGTGGAATGTAAAAAAAAACCTTATATATACACCCCTCCCCAAAAAGGTGACCTTCAGATTTGCTCAAATTACCGAACTATAGCCCTTATATGTCAAACAAGTAAAATAATGATAAACATCATAATGCAAAGAATCAAACAAAAATTAAAGTTGGAGATAAACGAAACACAGGCCGGATTCAGATCAGGCAGAGAAACAAGCGATCACATCCTTAACTTCAGACTTATTATATAAAAGTGTAGGGAATTCTCAACTGACCTGCACATGTGCTTCATAGATTACTCAAAAGCGTTCGACAGAAGACAAAAGATTAAGTGATTTTCACATGCTTTCAGTCTACCATCAGATAGTGCCCGTCAAATCAATATACAAACACGATGGATACAAATCCAGCAGCAGACCGTGCGAAAGATGGATTACAAAAATAAAATAGTCAACGAAAAAACGAATATATATGAAGCACACACAAAGTCTGTCTCCAGATATCTCTTCTACCTCTGAAGCTGCAAGGAATAAAGGGGTATAACGCGAAAAGAAGTTTATGAAGATTTTAACAGACAATGAGAAGCGCGGGACAAGACAAATATTCGTCCAATTTGAATAATCAACAGAACAGTGCACAAGTCTATGTAAGGGGCCAGAGACTCCAATAAAATAGGATTATAAAAATGAGGTCTGGTCAAAATAAGAATACCTTTTGGAGACCGAAGTGAGCCAACATAAGCTTGGAGACCGCAGTGAGACAACATAAGCTTGGAGACCGCAGTGAGATAACATAAGCTTGGAGACCGCAGTGAAGCAAAATACCTTTTGGAGACCGCAGTGAGATAACATAAGCTTGGAGACCGCAGTGAGACAACATAAGCTTGGAGACCGCAGTGAGACAACAGACTACTCTTGGAAACCGCAGTGAAGCAACATACTACTCTTGGAGACCGCAGTGAGATAACATAAGCTTGGAGACCGCAGTGAGACAACATAAGCTTGGAGACCACAGTGAGACAACATAAGCTTGGAGACCGCAGTGAGACAACATAAGCTTGGAGACTGCAGTGAAACAACAGACTACTCTTAGAGACCGCAGTGAGACAACATAAGCTTGGAGACCGCAGTGAGACAATAATAAATCACATGTCTTGCAAGAAGAAATGCCTTGAGTTGTAAGCGTTCTACTGGGGATGAGATTATGCTATCTTCTTCATTGTTCGTTTTAAGACTCCCACTGGATCTCTCATATAGCAGGACAACGACCGTACTAGATTTCCAGCAGGATGTAGACCAGAGAACAGAAATATATTGTGTCAGCGTTTTATTTTCGCCAATGGTCCGACACATCGTCTTCCGTGGGAATTTTGAAAGGACTTACCTGCAATCTTGGGACATGTTAAGAATACAATGATTATAAAATTCTTATATTTTCACCTATTTTTTTTAAAAAAAGGTACATTAAAAAAAGGTACACGTAATTTTCTAACTTCATCTTAAAACAAAGAAGGAAAAAATAGATTGTAAATTGTAAACTGAATACACTTTGAGATGATTTGACATGATTTATTTGAAGTTGTTGATGTACATATAGGAACTATCGCGGCAAACAACTTTTTCACGTACTTTAGTAGATGAATTATTGATACTGATAACGGGGTTGGTGGGGGGGGGGGAGAAGTAGCAAAAATTATTGACATAAGTTATGGACCCCCCCCCCCGCCAATAATGTAAAGGGTCGAGATATATATATATATATAATATGGGAGAGGGTAGTCTATATATATGGGGTTTTGTGTCTCCCTCCCTGATATATTGGTTGATCCCTCGGCTTTGTGCTCAAGAGGTCTAAGGTTTGAATCCCGCTTGCGTCGTGTTTGTTTATTTTAGGGGTTTATTTTTTTTGGAGATCGCTAAGGATTATCGTTTTAAGCTACGTATTTACATGTTATGCGTAGTACTTTCAGCAGGCGATGTGTCGCTTCGAGGAGAGGGACGGAGTACATATGGGGTAACCCTAGTACAATTAAGTCAATCCTCTAAAGCATTTATATAATATATTTACACATTTACACATTTACAAATACAAAACTACGTAATTGAAATCTAAAATAAAATAATGTTTTTTATATTAAAGACCAAAAAAAAAAAAAAACCATGCACAGAAACAACCAATAAAATAATAGGTTAACAATGAATGCCGATAATTTCCCTTCAAGATGGGGACGCGTGTTGCCAACGAATAAAAAATACAGGAGTCAGTCGATAGAAACAGGATTGATTTACTGTATTCTGGTGTTGTGAAAGTCAGTATAAGATTGGGCTTGTAAATCACGCCATGAATCTATCTCTTCTAAAGGTTAGGTCAGCTAATACAACAATCCTAAGCTGATGTACTTGGCTGTTAAAATCCTGAACACGATGTCGTAAACTTCCTGACAGAATCACATCATTTCATTTATTTATAAAACGTTAACAAACAGGATGTCCATGAATTAAGCCAGCGACTGTGAGTCAATTTTTCACAGTTACCCTTGACAACAATTGTCAAGAACTCAGAGACCCCTACCAGTGCAATTATGTTAAAATAATAAATAATAATATTTTCGGGGTTCTCAATTGTCAAGAACTCAGAGACCCCTACCAGTGCAATTATGTTAAAATAATAAATAATATTTTCGGGGTTCTCCATATCGTAGTGGTTAAGCTATTTGCCTTGTTTTCAAGAGGTCATGGTTCGAATCCGACTCGTGTCGTCTTCTGTACAATGTAGATGTTTTCGGAGATCCCTGTGGATAATCACTTGAAGCTACGGAGATACGTGCTATGAGTGGTATTCTCGGCAGACAGCTGCTTCTTTGAGAGTGACCGAGTACATATGAGATACCGAGTACAGTGAAGTAAATCCTCTACGTTTTTTGAACCCTTTTGAACCCTTTAAAATAATTTAACCACTATTTAACCCCCTGTTACGGCAAAAATTAGTAGGAAAAGTAAAAACAATGTAATGATTAGATTCACATATTCAGAAAACACTTGACATTTCAAACAATTGAATTGGTGCATAACAGCAATGTTGTTGACGTTAAATATTTTTCCATGTCAACATTTGTCAAACTCCCCCCCCCCTGATGATGACCCCCTATGTAACATATACCATATTATTTTATATTCAAAAATTGGATTATTCCGCAAAAATGTTTCGAAATGATCCACCCCCCGAACAATCAAATTGCCCACTGTTGGGCGTGCGCCCCACGTTGGGAAACAACTGCACTATACTATTAAAAGGGGTACTCTTACTTTGTGTAATCTAAATAGCATCACCCATTAACGGCCTGATATAATCAAGGTAAACTACAGTGATAAGAACTGTCTTACCAAAAGAAACTTATTTCAATTTTATTTTTTGAATTATGTAAAAAGTTATGCAATATTCCAGATAGAACACACAACCTTGCTAGCACAAACAAATCAGTAAAACAAACTGCACGGCCGTAACTCTAGGCATTCCTTTCATTTGCTTATTTCATGTTCATTTAACTATTTTATAGAGATATGTTAAACTTGTTTTGAGATAACTTTGGTTCATTTATTTGTATCAGAAATATTAGGAGTTTTATCTTTTATTATTCATTTATTCTTTCTTCTAAACTGAAGGAATCAAATGAAACAGAATAATTTAGTGTTTCTTCTAAACTGAAGGAATCAAATGAAACAGAATAATTGAGTGTTTCTTTTAAACTAAGGGATTAAAATGAAACTGAAAAATCAGCTAAGAATGCAAAAGTTTTGTATTAATCACGACTTTATATTACATTTATTTATTGTATTTTTAAAATTATTACCTGAAGAAGAAGAAGTGATTAGCTTATTATATTTTTTAAAAATATCCAACCCACCCAAGCCCTTATATTATCTACTGCCGGGATGTGACCACAATTTCATCAACTGATTGAGTTGCCGTGCTCCCTCTTATTGGATTGACGTGCTCCCTCTTATTGGATTGACGTGCTCCCTCTGATTGGATCGCCGTGCTCCCTCTGATAGGATCGCCGTGCTTCCTCTGATAGGATCGCCTTGCTCTCTCTGATTGGATCGCCGTGATCCCTCTGATTGGATCGCCGTGCTCCCTCTGATTGGATCGCCGTGCTCTCTCTGATTGGATCGCTGTGCTCCCTCTGATTGGATCCCTGTGCTCCCTCTGATTGGATCGCCGTGCTCCCTCTGATCGGATCCCTGTGCTCCCTCTGATTGGATCGCCGTGATCCCTCTGATCTGATCACCGTGCTCCCTCTGATTGGATCGCCGTGCTCTCTCTGATTGGATCGCCGTGCTCTCTGTAAATTGTATTTTTAGTGTGCGTGTCCTAAGACGTTTTGTTTCTGTACGTCTGCGTTTGTCTGTATGTGTGTCTACTCTGGATTGTGCGAATGTATGCGTGTATTATGTGCGTGTGTGTGCGTATGTAACCATACATACATGTTTGATTGTCTGCTCTTATCATTCTAACCGACAGTTTGTCTGTCTGTCTTGGCTTGCATATTTGTATGCCTGGTTGAATGTCAATATTCCTTTGACTGTGCATATTTTTTATGCCAAAAATCATGTCTCCTGTTCTTACAAAATTATTTCTATTTTACGTTTGGCTTTTATTACTTATACTGAAAACAAATTCTTTGTGGCACCCCTCTACGCCGACAACTACGTTCATCTTCTACCTGGTAAGCCAACAGCAGCATCCACGCCATTGGCGTATCATTTACTCAACTCGTGACTTTAAACTTAGTTAGGGTTAGACCTGCAATGCGGTTGATAAGATAGCTGCCAGAATAATGTTTTTTTTAAGTCTTCTGAGATGGATGTGTTGATGCGAGCGTTTGTAAACTAAGCATACTTCATGGCTGTTGTAGCTGCGCGTATCGTGGTGTGTATCGTGGTTATGTTTGTCAAGATGGTATCGATATTATGTTTGTTGTCAAGATGGTATCGATATTATGTTTGTTGTCAAGATGGTATCGATATTATGTTTGTTGTCAAGATGTCATCGATGTTATGTTTCTGTCAAGATTGTATCGATATTTTGTTTGTTGTCAAGATGTCATCGATGTTATGTTTGTTGTCAAGAGGGCATCGATGTTATGTTTGTTGTTAAGATGTCATCGATGTTATGTTTGTTGTCAAGATGTCATCGATGTTATGTTTGTTGTTAAGAGGGCATCGATGTTATGTTTGTTGTTAAGATGTCATCGATGTTATGTTTGTTGTCAAGATGTCATCGATGTTATGTTTGTTGTTAAGATGTCATCGATGTTATGTTTGTTGTCAAGATGTCATCGATGTTATGTTTGTTGTTAAGATGTCATCGATGTTATGTTTGTTGTTAAGAGGGCATCGATGTTATGTTTGTTGTTAAGAGGGCATCGATGTTATGTTTGTTGTTAAGATGTCATCGATGTTATGTTTGTTGTTAAGATGTAATCGATGTTATGTTTGTTGTTAAGAGGGCATCGATGTTATGTTTGTTGTTAAGATGGTCTCGATATTAGGTTTGTTGAATAGTTAGCGTTTAGATCTCTTGGCTCACAAAAATATTTTGTAGAGAATGGTACAATAATAGCCATCGCATCTTTATTCACTTGAGGGTACAATAAAACTCCTTTAAACTTCGACAACCTTGGGGTACAATAATATTCATTACATCTTTAGCAACTTGAGGGTGCAATAATACGCATTTAATCTTTTACCACTTCAGGAACAATACTCAACGCAACTGTGGCCACTTGAGAAGCAGTAATACTCGTCGTATCTCTGGATAAGTGGATACAATGTCGTATCTCTGGATAAGTGGATACAATGTCGTATCTCTGGATAAGTGAGGGTACAATGAAAGATGATGTATCCAAAACTCGCCAAGGCCAATCCTGTTATTGTTATCTGATTCTCCAAACATTACGAGCAATTCGCTCTTACTTCCTATGTGCAATCCTGTGGTTTCTCCAGAGTTTTATTTCATACGCAGAAACACCAACTCTCAGCGGTGTGCACTAGAGACACCAACTCTCAGAGTTGTGCACCAGAAGACACCAACTCTCAGAGTCGTGCACCAGAATACACCAACTCTGCGTTGTGCACCAGAAGACACCAGCTCTCAGAGTTGTGCACCAGAAGACACCAACTCTCAGAGTTGGGCACCAGAAAACACCAACTCTCAGAGTTGTGCACCAGAAGACACCAACTCTCAGAGTTGTGCACCAGAATACACCAACTCTCAGCGTTGTGCACCAGAAAACACCAACTCTCAGGCACCAGAAGACACCAACTCTCAGCTTTGTGCAATTCTGTGAGAGGTCTCCTACAGGGACAGGTGAGGGGGAAGAGCAAATGGTTCATGTTTTTCAAAATAACGTTAGCAGATCTATCACACTTCAAATCTACATCTGTGTCTGGAAAATGTCTGCCCAACATCAGCTCTAATAACAGAAATGGATTTCTCGTTAACATCCAAAAACAGTTATCAGATGATAAATCCAGAGTATAGGTTTCCCATGGAAATATAAGGAACGTATAAACATCACACAAATTAACAGAATATCAATTCCACTTTTAAATGTAGAATGCAACTTTACATATAATTCTAGGAAACTACAGTGTTACCACTGTCGTTTAAAAAATAGTTCCAGATCCCCATGTAAAAATATCCCTGATAATCACAGACTATATAATTCAGTATAGATAAGGCAAGAGCAGTAGGTAATATGTCTACAACAAAATAAGGCCATTCGCTCATTTTAGTGTGCAATTTACCAGATTTGGCTAAATTCATAGGATTTACCAATAAACCCCAGATTAATTCAAATTTGGCCAAAATAAACCCAGAATCTCAGACGATGGTCAAAATCCCTAAATCTAAAATATGACACACCTGTGGCAAAGATTACTACAGACAAAACTGTTCATGTGCTCGGCGCAGGTACACAAAAGAAAAATTCTTAACATCAAAATGTACTCGATAAACTAAATCTGTTTTGTTAACATCAAACTGTACTCGGTAAACTAAATCTGTTTTGTTAACATTAAACTGTACTCCATCAAACTATACTCGATTAACTAAATACGTTTTATTATAATCATACTGTACTCGATAAACTAAATATGTTTTGTTAACATCAAACTACTCCATCAAACTGTACTCGATAAACTAAATATGTGTTATTATAATCAAACTGTACTCGATAAACTAAATCTGTTTTGTTAACATCAAACTGTACTCCATCAAACTGTACTCCATAAACTGAATCTGTTTTGTTTGTTTTCAAGCTATATTTAACCCTCAATATTGTACATGTAGTTTACCTTCTGTACACTTGTCGCCAGGATATGTCATTAAAAGTAGATTTACATCTGACGTTTCTTTCCGCCCTTTTCTGCCTCCTGTTTACCGTTGCACCTGCTTGATTACTTCCATCTTTTAATTTTTACTTTATTGTCTTAAACATTTCTTTCGTGCTTAACTTTTCAGTTTCTTCTTGTGAACATAATTAATCTAATTGTAGTCTCGTTCTTAAAATGTTCTAGGAAACATTTGAAGTTCTTCCCCAGTCCTCTTCCCAGACCATAGGCGATGCCAAACAGTACACAGTCACACAGCTTATGTGTTAAAGACGTCATAGGCTGTTATTAAACACAATTTTAAAAAGTATGACATTTCCAAATTTAACAATAAGGGGAGTCATAACTTATTCTTGTTTTTATTCTGCAAACTACATGACGTCATGATGATGTACCACGGTAAACAACTGAACGAAAAGATTTGATTCAAACTAATACACGAAATCAAACAAATAGGGAAAAAAAATTATGTGCATATCATTAAAGCTTTGGTTTCTGTACATATAACTGTGACATTTTTTTTTTAGAACAAATACACCTTCAAGTTAACTTTAAAATAATTAATATCAATGATTTTATCAATTTAAATGTATTATTACTCTCAACAGAAAAACATTAAGAAAATTGATAATTTGTCCTACTTGGGGAGAAAAGTGACATAATAAAGGGATACAGATATTGGTTCAGTCCCGGTAAACGGGACTGCCTTTTTTGCAGAAAACGAAACGAAATAAATCTCATAGGGGGGACAATTTTTCTATCGATTATTTTCCATGGTTGTAGTTACCCATAATTGGTTGAAGGTCGAAATATTTAATTTAGGAGGGTTGTATGGTTGGGGCTCTCAGTGGGTGACACGCACATACATGGGGGGCTAGGGCCCTCAACATTTTTCCCTCAACATTTTCTTATGTTTCTAACATTTACGTTGTTTTATTTTTGGTTGTTCTTGTTGTCACGAGAATGGTGGCACCGGAACAGCTAGAGCGCATATTTATTATTGGAGG
This sequence comes from Meghimatium bilineatum, assembly GCA_034231615.1. Classification (NCBI taxonomy): domain Eukaryota; kingdom Metazoa; phylum Mollusca; class Gastropoda; order Stylommatophora; family Philomycidae; genus Meghimatium; species Meghimatium bilineatum. The sequence goes on from CM067308.1 coordinate 48,382,425, forward strand.
GTTATCAGTTCAATAACCAGGACTGTTACATTCAAATCGACCCAGCTATATGAACGTACTATGCACAGATTATAATTTGAACGGCTCTGAGCTAGACACTTATGGAAAAGAAAATAGGCAGCGGCAGCAAATAATAGCGACACTGATAACTTGATGATCATGTCGTTAGAGACAACTAAATAAGTTTTGGGCTAGAGTTGGCTGTCCTATCCCATAGAGATTCAGTCACCCATAAGCTATGCTGAAGACAGATGTGTCGGGCCGAAAAGCGTAGAATCCAACAAATCTGTAAACAATGTCACAGCGCATTGCTGTCTCCAGATTATCGCAGAACGATCGCGGTAGAAGAAGAAAGTTATAGCTAAAGTGGTATTTACATTAGTTTTGTTTGTTTGTTTTTCGTTCGCTCCATTGTAACCATCACGGATATCCGTGTGATTTCCGCCTGGAGCGTAATTACGTTGTCACCGTTATGCGCCTTGTAGGCCTAGCACATCCGATTTCGGCATGCCTTGACAATTCGGGTGGGCTACCCTTAGCCTGTGACAGCCTCTATATCTGTCTCCAGGCACGCGTAGTGGAGACTCTTTGCCCAGACGATTTTTTATTGACATTAGTGAAATGAGACACAACCACCACCTGATACAAGAGATAGATAAAGACTGAGGATATGTGTTTCTTGCAACCTATTCACTTATAGTGTAACAGGTTCATAATTATGATAACAGCTGTTCATATGGGTACATGATTTATACAGTTTGAGAAGTTGTACACAGAATACTGGAGAATAAAAGCTTTGGGTTAATACCGTAAGGAAGTATTTCACAACGTTGGCTATATGATCTGTCACTTTCATAAGGGCCACATCGATTTCTAGAGGACCACGAAAACTAGTAACATTGGGTGTGGGGGCATATTCGTCTAGTATGGACCACAGATAACGGATTTTAAAAAAAATATTCTATTTAATGAAATATTAAAGAAATTACAGAGGAGTGTTGAAAGAGTCAAATCCGAGATGGAGGTTACTTAATATCAAAAAGAGAAAATCTTGACTTTCTTTGGACAAGTTATGAAACTTGGAGGATCTGGAGAACATATCGGACACTATACATCGAGGATGCCAGCTTGAGAAAATATTACATAGTCTGTCATCTTGGCATGACAGAGTCAACAGCCATTGGTCAACAGCCATTGTAATTTAAAAAAATGGGGGAAAAATGAGTTGTGGAAATAGAGAAGTATGGTCGCATACGCCAGTCGCACGGCACCTAATGATGATGATATAGTGAAGTATGTATTAGCAAGCACTGGAGAAAATCAACACATTTTCAGAATAATATCAGAAAAACAGAGATAAAAATCGCCTCTAATTGTCCCTAATTAACTTTTATATTCATCGGATAAACTGAGATAAAATTGTCCCTAATCGACCCTAATTGTCCCTATATATCTATCTACCTACTACTAACATTTATATTCATCGAAAAAACGGAGATAAATTGTCCCTAAAGATGGCCGCCATGGGATTGTTGTGAATCATTGCTTATGTCACATTAGAACTCGCATCCTGAGTTACATACCTTGAATATTCTTCTTGAGCGTTCATTCTCAAACTCCCGCTGGATCGTTCTGGTAGCAGGACAATAGTCGCACTAGATTAATAGCAAGATATAGTACTAAGAATGGAAATGATTTGTTGCTGTTTTATTTGCGCCAATTGTCTGACACATCTGTCTTCGACGGAATCCCGTGGATATGATACGGAACTATATTCATATTTTTATGCACATGCGTAGCTAGGGGGTGGGGAGGACATTTTGTTTGCCATGCACTTCGCTTAGGGGCGTCAAAATCATTCGCTCAGATTAAGGGGGGAGGTGGCGGCGTGGAAACTCAGAACATAACATTTGGTACTGCAAATGGAGTAAAGGGTTACAAAAAATCTCATGAAAACAAAGTACTTCCTTTTTAAGAAAAATCTTCCGCTTGAAGGCTGGGGGTGCTAAATTATCAGATTCACCCCGGGCGCCATGTACACTTTCCTTACGTATTATTTCACACTGTTCTAGCGATATTCCACATTCTTCTCTTAATTATCTGATTTATTTCCTTTTAGTTCTTCTTTCAGTATACCATTAGTCATGCACGCTTTCTGATTAACTTGAGAGTTCTTTCCTTTCTGTTTTTTCCTGCTTTGTTGTCTTTTCTTCTTTTTTCCCCTCCTTAATGGAAACCTCGTTTCTTGTCACGTCATCAACAAATTATCTTAACAGATATACATGACGTCATATCCGTGGCATTATTTTAACCAATCAGCGAGGTTTGTTTTACAAGATCATTTTTCAGCTGGAAGATTGGAGTTCTCCTATCTTACGTTTTCTGAGTACCTCGATAATCCAGACATTCATGTGGACTCTTTCTATTTTATTTCCTCCCTGATTGATTTCCTCCCTGATTGATGTCCTCCCTGATTGATTTCATCCCTGATTGATTTCCTCCCTGATTGATTTCCTCCCTGATTGATTTCCTGCCTGATTGATGTCCTGCCTGATTGATGTCCTCCCTGATTGATGTCCTCCCTGATTGATGTCCTCCTTGATTGATGTCCTCCCTGATTGATGTCCTCCCTGATTGATTTTCTCGCTGATTAATTTCCTCCCTGATTGATGTCCTCCCTGATTGTTATTGACTGTAGATACAGATTGTGCACAACGTGACAAATAGAAATCACAGAAAATATCAAATACTTCCACTTTAGAAGGATGAGTTCCAATAAGTTTTCAGGACTGTATAACCGACATGTTTATAAACGTTTTGTACCACCGAAGACGGATGCATCGGGCCATTGGCGCAAATAAAACGGCGACACAACGCATTTTCATTCTCTGTACTACATCTTACTGGAAATCTAGTAGGACCATTGTTCTGCTATAAGGAAGATCCAGCGGGAGTTTGAGAATGAACGCTGAAGAAGAAGAAGAAAAAGAAACGTTTTGTATGTGGCTACTGTCTGTAGAAAAATCAACCTTCGTTTTTGAAGTGACAAATCTAGTATGACCGTCTGCGATAGAAGACCTCTGTACACAATTAATTAGGCCTTCATTTGTTACTTTTACACAAACAAATTATACTTGGAGTCACATGCCAAAAATAGTCAACGCGATTTCTAGTATATAAATAGTAATCAACGGAAATCACGACAATAATTACAAACATAACGAATGAAGGCTTGCTTATTTTCTGTGCAGAGGTCTTCTATACTCCTGACTGTCATGATCAAAACAACAACAATGCAATAGTACAAACCCCAGATACGCCGATTCGCAACCTAATACCCTTGTCTTCACCTCATCTTCATTATGATATATGAGAATTATTTGATAGAAGACAAAATGTCACAAATTGAAACAAAATGTCACAATGATGTGAAATTGAAACAAAATATCACAATGATGTCACAGGTGACAGGTTGTAATAATATCTCCATATTTCCCTAGTCGCCTTGTACGATATGCATGACCAAAAAAAAAATATAAGAAAGTGGCCCTAATCTTTACACCAGAACCAAAAAAGTCCATGCCAATGTTGCCACACACGAAAAAAAAAAATTCCAGGTATTAAAAATAAGTGTAGTTGATATCTGTAGATAATTAAAGCAACCTTCAGAATGTATTCAACGAGTTCACGTTTTGCTGTATTTCCAAGGATTAATGTGTCGATTTAGAATGAAGCACGATGATTCATGAATATCATTTATACTCTATTTAACTAATCAATGTGGAAACATATTTAACTAATCAATGTGGAAACATATTTAACTAATCAATGTGGAAACATATTTAACTAATCAATGTGGAAACATTTTTAACTAATCAATGTGGAAACATATTTAACTAATCAATGTGGAAACATATTTAACTAATCAATGTGGAAACATTTTTAACTAATCAATGTGGAAACATATTTAACTAATCAATGTGGAAACATTTTTAACTAATCAATGTGGAAGCATATTTAACTAATCAATGTGGAAGCATATTTAACTAATCAATGTGGAAGCATATTTAACTAATCAATGTGGAAGCATATTTAACTAATCAATGTGGAAGCATATTTAACTAATCAATGTGGAAGCATATTTAACTAATCAATGTGGAAGCATATTTAACTAATCAATGTGGAAGCATATTTAACTAATCAATGTGGAAGCATATTTAACTAATCAATGTGGAAGCATATTTAACTAATCAATGTGGAAGCATATTTAACTAATCAATGTGGAAGCATATTTAACTAATCAATGTGGAAGCATATTTAACTAATCAATGTGGAAGCATATTTAACTAATCAATGTGGAAGCATATTTAACTAATCAATGTGGAAGCATATTTAACTAATCAATGTGGAAGCATATTTAACTAATCAATGTGGAAGCATATTTAACTAATCAATGTGGAAGCATATTTAACTAATCAATGTGGAAGCATATTTAACTAATCAATGTGGAAGCATATTTAACTAATCAATGTGGAAGCATATTTAACTAATCAATGTGGAAGCATATTTAACTAATCAATGTGGAAGCATATTTAACTAATCAATGTGGAAGCATATTTAACTAATCAATGTGGAAGCATATTTAACTAATCAATGTGGAAGCATATTTAACTAATCAATGTGGAAGCATATTTAACTAATCAATGTGGAAGCATATTTAACTAATCAATGTGGAAGCATATTTAACTAATCAATGTGGAAGCATATTTAACTAATCAATGTGGAAGCATATTTAACTAATCAATGTGGAAGCATATTTAACTAATCAATGTGGAAGCATATTTAACTAATCAATGTGGAAGCATATTTAACTAATCAATGTGGAAGCATATTTAACTAATCAATATGGAAGCATATTTAACTAATCAATGTGGAAGCATATTTAACTAATCAATGTGGAAGCATATTTAACTAATCAATGTGGAAGCATATTTAACTAATCAATGTGGAAGCATATTTAACTAATCAATGTGGAAGCATATTTAACTAATCAATGTGGAAGCATATTTAACTAATCAATGTGGAAGCATATTTAACTAATCAATGTGGAAGCATATTTAACTAATCAATGTGGAAGCATATTTAACTAATCAATGTGGAAGCATATTTAACTAATCAATGTGGAAGCATATTTAACTAATCAATGTGGAAGCATATTTAACTAATCAATGTGGAAGCATATTTAACTAATCAATGTGGAAGCATATTTAACTAATCAATGTGGAAGCATATTTAACTAATCAATGTGGAAGCATATTTAACTAATCAATGTGGAAGCATATTTAACTAATCAATGTGGAAGCATATTTAACTAATCAATGTGGAAGCATATTTAACTAATCAATGTGGAAGCATATTTAACTAATCAATGTGGAAGCATATTTAACTAATCAATGTGGAAGCATATTTAACTAATCAATGTGGAAGCATATTTAACTAATCAATGTGGAAGCATATTTAACTAATCAATGTGGAAGCATATTTAACTAATCAATGTGGAAGCATATTTAACTAATCAATGTGGAAGCATATTTAACTAATCAATGTGGAAGCATATTTAACTAATCAATGTGGAAGCATATTTAACTAATCAATGTGGAAGCATATTTAACTAATCAATGTGGAAGCATATTTAACTAATCAATGTGGAAGCATATTTAACTAATCAATGTGGAAGCATATTTAACTAATCAATGTGGAAGCATATTTAACTAATCAATGTGGAAGCATATTTAACTAATCAATGTGGAAGCATATTTAACTAATCAATGTGGAAGCATATTTAACTAATCAATGTGGAAGCATATTTAACTAATCAATGTGGAAGCATATTTAACTAATCAATGTGGAAGCATATTTAACTAATCAATGTGGAAGCATATTTAACTAATCAATGTGGAAGCATATTTAACTAATCAATGTGGAAGCATATTTAACTAATCAATGTGGAAGCATATTTAACTAATCAATGTGGAAGCATATTTAACTAATCAATGTGGAAGCATATTTAACTAATCAATGTGGAAGCATATTTAACTAATCAATGTGGAAGCATATTTAACTAATCAATGTGGAAGCATATTTAACTAATCAATGTGGAAGCATATTTAACTAATCAATGTGGAAGCATATTTAACTAATCAATGTGGAAGCATATTTAACTAATCAATGTGGAAGCATATTTAACTAATCAATGTGGAAGCATATTTAACTAATCAATGTGGAAGCATATTTAACTAATCAATGTGGAAGCATATTTAACTAATCAAGGTGGAAGCATATTTAACTAATCAAGGTGGAAGCATATTTAACTAATCAAGGTGGAAGCATATTTAACTAATCAAGGTGGAAGCATATTTAACTAATCAAGGTGGAAGCATATTTAACTAATCAAGGTGGAAGCATATTTAACTAATCAATGTGGAAGCATATTTAACTAATCAATGTGGAAGCATATTTAACTAATCAATGTGGAAGCATATTTAACTAATCAATGTGGAAGCATTTTTAACTAATCAATGTGGAAGCATTTTTAACTAATCAATGTGGAAGCATATTTAACTAATCAATGTGGAAGCATATTTAACTAATCAATGTGGAAGCATATTTAACTAATCAATGTGGAAGCATATTTAACTAATCAATGTGGAAGCATATTTAACTAATCAATGTGGAAGCATATTTAACTAATCAATGTGGAAGCATATTTAACTAATCAATGTGGAAGCATATTTAACTAATCAATGTGGAAGCATATTTAACTAATCAATGTGGAAGCATATTTAACTAATCAATGTGGAAGCATATTTAACTAATCAATGTGGAAGCATATTTAACTAATCAATGTGGAAGCATATTTAACTAATCAATGTGGAAGCATATTTAACTAATCAATGTGGAAGCATATTTAACTAATCAATGTGGAAGCATATTTAACTAATCAATGTGGAAGCATATTTAACTAATCAATGTGGAAGCATATTTAACTAATCAATGTGGAAGCATATTTAACTAATCAATGTGGAAGCATATTTAACTAATCAATGTGGAAGCATATTTAACTAATCAATGTGGAAGCATATTTAACTAATCAATGTGGAAGCATATTTAACTAATCAATGTGGAAGCATATTTAACTAATCAATGTGGAAGCATATTTAACTAATCAATGTGGAAGCATATTTAACTAATCAATGTGGAAGCATATTTAACTAATCAATGTGGAAGCATATTTAACTAATCAATGTGGAAGCATATTTAACTAATCAATGTGGAAGCATATTTAACTAATCAATGTGGAAGCATATTTAACTAATCAATGTGGAAGCATATTTAACTAATCAATGTGGAAGCATATTTAACTAATCAATGTGGAAGCATATTTAACTAATCAATGTGGAAGCATATTTAACTAATCAATGTGGAAGCATATTTAACTAATCAATGTGGAAGCATATTTAACTAATCAATGTGGAAGCATATTTAACTAATCAATGTGGAAGCATATTTAACTAATCAATGTGGAAGCATATTTAACTAATCAATGTGGAAGCATATTTAACTAATCAATGTGGAAGCATATTTAACTAATCAATGTGGAAGCATATTTAACTAATCAATGTGGAAGCATATTTAACTAATCAATGTGGAAGCATATTTAACTAATCAATGTGGAAGCATATTTAACTAATCAATGTGGAAGCATATTTAACTAATCAATGTGGAAGCATATTTAACTAATCAATGTGGAAGCATATTTAACTAATCAATGTGGAAGCATATTTAACTAATCAATGTGGAAGCATATTTAACTAATCAATGTGGAAGCATATTTAACTAATCAATGTGGAAGCATATTTAACTAATCAATGTGGAAGCATATTTAACTAATCAATGTGGAAGCATATTTAACTAATCAATGTGGAAGCATATTTAACTAATCAATGTGGAAGCATATTTAACTAATCAATGTGGAAGCATATTTAACTAATCAATGTGGAAGCATATTTAACTAATCAATGTGGAAGCATATTTAACTAATCAATGTGGAAGCATATTTAACTAATCAATGTGGAAGCATATTTAACTAATCAATGTGGAAGCATATTTAACTAATCAATGTGGAAGCATATTTAACTAATCAATGTGGAAGCATATTTAACTAATCAATGTGGAAGCATATTTAACTAATCAATGTGGAAGCATATTTAACTAATCAATGTGGAAGCATATTTAACTAATCAATGTGGAAGCATATTTAACTAATCAATGTGGAAGCATATTTAACTAATCAATGTGGAAGCATATTTAACTAATCAATGTGGAAGCATATTTAACTAATCAATGTGGAAGCATATTTAACTAATCAATGTGGAAGCATATTTAACTAATCAATGTGGAAGCATATTTAACTAATCAAGGTGGAAGCATATTTAACTAATCAATGTGGAAACATTTTTAACTAATCAATGTGGAAACATTTAGATCTAAATGGCCAGTGGATCAGATGTTAAACATCTTTCAGTCTGCGTATGCTAATAGTTAAGCAGTTAGTTATTTGCTCGCAGAGTTATGGGTTCGAATCCTGCTAGTGACATTATGTGTACGAAGTGAATTTTTGGTGGAGATCCTTAAGGATTATCGTGTGGAGCTACTGGGTTACGTGCTATCGGTAGTACTTTCGGCAGGAGGGCTGTCGCTTCATTACGGACGAAGAACACAGGATGTAATCTGAAAACAATGAAGTCAATCTACGCCTTTTCAACACTTTTGCAGTTCTCAGTAACTAGTTTACTTTCAGATAAATTTTGATTTCAGTCAAATGTTGACTTTTAGTCAGATTCTGACATTCAGATAAACTTTAACTTTCAGTCAAATGTTGAATTTCAGTCCAATTTAAACGTTCAGTCAAATGGTTATTTTCAATCAAATATCGATTTAAGTCAAGTTTTGACTTTCTGTAAAAGTTGACTTTCAGTCAAATGTTGATTCTCAGTTTAGTGTTACGTTCAAACAAATATTGAATTTTAGCCAAATGTTGACAATCGGTCAAATGTTGACAAACGGTCAAATGTTGACTTTCAGGAAAAGTAAAAAAGTTAACTAAGTAAAATATCATAGTCCTGAACACATCTATTTTTATACACTATCTTTTACAAATTGTTTATAAAACAAAACATTCGCTTCTCTTTCACGCCACAACACAAGTACGATTTATGGTTAATAAATAAATTCATGAAAGATTTCATGAAAGATTCGTTAAAGATTTCCTATAAAATATCTGAAAAATGATAACAAAATGTGACACTACTGTGTCAACAAGACATCAAGAAATAAAATCACCGAGGATAACAACAATAGCGACTAAACTAGATAAAATATAAAATAAATTAGGAAAATAGTTGGTATAATATCACGTATTGAAAATATCCAAAGACAGCAAGTAAAATAATTCGGTCACATAAAGGAGAATGAAGCCAAACCAAATACCAATAAGAGCATATAATAAAAGAATGTCTGGATATGCGTAAAAAGTAGACTGAAAAATCGGTGGATAGAAAACATATAACCGTGAATAAACATGGACTATACGTAACTAAGACGACACATCTGGCATTGGAACTACACCTGAGGTTTCCACCTCTACATCATCATCAAGTGCCGTCTCCGCAACGAAGGTTGGCTGCATCGGATCTCCAACATCCCCTGTCTCTTATCTTGGTGGTGCACTCTGCTAGCTCTACTAGACTGTACCCTGTCCATCGTGTGATGTTACTCTCTCACTTGTATCTCTGCCTACCTCTTGCTCGCTTCCCTTCGACTTTACCCTCAAGTAAGATCATGAACAAGGTGTCATGTCTTTTAATGTGTCCAAAATATTTTAACTGCTTGATCTTTATTTCTCTTAGTATTTCTTTCTTCATATTAAGTGTTTTTAGTACCTCGGTGTTTGTTTTCTTCTCTTTCCATGATGTTCTCCCTATTCTTCTATATACCAACATCTCAAAGGCATCAATTTTGTCTTCTAATTGTTTATTTAGTGTCCATGTTTCTGAGCCAGACATTAATATAGAATAGATGTAACATTTTATAATTCTCATTTTTAACTTGTTTGACGGCAAATGTGGATATTATGAATCATCATTCACATCGGGAAAGACAAGACAGTTTTCTATCACAAACACCTTACTCCTAGAAAAGCGTACCAACAACACCCTAAAATATCACAAACACTTAACAACACCCATGTATCAGATTTATGAATAACAACCGCGCGTAAAATTAAATCACGCATTAGTTTCGCGTCAAAAAATGCATAAAATCTTGCAACACGATTTACTCATTTGTTTCGTGCCTTCACTTCATTGCAATCTTATTGAAAATCCAATCTTTTAATCCACCATCTCTTACCTATTTATAGACTGCGGTCTGTTCTGGAATAATTTATCTAGGAAAACGATATTCCGATATTATTTTTCGCGCAATGAGTGGTTTCCTGACAGGAGAATCGTTTACTGAAACAGACGTCAAAGATTAGATCCAATATTAGACTTGTATGATAGCTTAACCAATGGATGTGTGTGGGGAATAGCTATTTTTAACACTGATTTTAAAATGGTGGCTATCTTCGTCTCTAAGGATGTATTTCCGGATGCGCAGGAACTGTCGACCTTTTCCATTGCAGTTATCTGCTCTTTATCTTTGCGAAAATGTTTTCTTGTGAAATATCCGTCTCAAGTTGTATCTCTCGGCAGCAACATGTTTGTGCTATCTACTTTTCTATCAAACAGCAAGTTCTATATATATCACAAATACATCTTGAATGTTTCCACATTGAAACACTCGCACATAAACATCACACAATGTGTGTCGAACATCCAGGTACACATTAACCCATTAGTTTACAGCAGCCTTAGACTGAGGCATTACGTTTTTATTTAAACTCGTGTAGGGCCTATTTGAGAGTAATTATCTCCTTAACTAATGACTGATATTCAGTGAGGCAAGTATTCTACTATATTGTATGATGCCGTTAGTACTATACTGTATTTTCCAATGAAGTTATAGTTACGCTGCATTGCCCACTGAAAGTAGTAAAAGTGTTACACTATATTGCCCAGTGAAGGTAGTACAAGTATTACATTATATTGCCCAATAATTTTAGTGTAGCAATTTACTTCTTCCTCTACTAAAATGTACCTTTTATGGCGAGGTACGCTCCTATCAGCCCAGTTGGTCCAATTTTTTTTATGTCAGATCTTTACAACCATACAAAAAAAAGGTTGAGGTCACTGTTCTGGCAATCCATTCACCCCGATATTTGGTATCAGCCTTAACGTATTATTGTATGTAATGGTACTCTGTACAATGATGCTAGTCTCATGCTATAGTGTCAAGTTTGCCTATTGTTATACCATATTACCTAATATACCATATGCTACATTATAGTGCACTCTGGTTGGTTGTTTGGTTGCTAATCCAGCGGTCCGTGGGCTCATGCCCTTTGACCCAATGCCATTGTGTGATATATGCATGTGTTTGTGAGTTGTTGTTTTGTTCCATATAATGTGTTCCATTTATCTGGCCCTGGAGCGAGAAGCATTTTCCTGATGTCATCCAGCGCTGGACATTCAAAAAGGTGGTGGTCAACAGTTTCATATGGATGAGTGCACAGCCGGCACCCTGGAGTGTGTTGTGGTTGTATTCTGTTCAGGTGATTGTTAAGCTGTACGTGTTGTGTGCGCAGTCGGAATATGATACTCTGGTCTTTTCTTTCCAGGAGGTTGATATTGTCTTTAGGATTTGGGCTGGTCATATATTTATAGATTTCCCTCCCAGTGTTTCCCATGGCCCATCTGTTCATCCAATTTTCTTTGTTCACAGATTTCAGAATCATTTTAACTGTGTGCATTGCTGTTTCTGTATAAGGCTGTTCTTGTTGTGCTCCCCTCTTTGCTAGTCTGTCTGCCTTATCATTACCAGGTGTGTTTGAGTGGCCAGGAATCCACTGCATAACAATGTTGACATCATAAGATGTGAGCAGCTGGTTTGCATGGTGGTATATTTCAGCTAGCTCGGGTTTAGAATATAGTGCACTCTAGATTTTGTATATGACACTATATTGTCCCTGAATTTTCTGTATGACACTATATTACCCCCTGTATTTCGTGTATGACACTGTATTTGTCCCTGTATTTCGTGTATGACACTGTATTTGTCCCTGTATTTCGTGTATGACACTGTATTTGTCCCTGTATTTCGTGGATGTTTATGTACAATACGTTTTGTGGTACTATATTATTAAATGTGTCTTGCCCCATATGAATAATGAGAATTGAATAATTAATAATGAGTAATGAGGCATGTTTAATACTGTTCCTAATTAGCTTATGCTTGTCCTAGTGCTGTCTCATGTAGCTTGAGTTATAATTCCCCTCAAAGCGTATACCGTAGTACACATCAATCAAGCGTGACTCTGACGTTTAATGACTGTTGCAGATTACTGATGCCTTATTGGGTATGTAAATTACTGCTCAACGCTGTAGAGACTTGCGAATTACTGTTGTCGAATGAAGCGTACATGTTACTTTTGTCCAATGAGGGTTGAGTATTACAATTATATATTGAGGGTTGAGTATTACAATTATATATTGAGGGTTGAGTATTACAATTATATTAAAAAAAATTGTGTATTACATTTGTTTTATGAGGCCTGCGATTAACTGTTCCCAGGGAACGTGTATGGCATGTTATGCGTATTACTGTGGACAAACGAGGAGTGAATATTATTGTTGTCCAAATATTCCAACATTACTGTTGTTTGATTAGATCTCAAATTTACTGTTGTTTGATTAGATCTAAAATTTACTGTTGTTTGATGAGATGTGCGTATGGCTGTTGCATGATTTAGGAGCGCATTACTGTTGTCCAATTGAGAAGTGTGTATTACTGCTGTCTAGTGAGGGATAAGTATTACTGCTGTCTAGTGAGGGATAAGTATTACTGCTGTCTAGTGAGGGATAAGTATTACTGCTGTCTGATGAGGCGTACATAGTACCATGGTCTGATATTTACTACTGCTGCCTATTGAGGCGTGTGTAAGACAATTGTCTGATGAGGTGTGTGTAATACAAATGTGTGATAAGAAAGTGTGTACTTATGTTGTCTGATCAGATCTTTGTACTATTGTTGTTCAATGTGTCATGTGACGTATGTGTGTATCATGTGACGTATTCCTTCCAGAACGTTGTCTTCCCAATGAACTCTCTGAACCTCTCTCTGTCTTGGGCGATGTGGCTTGCATTTTCTAGCGATGTATTCATATTATCTTTAATGTCGTCAGTCCATCGTCTTCTTGGTCTGCCCCTTCTCCTCTTCCCAGGTACTCTTCCCTCCATTATTTGTCTTTCTAAACAGTTATGTCTCTTTATATGACCAAACAGGCGTAGTTTTCTTTTTGTTATTGTGTTTAGTAACCAACACTCTGGAATATTCAGTGTGTTTATAATATCTGAGTTTCTGATTTTATCCTTCCATGATATTCTAAGTATCTTTCTGTAGCATTTCAGCTCGAAGGCGTTGATCTTCTTTGCCGCTGTTTTACTTAGAGTCCATGTTTCACAGCCGTATGTTGCAACCGGAAAAATAAAAGTTCGTAACATCAGCACTTTCGTTTCTATTTTGTTGTTTTTCCATATGTTTTTCAGCCGTGTTATTTTGCAATATGCCATTGCCAATCTCTTCCTTATTTCTGCCATGCAGTCTCCTGCACCGTTGATGTTTGCTCCTAAGTATTCAAATTTATCCACACATTCTATCTCGGTATTGTCTATTCTGATTTTTGGTTGTTGTGTTGTTATATCTGTTGACATGATTTTTGTTTTCTGCGTGTTTAAATACAAATTTTGTGCTTCGCTATATTTCTTTGTGTTCTTGATTAGTTGTTCCAATCCCTTTATATCGTTTGAAAGAAGTACTGTGTCGTCTGCGTAGCGTAGTTCCGGGATTAGGAATCCACCTATGTTTAAAGCGTGGTAGTCAGTGTTGTGTATGTCTTCTCTCACGTTCCTCATTATACTTTCATCGTAGATGTTGAACAGGTATGGGGAGAGTGTGCACCCTTAATAATATTCACCCTTGTTGTTCAATAGTGAGTTCTATTATGTTTCTAACTTGACTTATTTAAGCATCAAAATGACACAAGATGGAGATACAACAAAAGAGATCTCCACCAAAATAGCATCAGCATTAAGTGCGTTCTACCACCTAACAAACATCTGAAAATCAAAAGTAATAAATAACATAATAATAATTATACTATAATTATTAGTAAATATACCAAACTACGATTGTTCAACTCCAATGTGATATCCGTGTTGACATATGGTTGTGAAAGTTGGAAAATGACAAGCCGCTTGAGAAGAAAGTGAATTCATTTGAAAATAAATGTCTTAGAAAACTCTTAAATATTTTTTGGGAAGAATTCAAGTCAAACATGCAGGTAAGAGAAAACACCAAAAAACAGCAATATTTTTCTACAATAAGAATAAAAACGATAAACTTATATCGCATATTTACTTAGAATGACTCAAAACAGATTGCCACCACAATCACTAAAATGGGTACCAGATGGCAAAAGAAAAAGAGGAAGACCAAGAGAGACTCTTCGCAGAACAATCATCACAGAGTGTATGAATATGGGTCTCAACAACATACAAGAATTACACACAGTAGCATCACAGTGTTCGAACTGGAGAGCTCTGGTTTCTGCCCTATACACCGTGTTCGGCGCTGAAGGAACAGCGATAGAAAGACTATGGCTCTACCAGTTACTCTCAATTGCGCTTGTACCTGATGAGAATTCATAATTAATGATCACCCGTGACTTTCTCCATAGAAGACATATACAAGGAGAACTAAATCATGACCGGGCTTCGATATAAAGACCTGTGTACAAAAAGACCTGAAAGACCGATTTTGATCATCTCCGTGAATTTTGTGGGTCAGTCTTATCTATTTTTGGTATGCGACTCCAAATCTTAAAAGTAACAGCCGTGTTCTGTCAATTTATCCGGAACTATCTATAAATAGCGCATTTACGTCACGGAATTTCGTGCGACATTCAATCAAAACGATCGGTGTCATACAAATGTTATTGATGCGCTAAAAGGTAAACTTCTGTATCGAATTGTGGTTAAAGCTATCTAAAATACATTATATTTAAAATATACATATGATTTGCTTTACATGATGGATAAAGATGATCCAATCACAAGAAAGCGTCAAACATAAACATAAGGGCGAAAAGCTAGATAGTTGATGTCACAGTCAAGAGTCACTCGCCACAGATGCTGTAGAGCATAGACATAAAATTGAAAGAGAGATGCAAATAATTGATCAAGAAACTATTCAACAAAGACAAACATTACTTGCTAAGGATGCTGATTTGCATCGGCTTCGAGATAAGCTAGAATCCCCAGCGCGAAGAGACAATAAGATATGAATAGAAAATACCAACGTCATCACAGACAGCATGAAACTGTTGAGCAAACACAGAAACATCGAGGTGCAGATGGCGATGCTCACTCAGACACAAATGCATCGAAGTCAAACAATTTCAAATGAAGCAGAAAATTTTGCTGAGGATAATATTTCTGCACATAACTGTGGAATTTTCGATAATACAAGCCACTTTTGTGGTGCTAAACATTTTTTTTTCAGTTTACAAGTTGTTGCTGAAAGGGAAAGATGATGCTCCCAAAGTTACAGGACATCTATGTTAATAAGCTGGAGTATCCCGAGTTCCTACGCTTGATGCTTTTTGATAATACACGACCTAAATACAGACATCTTTGCGAGAATATTCTCTCTTATAATAGCGCGCTTTCTTTCGCGGAAATGAGAGCAAATATTACGAATTGTTTAATATGTTCATTTGTCCATATGTTTTAAATATTCATGGACAAATTTATCATGGAACTTCACATATACAACCCCCATACAACAATGTTTCCCATTTCGCTCAGTTGTATGTTTTGGACAGTACTCAAGCAACAGACGTTCGACAAGCACACGCAGAGAATGTTTCATGTGAAACAGAAATTCTTGATAAATTTGATCGATGTTTTCGTCAAAACAATAGACAATAGAACAGTCGTATCAGTTAATGCGTGATATCGAAACAAGACATTGAGAATGCCACTCAAACTGGAAGAAAAATCCCAATAGTAAACATGGTCTTCAAGCGCGATCGTAAGTTTGATCAACGTCGCTATAATGAACCAGCATCTAACGAGGTTGCAATGGTTTTCGTCAACGAAGATGGAGAATCCCCCTTTCACTGCGACATTATCATTTATTCATTCAAAATATATTGGTTATGAACTGTATGATGTCACACTCGCTTTTGTTCACATATGGTGAGCCGGTTTGGCAAGCATATTGGCAATGTGAGGAACATCACGGTAAGAATTCTAATAAATTTCGTCCCGCCGGGACGAATGATCCCGACAGGATCCGAACGAATCTAGTATATAAATAGTCACCAACGAAAAACACGACAATTATAAATGTAACGAATGAAGTCCTGTTTACTTTTTGTACAGAGGTCTATTTATATCCCGACGATCTCGAATCAATTAAGCCTATTGGGTCATGTTTTCGATTATTTCCTTGCATTTCGTTGGTCTGCGTTGGTCGGCGACAAATATATAGTGACCAACTAAAATCACAACAATAGTCAAAAACATCGAATAAGAAGATTGATTCAGCTGTGTTCTGATTCAGCTCTTAGGACTTATTTTGTCACTGGCCGCGGCTCACCTTTGATGTCCAGTGTGTCAAAGCTTTCTTAACTCTCACCTTGACCTCGAATCCTACGTGCGTCACCCTCGTGCATCTTTAAGTTTCCTATCCATGTACCAAGTATTATCAGCTATTTTTACTGGTGATTATTTCAGTCACGCCGTGGAGCTGTTTCTGCAACGTCTCGTGTGATTGCTCAGTCACGTGCTCTGTTAACGTAATCAAGATTTTTCCTTCTGCGCATCATAGACTAACCGTAACTAGGCAACATCTTGAACGTTCAGCATCACACGCAAACTGTAAGTTGTAGGAATGTTCAGTTACATTTTACTATTCAGTGTTTCGTAAACTTTTCTAAACTTGAAGTCTATTTTAAATTTCTGAAACCCGCAGACTCACACATCAAGTGGCGTCGGCTGGAAACCAAAAATTTGTTACTAGTTTAAATCGCAATAAAACGATATATTTAAAGCAAAGTTTATTAGAGAATTATAACTATATAACTAAAACAAACTTTTGTGATACTCCCAGGGACCTGTGTCTTGAAGATATCGTCGGTGGTAAAGACAGCTGTACAGATAGCAAACAAGCTTTCATCCGCTACGTTTCTGATTATTGTCGTGATTTCATGGTGTTATTATTTATATACTTGGGATCTCATGCCAAAAAAGCCAAGGTCGAGCAACGACATGCAATGGAAATAATAATAAAGTCAGCCTTTCAGTTTGTTTGCTTTCTCTATACATGACCTTACTGGATCCTGGCCATGGATCAGATTTGTTCTCAGTCATAAGATATGGCCAAGCAAAACATGTTTTTCACTATATTGACTTCTCTCTCCATCTGTAGTTATATTATTGTCATAATTATCTGGAGAAGTATCTTAATGGCGTGTCTGGTCACGGTTAATTGTTCTTTAATGTGTGCAGTGTTTGAAGTTTCCTTTCTACGGAAGCGGTGTGTGTGCATATATATATATATATATATATGGTTGTTACTGATCCAGCGGTCCATGGGTTCATACCCTTTGGCTCAATGCCATTAAAATGGCATTATATTGCTGGAAAATCTGTGGAATTTCGTTCCACCCCCGAATCTGGCCAGAGGCAGTGAATAACTATCACACCACCAGGAAGGTGGATCAACCTATTTACTGCTCCGACCCACTGCAGGTAAGATTGAGTTCACTTTCTCATTCCCCGCCACCAATTGACTACTGGTTATGCCGAACTTCTCTATTGCTTCAGGCCTGCTACTGCATGTTCAAGTCAAAAGGATTGTCACGTCCTTAGTTGATGGGCCTCGGCCGTAGGAAAAAACAGCGCTGTCAGTTTCCTTCTCCCCTTCATCATCTCCCACATTTCATCTCTGGCTCCATCCCAACTGCAGAAAGTGCATATATATATGCACTTTCTTGTTGCAATATATATATATATTGCAACAACAAAATAAAACCATGAGAAGCATAATTGTATAGATGACGTGCCATGAATCTTCTATAAGAAGATAACCTCAATAAAGCGGCATGTCATTTACTAAGGCTTTCTGTTGCATGGGCGGTTTGTCTAGTGAGCCATTGGTGAAACCCACAGATGCAACTTCATGCATGAAATATATAGATGAAACTAGCAAAAGATTAGGTGACCGTTTCTGTCAATATCTTCATGCCATAATCCTAGATCCATAATGCTAAGCCCTATCCTAGATAGTTCTCTCAAAATGTACTCCTGTTGCCATGTACTTTAATTAAAGTAGTCTTCCATTTTTATGTGACGTCATATACTTAGGGAGTTCCCGAGTGTGTGACGTCATAGACTTAGGGAGTTCCCGAGTGTGTGACGTCATATACTTTAGTGAGTTCCATTGGTTGTGACGACATACAATTGTTAAGTTCCACTATTTATATTATAAATCTGTAATTCAAAAGTCGATTTTACAAACGCAATCATTGATATTAGCAAATGAACCGAGAATCGCACCCCACATCCAATCTCCAATCCACAATATACTTTGCTATCAACGCGATGAGGTACCTTATGCAAAAATAAATTTAAAAAAAAATGAATGATTATGATAACAGAAAGTCGAGTCTTGGCAGGTTTGCCAAAGAAATCTATTTTTAAACAGCATATTTATATGATAGATTATCTAGAGAAACTATAGTTGCCAGTAGTATCGTCAGCTGTTTCCAACCAGAACAAACGTATCATATATCGCACTCAATGTATATTGCTTGTAATCGATCCAGCCACCCCTTGGTAAAGTGGCCACCATATGTCACCGTACTATACATTTTAGGTGTATTCTTGTACAGGATAATTTCCTACAATAATTATTCTGTGTATTTTATTTGTGTTTAAAGAGATCTTCAGGTAAGTTTTAGTTCCATGACACGATGTGATGTAGTTCTTTCTGTGTGGAAGTGTGGGAATTATGGTAAGCGTGGGGAAATTATGAATGTGAGGGGATTCACTGTGAGGATGATGGAGTTAACGTGCACGGTGGCATGTTCACACGTGTGTGCTGAGTAGAGTTGTCTTTTATGAGATGATCAGATCAGACTACGCACCGTGTCTGTCTGTTTCTTGTCTTGTTTGTTTTCTGTAATTTGTCTTTCTCTCCCCCTCCCTTCTATATCTCTACCTCTTGGGGACTGATCATAAATTATGTCAATAAGTAGGGGTCGGGGGGCGTTTTGGAAAAGTTTGACAGTTGTTGATAAGTAGGGTTCTTGATAAGGAGGATGAGGAGGGCTGTTGATAAAGAGTTGAGAGGCTGTTAAGGAGGAGGAGGATTGTTGATAAAGAGTTGTGTTGATAAGGAGGAGGAGGATTATTGATGAGAAGGAGGAGGGTTGTTGATAAGGAGGAGGGTTGTTGATAAGGAGGAGGGTTGTTGATAAGGAGGAGGGTTGTTGATAAAGAGTTGAAAGGTTGTTGATAAGGAGGAGGAGGGTTGTTGATAAGGAGGAGGGTTGTTGATAAGGAGGAGGGTTGTTGATAAGGAGGAGGGTTGTTGATAAGGAGGAGGGTTGTTGATAAGGAGGAGGGTTGTTTATAAAGAGTTGTGTTGATAAGGAGGAGGAGGATTATTGATAAAGAGTTGAAAGGTTGTTAAGGAGGAGGAGGATTATTGATAAAGAGTTGAAAGGTTGTTGATAAGGAGGAGGAGGATTGTTAATAAGTTGACAAAAATTGACATAAATCAGTTTTTATACAACGATTAAATTGTGTGAATTTGAGACTTTAATTCTAAAAATGTGAAACGTTTCACCTTTTTGTACAGGTGTAAAATAAAGTCGAAATTTTACAGGTGTAAAATAAAGTAGAATATTGACGTCACGTTTTTGATTATTTCCGTGTATTTCGTGGGCAGGTCACACAAAGTATATAAATAGCGACCAACGAAAACACGGAAATAATAAAAATCGTCACACATGTAGGGTTGTTTTGAGTGCTTTCATAGGTCTCTTATTGGCGACGATCACGCGTATCTCTCACCTGTATGCAATGTTTTGAAAAGCTTCAAGTCAAGGCGGGAGGGGGGGGGGTGGTAACAATATAATTTCATAGAAGAGCTGTGGGGCTTCGACGTGAAGAAACCCCCCCCCCCCCGAATGCCCTATGCTAGGAGGTTATGAGAAAGTCCCCGTATGCCCTATGCTAGGAGGTTATAAGAAAGTCCCCGTATGCCCTATGCTAGGAGGTTATAAGAAAGTCCCCGTATGCCCTATGCTAGGAGGTTATAAGAAAGTCCCCGTATGCCCTATGCTAGGAGGTTATAAGAAAGTCCCCGTATGCCCTATGCTAGGAGGTTATGAGAAAGTCCCCGTATGCCCTATGCTAGGAGGTTATAAGAAAGTCCCCGTATGCCCTATGCTAGGAGGTTATAAGAAAGCCCCCGTATGCCCTATGCTAGGAGGTTATGAGAAAGTCCCCGTATTCCCTATGCTAGGAGGTTATAAGAAAGTCCCCGTATGCCCTATGCTAGGAGGTTATAAGAAAGCCCCCGTATGCCCTATGCTAGGAGGTTATAAGAAAGTCCCCGCATGCCCTATGCTAGGAGGTTATAAGAAAGTCCCCGCATGCCCTATGCTAGGAGGTTATAAGAAAGTCCCCGCATGCCCTATGCTAGGAGTGGTGTGAATAATAAAAACAACATATCCCTTCACCTTGAAATACTAATTCATAAAATATGATAGTATCACAATACATTTAATTACTTTCTGTTTCAAGTCTAACTTAAAAATAGCTACAATCAACTTATTGATCACTGCACTATAAATTAGCTTTCATACTGACATGAATGGAAACAGCGGGCGCAACAATCGTATACTTCATTACCTGCCACATCACACGCGCAGAAACTGCTGTGGTAGAAGTTTATTGATGCACTATTACATAGTTTCCATACTGGCTGTTCGAATTATTGATCCTATACGGATGTTCACGACCAACAATAGGATGAGAAAATAACAAGATTTTTTTTTTTAACATGAAAATATCCCGTGATAAAGAAATGGGCCACCACGATTGATTTGATTGAGCGGAAGTATGCTTCAATGATAATACATATGTAGTGTTTGAGTATTGCTGATTGCTTGTGATCCTTTGTGTTTAATTTCTTTTAACTTCCATTCTTCGATACTTAGACCTATCATTGAATGAGTAATATCAATAGTAAACTGGGAATGTCTTCTTCTTATGGTCCATGCCGTGTAGTGTTGGTTATCATGTCTTTCCACAGCCTTCTATTTCGTGTGTTGTCAGTCATTTCCAATACCAATGTTCTCCCATGCCACAATTCTTGGTTGTCAAGCATCTTTTCTCTTGATCTTCTCCTACCCCTCTTACTCTTGAACATGCCTGTGGTTACAATGTGTTCAAGTGTTCCTCTTCTCATGATGTGTCCAACAAATGTGGACGGTCTCTTTCTGATGTGGGTAAGCAGCTCTTCTTCTTGAATTAACTTCTTTCAAGATATTTTTATTACACTTTTTATCTGTTTTATCTTTCATGTGTTCTCAACATTCTTCTATAGAAACGCCTCTTTGCCGCCTTAATATACATTTTCATTGTTCTGCTGAGCGTTCAAGATTAACTTCCATACATCAGAATTGTATTTTTTAATAAATTCTAAGAAATCTCTATCTCACATCAACTGACAAAGATATATTACATAGGAAGATCTTCATTCTTGTGAAATGCTGCGTTTGCCTGGCCAATTCTACATTTGACTTATTTGATACATCTTTCATCTCATGTTATTAATGTACCTAAATATTTGAATATGTTGACTTGCTTCCGGCTGATTCCATCTACTTTGATGTTGCATTCTGGAGAACATTTATTTTTTGATATTACCATTACTTCAGTTTTTCTACTATTCAGACAAAGCACTTTGTTTTTACTTACGTTTCTTCTTCTTCAGCCTTCATTCTCAAACTCCCGACGGATTTCTATCAAGACAATGGTTCTACAAAATGTTTAGCTAGATGTAATGCAGGGAATGGAAATGCGTTGTATCGCCGTCTTATTTGCGCCAATGACTCGACACATCCGTCTTCAGCGGAGACTTTCTTTTGTAATACTATTCAATTTATAGCATATCATATTCAGGATCCCACCGAAGACGAATGGGTCGGGCCATTGGTGTAAATAAAACTTCGACACATCACTTTTCCATTCCCTAGACTACATCCTGCTGGAAATCTTGTAGGACCATTGTCCTATAAGAGAGAACCAGCGGGAGTTTGAGAATGAACGCTGACGAATAAGACGAATTTTCAGCATGCAGTCATGACCCAATATCTTTTCTGACTGTAGTGATTATTTTGGCATTATTTGTGTTCAGTAGTTTACGATTTCTTTATGAATGGCCGAGGTTCCCAATTTCTTGCCGTGGGATTTGAACCCAATATCTATGCTGTCGTAGACGCATTATATACCTCGTCACCACAGAGCCGGAGGGTCAAGTCTCTCTTGTAATGTGAAAATGTTGCGGACTGTGGTTTGTTTTATTGGTTACGGTAAAAGTATCCCTTATGGCACACTCATTTTAACCGCGGACGTTAGTCCATTTTAGTTATATCAGAGCTTTACATCTTCAGAGGTTGCCGATACATAGAAATTCTTGTACTTGTTTTCAGGTTTTATGTTTCATGTTTTTTTGTTTTCATGTTTTATATTTTTATGTTTGATCTGGATACTGTTTATCTATGGCGGTTTACTCCTTGTCCTGACATGTGTTTTTTAAATTTTATTAATAAGAAATAATATTTTCGTAGTGGCAACATATGGTTATGAGACTTGGGCAATGACATCCAAAATGAAAATTAAAATACTGTTTAAATAATTTTTGTTTAAACAAAGCACTTGAAATGAAATTAATTGTATTATATAATTCAGTACAATTTAACTTGCAATATATTTAACTCGATGATTGAAATTGTAACTCGTTAACAAGATTCAAAATTGGCGACTGAGTTTTCGTTAATGCCAATCCAATGTTATTGTCAGTTGCTAAAGAAAAAGTCGCTAAACTTGAACACAAAATTTAAAAATAATTGCTTACGCACACACGCGTGGTCACAAAACAATAGTAAGCTTAAGCAGTAGAGTGTATGCTCTCACAGATGTTGGCATATGAGCAATACCCACAATCCAACAGTAAAACAGAAAGAGGAGAACCATTTACTTATTTGGGATTATTTGAAGCTCGTAAGAAAAAAGAAAGAAATTATCGTATTGCGAAACTGTGCTCGTTTATCGATTTAGCATTTATGTAAGTATTTTGCTCGTCTTTCAAACCATTTGCAAACCAAGTTACTCACAATCTGAAAATTCAATGCATTTCAAGGTTTCTATTTGTTTCTGGTTTCAGTAAGACTACAGTCCTGTCATGGATGTCCAGTATATGGACATTCTGGTGGAAGGAGAACGTGTCTTAGATGACGACAACTTCTTCCACTCTGTTCCCAAGCTTGACGCCCCTCACTCTGCTCCACACTCCAGATCATCGTCATTCAAAAACAGGCCACGCTCCAAATTGAGCGTCAACATTCAAGCAGCGCAGCGACCTCGTACAAACAGCCTTCCAAATGCCTATCTTCCCTTGCCAGGTGAGACATATACTCGTTCAAGATTCATTCGTTGATTTTCTTTCTTCATTGTGTTCTTTTCAGCTTTCTCCTTGTTGCTTTCATTGTCATCATCTGTCTCATCATCATCATCATTGTCGTCATTGTCCTTATTACCATCATCATCGTCGTCATCATCATCTTGTGTTTTCTAATACGTTATGTGATTCAACATTAACAATGAACGCATTTTTTTGTATTACATTTACTCTTTGTCCTTCTACTCCCTCTCCACTGTGCTCCATTATTCCTTACTCTTCATTCCTCTTATCTGGCCTCTGTCCTGCTCCCACCTTACTTCCATTTAACTTCTATTATGGTTTCTCCTACCTTAAGTCCACTATTGCTTTATTTTTTTCCATTTTTATTCCATCAATTTACTTCCTTCCATCATTTTACTTCCTTCCATCAATTTACTTCCTTCCTTCACATCATTTTACTTCCTTCCATCAATTTACTTCCTTCCTTCCCATCATTTTACTTCCTTCCATCAATTTACTTCCTTCCTTCCCTCCATCAATTTGTTTCTTTTCTTCCTTCATGCAAATTGTCATGATTTACATTCGTCCTTAAGTAATCTCATTCCTTCTTTCTGTCCTCCTATCTTAACTTCCATCGGGTCTCCCAATTCTTTCTTTATCCACGTGTTTTCATCATTTATTTCTTCCTCCAACTCTCACCTCTCTTCTTTTCCTCTGAGAGTCTTATTACCTTTCACTTTCATTTTTTCTTCCATCAGTTTTCGCCCCTTTTGTTTTTGTTGTTGTTGTTGTTGCTGCTATTCGTTTCTTAGTTGTTATTTATTAACGTCTTTTCGTTATTTCTGTCCTTCATTAATTTCTTTCTTCCCTCTCCTAATTTTGTCTCTATTAATTTTGTCTTTCATTCTATATCTTACGGATATATATATATATATATATATATATATATATATATATATATATATATATATATATATATATATATATATATATATATATATATATATATATTATATATATATATATATATATATATATATATTATATATATATATATATATATATTGAAATAACAAGGTAAACTAATAACAAAAACACCAGTAACAAAAAAAGTGAAAATAAAACTGGAAACGTTCTCTGTCGGTAACATTCCTATTCAGGACGTAGCCATCAACCCAGTAGTGATGTTCTAGGCACTATAAATACAATCATGGTTGCCATTGCGTTCTGAAAGAATCAAATGCATAGTTACCAACAGCGGGGTTTGAACCTGATACCTCTGCTGTCCCGGACGCGAGCTGTACCCCACCACAGGCCAGACAAAAGTTTGTACCAAAACGCTACATATGATTATAGATAGACTGCCAGATAGTTGAAACCGTGTGTCATCAACATTTAGGTAAATATAAATAAAGATAACTATTCCTAAATTGCTTGCTAACGATGATGCTGATGATGAAGAAATAATCACTTAGCTGCGGAACAGGTAAAGATTTGATATCACATAGGCCTAGTATTTCAAACAGGTAATGATTTGATATCACATAGGCCTAGTATTTCAAACAGGTAAAGATTTGATATCACGTAGGCCTAGTATTTCAAACAGGTAAAGATTTGATATCACATAGGCCTAGTATTTCAAACAGGTAAAGATTTGATATCACATAGGCCTAGTATTTCAAACAGGTAAAGATTTGATATTACATAGGCCTAGTATTTCAAACAGGTAAAGATTTGATATCACATAGGCCTAATATTTCAAACAGGTAAAGATTTGATATCACATAGGCCTAGTAATTCAAACAAAAGCAGGGGTTCTTTTATAAGGTTAATTGAAGTGACACACGGACACATGTATCGTTGCCTGAAAGATATTGTTGTGCAACATGGAGATTTATGAATGTATATTTTGTCTACGACGGAAGGTATTCCACTGCGCAAGTTTTCCAGGAAGATCACGTCCTGCCAGGGCCATTACATACACTTCTGGGGCAACTATCTCATAATTATTTTATCACATTTGTTGATTACTGGGCAGTGGTAGTACATCTAGTATTCCCCATCAACGTAGGAAAATAAGACAAGATGTGACAAATGATATTTTTTTCACTGATAAAAGTTGCTATCCTATCCCCAAATTCCCGTAGTGGGCTCCTACGACATTCATGAAAAAAACCAGTGGCCATATTTTTTGCACTCTGAACCAGATATAACTCGAGGCCATGGTAGCCACAAAGGCGTTAGCATGATGCTAAATCTATTGAAAACATAATAAACTTAGCTAGAATAATAATTAAATGTAATTAAGAATTCGAATTCTAATAACAGCATCTAAGAGATGAAATAGTCAAATGCAGTATCACTATTTTTACTGTTTGTGGTTTGACAGCAGTAAGTGAAAAAATAATTCTACAAACATTACTGCTGATGATACTTTGTCTATTTTCGAATGTTTGGGGATAAAAATAGGTAAAAGTTGATATATTTTAAAATTAGATAAATATTTTTAAAATGACAATAGAAATGTTATGTTCTGGTTTACAATTAGTTCTTACATACGTATTTTATGGGTTTTTTTGTCATGTGAGGTATTGTTTCCAGAACGTTGTCTTTCCAATGAACTCTCTGTACCACTTTCTGTCTTGGGCGATTCGGCTTGCATTTTCCAACGATATATTCATGTTATCTTTAATGTCGTCAGTCCATGGTCTTCTTGGTCAGCCTTTTCTCCTCAACCCAGGTGTACACTACAAGACCACAATCCTAGAAAAAAGGTTGAATTAATTCATTGGAAAATTCTATGCACAATATTCCCGAAGGTTGCCATTACTTTCGGGAAGGAACAACCGTTAATCGAACACCGTAAAGAGGCCACACTCGTTCTCGACTATATTGGCAGAAGTCCTTTTATGATTAATTAATCTAAATATTATATCAATATTAATCAATAATTAATTTAAATATTCATTTTTAGAATTAGGGTTAGATATGTGTTACATAACTAATCATAATCCTAACCCTAAATATAATTATATTTAAATTAATGAATGATAAACATAAACTTATAAACATAGGCAAGAGAAATAATCACAAGTGTAGGCACTAAGTCCAAACAAGTTTCAAATGTTATTACCAGTGCCATTTGTAATTGGCCAAATATATTAAATTTGGTCGTGAAATTACCAATATGGCAACCACGACAGGATACGTTAATTTCTGTTCTGAGACTCCATGAACATCTACTTGTTTGAAATCATGTGTAATTAATTATTATTAATTTATATCAAGAAAAATGGTGTGATTTTATAAAGTCTTGTTTATTCAATATGTTAGAAGTGGCATATCATCAATTTATTAGATTTCATGTATATCATATATGTTTGAAGTCATATATCATCAGTTTGTTTGATGTAATGTATAGGCCTACCAGATATGTTTGAAGTCTTATTTCATCAATTGGAATTGTGAGTCATAAGTTTAGTTTATCAATATTGCACAACCAGGCTAGTTTATGAATATTGCACAAACAGACAAGCCCATACGTTTTCCGATGATAAACTTAATAAATCAATCGCATTATCAGTCTCTTCGTATATCTTTTGTCTTTCTCTTTACAGGCTGTTTCAATCTTGACACCCATATCCAACAATCTTTACACCTATTTCCAGCAATCTATATCCAGAAATATATATCCCGCAATATATATATATATATATATATATATATATATATATATATATATATATATATATATATATATATATATATATATATATATATATATACATATACACATTTATACCCAGCAATGTATAGCCACCAATATATGTCCAGTAATCTATATTCAGCAAATCTTACGAGCGGCAATGACTCACACTTTTAAAATCTGTTTGGAATACTAAGTCTTTCAGCGCATTGAATGTGTAACATCGATTGTGTAAGATGATTGAATGTGTAACATCGATTGTGTAAGATGATTGAATGTGTAACATCGATTGTGTAAGATGATTGAATGTGTAACATCGATTGTGTAAGATGATTGAATGTGTAACATCGATTGTGTAAGATGATTGAATGTGTAACATCGATTGTGTAAGATGATTGAATGTGTCAGATCGATCAGGTAATCGATCAATCTCATCGCAGGTGCCAGAAAATAACTATCATAATGGTATATAATCCTATGATAAATATATGATAAATAATCCTATCAGGATGGTAGGATTCTAGCAATGCACTACTGCAAGCCACTGCAGCCAAAATAGGGTTGACTGTGCCCATTCCCCGCCACAAATGCCTACTGGCTATGCCAAACCTTTCTATGGCTACAGGCATGCAACAAAATGTTCAAGACAAAAGACTTGTCACGTCTTGAGTCACTATGTCTTTATGATAGGCCTCAGCGTAAACAGTGTAGTCATTTTTCACTCCCCAGTGTTGCACCGTAAATTTCAACTACAGAGGGCATATGTATTTATACTAATAAAAAAGCATTAAAAATGTCAAAATTAGCAACAGCAGAAATTTTAAATGGAGTCTGCTGAGATGTTGGTGAACTGGGGTCTGCTGACTGTTGGTTACTGGGGTCTGCTGAGATGTTGGTTACTTGGGTCTGCTGAAATGTTGGTTACTTGGGTCTGCTGAAATGTTGGTTACTTGGGTCTGCTGAGATGTTGGTTACTTGGGTCTGCTGAAATGTTGGTTACTTGGGTCTGCTGAAATGTTGGTTACTTGGGTCTGCTGAGATGTTGGTTACTTGGGTCTGCTGAAATGTTGGTTACTTGGGTCTGCTGAAATGTTGGTTACTTGGGTCTGCTGAAATGTTGGTGACTTGGGTCTGCTGAGATGTTGGTTACTTGGGTCTGCTGAGATGTTGGTTAACTGGGGTCTTATGAGATGTTGGTTACTTGGGTCTGCTGAGATGTTGGTTACTTGGGTCTGCTGAGATGTTGGTTACTTGGGTCTGCTGAGATGTTGGTTACTTGGGTCTGCTGAGATGTTGGTTACTTGGGTCTGCTGAGATGTTGGTTACTTGGGTCTGCTGAGATGTTGGTTACTTGGGTCTGCTGAGATGTTGGTTACTTGGGTCTGCTGAGATGTTGGATACTTGGGTCTGCTGAGATGTTGGTTACTTGGGTCTGCTGAGTTGTTGGTTACTTGGGTCTGCTGAGATGTTGGTTACTTGGGTCTGCTGAGATGTTGGTTACTTGGGTCTGCTGAGATGTTGGTTACTTGGGTCTGCTGAGATGCTGGTTAACTGGGGTCTTATGAGATGTTGGTTAACTGGGGTCTGCTGAGGTGTTCATTATCTAGGGTCTGTTGAGATGTTTTTGAGAAAATTGATGAAAATACTAAGGATAGCTAAGAAAACCTAATGCAGAAGTTCTCAGAGATGCTGGAATAGAGAATAAGTTAGAACGCGACCTAGACCTAGAGACAATCAAGATTTATAAGGCATGTGTAAGTAGCAAAACATGGACGTCTAGTTACCATCGGAAAGCTCAAGGGAGAGGGGAGAGGCAGAGAAAGATAAAGAGAGATGTTACTGGATGGGCTGTCATTATAGCATGGGAGAACGTTAAAAACTGAACGGACTAACAACGTAAGATATATAAAGTTGTGGAGACACATTATCGCTTACTCCACTCGCCATGACACTCTTATCAATAGTCCCTTTGATTTATCTTGGTTGTATTAGCTATTTCGGAGTAAAAAAAATTTGCGGTTAATTCAGTTTAAAGCTGCGATATTTGCACCTTTTATTACATAACATGTTATTTCAACTTCAATATTGTTCGAGTTTGAATTCCATAAATCAGTGACAACCTGTTTGCTGTCTACGTCACTTATAGACCAAGATAAGGTTTACTTTCTACACTATAACTCCTAGTCTAGTGGTTGGTCTAGTAGTTGGTCTAGTGGTTGGACTAGTATTTGGTCTAGTAGTTGATCTAGTAGTTGATCTAATAGTTAGTCTAGTAGTTGATCTAATAGTTGGTCTAGTAGTTGGTCTAGTGATTGGTCTAATGGTTGGTCTAGTGGTTGGTCTAATAGTTGGCCTAATAGTTGGCCTAGTGGTTGGTCTAATGGTTGGTCTAATGGTTCGTCTAATGTTTGGTCTAGTGGTTCATCTAATGGTTGGTCTAGTGGTAGGTGTAATGGTTGGTCTAGTGCTTGGTCTAGTGGCTAATTTAGTGGTTGACTAGTGGTTGCTCTAGTGGTTGGTTTAGTTGTTGGTCAATGATTGGTCTCTTGGTTGCTTTAATAGTTGGTAGAGTTGGTTAAGTGGTTGGTTTAATTGCTGGTATAATCAATGGTCTAGTGGTTATTATATTCGTTGGCCTAGTTGTTGGTGTATTGTTAGTTTAGCGATTAATATGTGAAGGTGTCGTTTCCTACTCCTCGTGTGTTATGCTGTGTTCTTGATACAAGCCTTTTGGTGGAAACGTAGAGTTTTGTGCTCTGTTATATGTGTTACAAGTGAATAGAGAACCTTCATTATCCCTTTCCAAGTATTTCCCATAATCCCAAGGCACAGAGCCATTTTTGTCTGGAAGATTGCTTAGCTTAATGAAAACATGTCTAGAATCTTTTGGAACGTGGATTGTTTTAAATTCCGCATTACTTTAGATAGAGCAAAAAAAATATAACATAGTGGATACCTTGATATATGTGTATATAGTTATGAATATTATAAAAATAAACTTATAAATTGTTTAAAGAAGAGCGCGGTAGACTTGTTGATAGTGAGCTTGCTTGAGGAAATCACATTCGCACACAAAAAATCTGGGTCGTGATTTCTCGCCTGACACGATCGACCCTCCCCTCTAGTCACCATCTCTAAATTGGTACCTAACGCACGGGTTAGGGAAGATACATGCAAATAAGGAAAGAAAATGGTCATCCCAT
The DNA here is from genome assembly GCA_034231615.1 of Meghimatium bilineatum. NCBI lineage: Eukaryota > Metazoa > Mollusca > Gastropoda > Stylommatophora > Philomycidae > Meghimatium > Meghimatium bilineatum. Next base: position 48,413,316 of record CM067308.1, read on the forward strand.
TTCATAATTATTCTCTTATTACATGTAGGGTTATTGTTACATGCGATGACATGTTGCTGCATGGGACCTATCTACCTAAAATATTTTGGGAAATGTAGAATGAATTATACATTGACCAATAAAAAAACACATTTTTATACTAAGGGATAGGTAATTCGCTAGAGCTTCAGAATAACCACTCGATTTGACAATATACGGGCTACGATAACACCATGAAGGTTCGACAATGAATAGAGATAAATAAATTAATGTGTCACTAGTAGTACAACGATATACTAAGGACGAAATACAAGAGGGATAACGTTTCGACTAAAAACCTTTACTATATTATTTTTAATGTTTATCAATGTTTCCTTGCCCATGTGGCAACAAGGTCTTAGATTTATAGTTCAGGGTGCAAAGAATAGAGACACTATTTTACTTTCACGCATGTCGTAGGAGGCGCCTAAGGTAAATTTGGGGAAGTGCTGACAACATATCACCAGTGAATAACAAAATTATCATTGTTATAGCGTTTCTTAATTTCTTACTTTTCTCATGTATCAGATATTCTCCGTGTATGACAAAGAGATGCAGGTTAGCAAACATTACACATTTGTCATTTTCTAGCATATTCCTACATGAAGGGGAATGCTGCATGTGCCATCATCGCCGATAAGTCAAGAAATCTGAAATGTGTACTGTGCTGCAGGTAGAACGGGACACTCCTGATATACTGGCGCTGAACTGCCTCCTTTTAGGGACAAAACATGCATTTATGAACCCCCATTACATATCTCACTGGCTTCGCATATGAGTGGTCCTGGGTTCATTCCCCAGTTGAGGCGGAAAGGTTTTCAGATCGCAACGGCTCCCAGGTCGACCCAGCCTTAAATGGGTACCGGATTAATCCGGGAAGTAAAGACTGCGAGGGAGAGGAGATGGCTACCGCCCTCATTTGCAGAGCCTGTGAAATGTGAGATCGCTAACATCTCACACCCCTACGGCATTAATAAATGCTATGGGTTACTTTACTTTACTTTTATTACATATCTATGCTTTTGAGACCTTACATGTGTTCGAATGTCGCCTTAGTTACACATCTAAGAGGATAGTGGTAGCCACAAAATGGGTCCTCAAAGACAGCTTTAGAACCGCTTCTTGAAGCGACATTTGCTCATATATTGTGTTTATATAGTACCAGATACGCCCTGGATATAATTATGTCTCATTGTGTTATTATCTATGCTATCTCCCCTAAACATGTTCAGTGACTCACAACTAGCTGCATACAAGGGAATATTCATACATACATACGTGCATACGTGCATACGTGCATACGTACATACATACATACATACATACATACATACATACATACATACATACATACATACATACATACATACATACATACATACATACATACATACATACATACATACATACATACATACATACATACATACAGTCATCCCTCAGTTATCGCGGTTAATAGGAACCAGAACCGGCCGCGATAAGTGAAACACCGCGAAGTAGTGTCATCCTCTCATTTTTAACACACATACATTTTTTTTTTGTATGAATAATATCAATAAGTGTATATGAAACAATATAATTGCATATGTTATCATTAGAACATTAAATAATAGTTTCAAACATGTAAATAAAATATTAATAGTATAAATAACATACATAAAATAATGTATAAATAATATAAATATGATACGTGTGTGTGTGTGTGTGTGTGTAACATACGTAGATGTAACTAAAGTGTATATACTGTAAATATGTTTTTAGAAATCCGTGATGAACTGAAGTCGCGATAAATGAACCGCTAAGTAGCGAGGAATTACTATATATATATATATATTTATGAATAACTCCGTAACTCTATGTTTTTGTATATCAGTATAGAAATCTCGACAATTTCATCAATTTCAATGAAAATTCGGTACATAAATTACTTAGGAAACTAGCTCCCCTGTTGTCGGTATGAAACATTTTAAAATTTGATAATTATCAAATATTCATTTCGATCGAGTTTTGATGCTATAATCTCCCAGTAGAGCATACTCTCTCGACCCTATCCTTCATACTTTACTACCTCACTGTTCGTGACATTCCTTGCTACTTTACACGACTTTGAGAAACGACAGATGGCTTTCAATTTAAGAGCACAACAGAAAGACTGTTTTAAACAATATTCTACGATTCGCTCATATATATACAATCATATATACAATCATATATACAATCATATATACAATCATATATACAATCATATATACAATCATATATACAATCATATATACAATCATATATACAATCATATATACAATCATATATATATATACACACAATTAAAATAGGATATACTAGATGTATTAGGCTACATTAAATTAGATTAGATTCTATCTATTTTCTGTAGAACATGCTAGTCTGCAGGAGTTTAGGAACGCTCGCAGAAGAAGAAGCAGCAGCAGCCGGATGAATGCTATCACATACATCATAATTATGATCAGTTTGATATGTGAACATCAGCAACATTAATCTGATTATTCTAATATGTATGTGTTCACACTTCTGTCCATCTATCAGAACCGCTCTATATGCCAGACACTGACCGCCTTCAGCGGGTTCGCTCCTTTAAGACTACATCAAAAGGTTTGGTCAACCATGGGGACTCTTTCAAACGATCAAGCAACAGGTAATGACTGCAACATAACTTTTTGTATTAGAATCCAATAGTGGACAATGTTATTTATAGTTATTCCAATATTGCGTGATAATCGTTATATGTAAGATTCCAATATTGCGTGATAACCGTTATATGTAAGATTCCAATATTGCGTGATAATCATTATATGTAAGATTCCAATATTGCGTGATAACCGTTATATGTAAGATTCCAATATTGCGTGATAACCGTTATATGTAAGATTCCAATATTGCGTGATAATCATTATATGTAAGATTCCAATATTGCGTGATAACCGTTATATGTAAGATTCCAATATTGCGTGATAACCGTTATATGTAAGATTCCAATATTGCGTGATAATCATTATATGTAAGATTCCAATATTGCGTGATAATCATTATATGTAAGATTCCAATATTGCGTGATAATCGTTATATGTAAGATTCCAATATTGCGTGATAATCGTTATATGTAAGATTCCAATATTGCGTGATGATCGTTATATGTAAGATTCCAATATTGCGTGATAATCGTTATATGTAAGATTCCAATATTGCGTGATAATCGTTATATGTAAGATTCCAATATTGCGTGATAATCGTTATATGTAAGATTCCTTTAATGGGTAACAGTTGTGATGATGATGATGGACTTCCAAAGAGATTATTCTATGGAGAGCTGTGCGAAGGTAAACGTTCAAGTGGAGGGCAGAAAAAGCGCTTCAATGATCACTTAAAAAGCTCTCTCAAGCACTGCAGCATCGATCTTAGCTCCTGGGAGACTACAGGACTTGATTGCTCAGCCTGGCACATCCAGATCACTGCTGGCATCACGAAATTTGAAAAAGAAAGTACACTGCTTGCAATCCACAAACGTAAGAAACGGAAGGACAAATTCGAAAATTCTCCTATCCCGAAACTTCAGCACTCCTGCATGCACTGCAATAGAACTTTCCGTGCACGAATCGGACTCATCGGGCATCTACGAACTCACAAACCAAATTAGACAATTACCAATTCTAATTATTATTATTTTTAAATTGCATTTATTGTTTTTCATGCCAATGAAGTCATTGATAAATGCAACAACTCTCCTTACATTCTGGCATGTAGTCATTGTTAAATGCAACGAACTCTCCTTACATTCTGGCATGAAGTCAGTGATAAATGCAGCGAACTCACATTACATTTGGCATGAAGTCAGTGATAAATGCAACGAACGCACATTACATTCTGGCATGAAGTCAGTGATAAATGCAACGAACTCACATTACATTCTGGCATGAATTCAGTGATAAATGCAACGAACTCACATTACATTCCGGCATGGAGTGAGTGATAACTCACACCCCTAAAGATATTATTACAAGTTTTTATGATTCTTAAACATCAGGGTTCCTGCGATCCGAATTCCCTGAATGTTGACTTGAAGTCCGTAGTCCTGTGATATTAGATTTGTCATTGATATTTAATACTGATTTGGAAAACAAAGACACTATTTGGCGGAATTATTTAATTACTATTCACTGGTTCCTTCATGAATTGATGATAATTATGATGGTGATGATAATTATGATGACAATATTCATGACAATATTGATGGTAATGATGGGGATATTCACGATAATATTGATTAAATGAATGATGATGGTGATGATAATAATTATGATATTGATGATAATAGTAATTTTGAGGATATAAATAATTATGATGGTGATAATAATAACTAAATCCCGAAGGTGTAAGGTTTTATCACTTTTGTCCCCTGTGTAAGAGAGTTGAGTGATGCTTTCAGCTTACCGTTTGTGTTTCGCTGTCGCTTACTCGTTCGAAAAGTTTTCCTGAGTTAGAAAATGCGTTAGCAAATGCCAAATGGCTGTCTTACACAAAATGGCTGTATGGTGAGATGTCATGTGCTCGTCCGTATTCTACTCCCGAAGAGACTTTGCCATCATTTATTCACATCGTCAAGAAATCTTGCAAATAAAACATTTCTTTCTATCAGCACAGGTATGGGGCGTAGTATCTGATCCTATCAGCCCAGGTATGATTAGTGGGGCGTAGTATCTGATCCTATCTGCCCGACATGTTTAGTGGGGCGTAGTATCTGATCCTATCTGCCCGACATGTTTAGTGGGGCGTAGTATCTGATCCTATCTGCCCCGACATGGTTAGTGGGGCGTAGTATCTGATCCTGTCTGCCCCGACATGGTTAGTGGGGCGTAGTATCTGATCCTATCTGCCCCGACATGTTTAGTGGGGCGTAGTATCTGATCCTATCTGCACCGACATGGTTAGTTGGGCGTAGAATCTGATCCTAAACCTAATCTTCTTAAATACTTCTTACAACATACATAATACAGGCAGTATTGTTGAACCAAGTTCCTCTCTCGGGCCATGTAACACACAGGTGACACTGATTCTTGTACAAACCCACTAGTAAATGCCAATTGTCATGATTTAGCGATATCATAGAAATAGGTACAAATGGTCTCAATATTTATAAGCAAAATATGCTGACATCGAGGAACGCGACAGACGTTTTGACTAAAATGCCTTCATCAGAACGAAAAACAACAAAGATACAATGTACTTAATATCTATTTATCTATTCTATCTCTAAGTCCGTAACCCTTCAGGATCGTAGGGGTTCCACATTGGATGCAGAGAGAAAAAGCTTGTCTTGTCCAGTCCTTGCTGTTGTTTTTAATTTGTCCTCTGCTTCTTCCACCTTCGATGGTTCCTTACAGTATTATTTTGACAAGGAATTATGTCGGCATACATGTCACACCATACAAGTTCTCTCCTATCTAGTTGGAACCTTCCAGCTTTGATCTTTCTCTTTCCACGACATGTTTCATATCACCCTTTAATCTTTTTCTACTACCATAGAAGAGCGAGGTGATGCTAGTTGATACTGAGCTTGCTTGCTATTACCGGGTTACAGTGTGACAGGTTCGGAAACTTAGTCCGGACAAAACAAATTCCGGGTTGTGATTTCTCGCTTGACACGATCACTCCTCCAGTCGACTCAGCTGTAAATGAATACCTGATGCTTGAGTCAGGAGAGGTAAAGACAACAAGAAAAGGAACTGGACACACAATCTAATAGTTGACGTGGCTTAGTACATGAAGAGTTATCTTCATTCCCAACGACAGATTGTTGCTATGATAAAACTATTCTGATAATGCCTATTCTTTATTGTGGCGTATGTCAAATGACAAGTAATATTTACATTATATTTACATAATTATTATGTAATTAAAAGTTTATCAAAATACTTACCTACGTTCTCTGCTTACCTAGCATAATACCTATACACCTTTCCCCGTGGTCACCTACCTACCTGTTAGTCACCTGCCTGCCTATATACCTAACTACCTGTTTGTTTATATATTTTTGGGCTTACTTCTCAGTATATGAACTAACTATTTGTATGTCTCCACTGATGCCTTGTTATCTACCTGCTCGTCTCTGACTTATCTGCCTACGTGAAGTAATCTTTATACTATGTCTCCATACAGTTTGTTATCTGCTGGGAGCGCAGGCTCTATCAATGAACTTGGCAACAAATCACCTAGACGCTCTAGCAACGTCTCAGATGATAGTGGGCCTGAGGAACTTCATGAAACTGCAGCAAACACAAACCTTAATTTCTACAGGTAAACAGTGTTGCTTCTGTTCTCAGCTGAAAAATACCTGACTGAAAATATGTGTAGCTATCATTAAAAGAAACACGTAGAATAACAGATATCACATGTGATGCCTTCATTACATTTATTGGAAGATAGCGATATAATGTGCATGGTTTTATGGTTTTATGATTAGTTCAAGTTTTGTTATAAGGTTATGGACTACGTATTATGGGAATATATAGATATATAGAAAGATAGTGGCGTAGCGTAAATTTGTAGTATGAGGACGCCAAGTGACTTTTTAGTAGGTAGGTAACCCCTACTCCTTTTCCCCCACAAGAAACACATATTTACGGCCCTATATACGAGTATATATTAGAGTTTAGAATGGGGAGTTGGGTGGTAGGGTTAGATTTAGTTATAACACTGCGCATAATACCCAAACCCCACCCCCACTCTTAAACTCTAGCATTATCCATTCTCTTCCGATGATCACCTGTGGTATGAAATCGTAGTATACTTTAACCTCCGCTACCATTATCTCATTGACCGCGATAATAAAATTGCAAGTAATAACTCACTTGCAATGAACATGTGCATGGTTTCTAAGTTCGCTCCACATTCCGCTTATTGACGGAATATTCAATAATCCCTTGATATTGTACAGTTCCTTAAGTTCTTAACATTTTCCAATAATAAATATTTGTGAGAAACAAATGCTGGGTGTGCCTGCTGAAAGATATTTATATGTGGTTCAAAGTAACAAACATATTTATATGTGGTTCACATTAATAAACATATATTTATATGTGGTTCACAGTAACAAACATACATTTATACGTGGTCCAGAATAACAAACATATATTTATATGTGGTTCACATTACCAAACACATATTTATATGTGGTTCACATTACCAAACACATATTTATATGTTGTCCACATTAACAAACATATATTTATGTGGTTCACATTACCAAACACATATTTATATGTGGTCCACATTAACAAACATATATTTATGTGGTTAACATTAACGAACATATGTTTATATGTGGTTCACATTAACAAACATATATTTATGTGGTTCACATTAACAAACATATATTTATATGTGGTTCACATTAACAAACATATATTTATGTGGTTCACATTAACAAACATATATGTATGTGGTTCACATTAACAAACATATATCTATGTGGTTCACATTAACAAACATATATTTATATGTGGTTCACATTAACAAACATATATTTATGTGGTTCACTTTAACAAACATTTATGTGATTCACATTAACACACATATATTTATGTGGTCTACATTAACAAACATATATTTATTTGGTTCACATTAACAAACATATTTATATGTGGTTCGCATTAACAAACACATTTATGTGGTTCACATTAACAAACATATATTTATGTGGTCTACATTAACAAACATATTTATTTGGTTCACATTAACAAACATATATTTATATGTGGTTCGCATTAACAAACATATATTTATGTGTTTCACATTAACAAACATATATTTATTTGGTTCACATTAACAAACATATATTTATTTGGTTCACATTAACAAACATATATTTATTTGGTTCACATTAACAAACATATATTTATGTGGTTCACATTAACAAACATATATTTATTTGGTTCACATTAACAAACATATATTTATGTGGTTCACATTAACAAACATATTTATATGTGGTTCGCATTAACAAACACATTTATGTGGTTCACATTAACAAACATATATTTATGTGGTCTACATTAACAAACATATTTATTTGGTTCACATTAACAAACATATATTTATATGTGGTTCGCATTAACAAACATATATTTATGTGTTTCACATTAACAAACATATATTTATTTGGTTCACATTAACAAACATATATTTATTTGGTTCACATTAACAAACATATATTTATTTGGTTCACATTAACAAACATATATTTATGTGGTTCACATTAACAAACATATATTTATGTGGTTCACATTAACAAACATATATTTATTTGGTTCACATTAACAAACATATATTTATGTGTGGTTCACATTAACAAATATATTTATGTGGTTCACATTAACAAACATATATTTATTTGGTTCACATTAACAAACATATATTTATTTGGTTCACACTAACAAACATATATTTATGTGTGGTCTAGAGTTTAAAAAAGTTCAAAGACAACTAAAAAAGTTGCTAGTACATCATATTCAGGGCACACTGTTTAGCCAAGCAATTTTGGATGCGGTAGCTTTCCAGGTATTATTTTACATACATCAAGGTGTCATTGCTCTCTGAGCGGTCCGGACCACAATTGTGCATGAGGACATTGAATATATTACTGCGGTTGCTCGAGACATTGTTTATACCTATCCACTACAAAAATGTACACCAAGCAGTAAATGATGTTCTAAAAATGAAAACCCCAAAACACTTTAACTAATTAATTATGTTTTACTGCAACTGAATAAAAGGTTTCCTCTCAAAGAATCGCACAGCTCTGTTAGTTGGTGTCTTCTTGAAGCATCGCACAGCTCTGTTAGTTGGTGTCTTCTTCAAGCATCGCACAGCTCTGTTAGTTGGTGTCTTCTTCAAGAATCGCACAGCTCTTAGAGTTGGTGTCTTTTCAAACACAGCTCTGAGAGTTGGTGTCTTCTGTATCTTCATAAGGTAAATCTTAAGATAACACCCTCCCTCACAAATTACTCGTGATTCCTGGTGTCAAAAACATAAGCTAAATGTTAACACAAAATAACATGGCCATTTCCTATCATGAAAAGGACAGCAAGGCAGGGAGCCTGGTATTAACTATAACTACTCTTGTCAGAGTACGGCAAGGTATGGAGTCTGGTGTTAACTATAACTACTCTTGTCAGAGTACGGCAAGGTAGGGAGCCTGGTGTTAACTATAGCTACTCTTGTCAGAGTACGGCAAGTTATGGAGTCTGGTGTTAACTATAACTACTCTTGTCAGAGTACGGCAAAGTAGGGAGCCTGGTGTTAACTATAACTACTTTTGGCAGAGTACGGCAAGGTATGGAGTTTGGTATTTATAGCAACTCTTGTCAGAGTACGGCAAGCTATGGAGCCTAGTGTTAACTATAACTACTCTTGTCAGAGTACGGCAAGGTATGGAGCCTGGTTTTAACTATAACTACTCTTGTTAGAGTACGGCAAGGTATGGAGCCTGGTTTTAACTATAACTACTCTTGTCAGAGTACGGCAAGGTATGGAGCCTGGTTTTAACTATAACTACTCTTGTTAGAGTACGGCAAGGTATGGAGCCTGGTTTTAACTATAACTACTCTTGTTAGAGTACGGCAAGGTAGGGAGCCTTGTGTTAACTATAACTACTCTTGTCAGAGTACGGCAAGGTATGGAGCCTGGTTTTAACTATAACTACTCTTGTTAGAGTACGGCAAGGTAGGGAGCCTTGTGTTAACTATAACTACTCTTGTCAGAGTACGGCAAGGAATGAAGCCTGGTGTTAAATGCTGCCTTTATCAGAATCAGCAATGTACAGGTCTACATACAAGCCAACATAAAATATTAGATATTTCTTCTTCAGCGTTCATTCTCAAACTCCTGCTGGATCTATCGTGGAGTAGGACAAAGGTACTATTACATTTTCAGCAGGATGTAATCTAGAGAATGGATATGCGCTGTGTCATTGTTTTCTTTGAAGCCAAGCCAAGGGCCCGTTACATCTGTCTTCGGTGCAGAGAGATTTCAAACTACTTGTATTATCTTTCTGTTAGGGTCCTGATGATGGGGGCTCCTGGAGTTGGCAAGACAGCTCTCACCAGGCAGTTTATGACCTCCGAATACAAAGGTACCTACACGGAGTTCAACACACGTATGTACAAACTTTTTTCTTGTATACTTTACATGTTTGTTCATTTGCTCTATATTTTGTTCCGTTCTCTCTACATCGTTCCCTCTCTCCACCTCGCTCTCTCTCACACTTATATTGTATTCGCCCATACGAAAAGTACATTTACCTCTTCTATTGATTATAAAGAATCGTATTCGGTTCTTCTATTGAGTATCGGATCAGTTAGAACTAATGAATTGCTAACCGATACTTTCAGAATAAATACAGGAGTTAGACAGGGATGTGTGTTATCACAACTGCTATTCAATGTCTATATATGCACAGAATCACCACTGAAGCCAGTGTTTAGATACAGGAAGAAGACGGCTCTCAAATACAAGAACACACAGCCAAGCACACAGCTCATTCAATGAATTGCTATTTGCTGATGATCAAAGTTGAATGTATGAGGACGAAATACAACTACTGGGACATGTAAAGTCATTCAATATAGGCTGTGAAAGAAAGATACAATATGAAAACAAACACATTAAAGACAGACACCATGAAAATAAGCAGATCAGCGGGTCCAGTTAACAACCAAATCAACGAAAACAATCTCAAGTACACGAGTTGAAATACTTGGGAAGAATGTTTACGGAAGACGGCAAACTAAATAAAGAAATTGCTACACGATACCACAAAGCAAATGCTTTCTCATTCTAACTGGCACCACTGCTGAAACACCCAAACATAAATCTAACTACTAAACAAATTGATAAACAGTATATTTATACCAACTTATGTTACCAATGTCAAACATGACCACAGTAGCTATATAACAGGGTTGCCATATTGGGCATTTTTTAACGCCTCTATATTTAAAGGCTACTGTCCATGAAATTCATTCTGATATTATTTGGTCATTTTGAAAACATATTTATTTTCACATATTTTCTTGTTTAAATTTGGATGAAAATTCTGTTGCAGGTTCTTATGTGGATGTTATATAATTTATACACATCATATATTTGTATGTGCGAGTATATGTGTAGAATAGAAATATGTTACAATCAGGTATTTGATAATATTTTTCTCTGGATGTCTAAGTGGAAGTTGTGTTTTTGTAGTCAGACCTGATACGGCAAACAATAGAACCTAAATGGATGTGTACTATCCCCCCTATTGTTCATAACATACATAGATCACATCTGCAAAGTATCAAAGACAACGGAAGAAATAAATTTGAGGAATAACTTAAACGAATTGCTATATGCAGACAATAAAGCACTAGTAGAATCATCAGAAAAGAAACTACAAAGACAAATATACAGGTTACATCAAATATACGAACTGATAGAAGCACATATATATATATTAGAAACAACAGACTTAAACAAATAATATAATTCACATACATAAGAAGCAATATGACAAGAGACGTCAAGAGCAGCAAAGAAATACACAATAGATGTAATAAAACATACCAAGCACTAGGACAATGAAACCAATCTTCAGAAATAAAAATATATATTTAAACACCAAAATAACACTAATCAAAACGATTATTATGCGAATGCTGTGCTACCAGAGCCAAACATGAACAACGACAGCACAAGACAAATGTAAACTCGTAACAGCTGAAAAGTATAACACATCGCTATTTAGTCATATCATCTAGTAGAAGTATAACGCCTCACTATTTAGTCATGCTTTTTTTGGAGATGCGGTTAGTCAAGTACTGTAAAACGCGTGTGCAATTGTTGCTAGGCGATTTGGTGCCGTAGAACGGACTGGTTCAATTCCCGTTAGTCTCAAGAATTTTTAAAAAATTATCCTCTGGCTTCCTACTTAAAATTTATTTGTACTAAAAGTATAGTGTAGTATGCTGTTATGTCTAGTAGGTCACTGTTAAGTCCCGCAGATCGCAAAGACCTTACACATGCAGAATTACGCTGATAATTTTTGAAGAATTTTAACTCGTTTAAAGAAACCTGCAGAATTCTCAGAGTAACGATAAGAGACAGAATTAGATATGAAAACATCGGAAGACTTAGCAAACACAATGTCAATCCTTGATTACACCAGAAGACTACAGATTAAATGGTTTCCACAGCCTTCCAGACTTACCATCAGATAGTGCCCCCATCATGACTGTACATTACTGTATATACATGATGGATACAAAGCCAGTGGCAGACTATGGCAAAGATGGATTACAGAAATAAAAGAATCAACTACAACAAACATATATGAAGCACACAAAAAGGCTGTCTCCAAACAACTCTTCTATCCCTGACGCAGCAAGACATAAAGGGGTATAAAACGAAATTAAATTTAAAAATAAAAGAAGCACGTCCGTAGATAAAGGTAGCAAAGATTTAAACTCCACCTCCCCTTAGGAAAGCAAACCGGACTTTTAATGCTAGGAACTTAACCAAAAAAAGGGGGGGGGGGAAACTAACCAAAAACGTTCGATTTTCTGAACAAAAATTCTTAATAATCGAATGTAAAAGCCAGAGTTTAAATTAAAATAGGCGAATGACCTGTTTCAGTACCCACCACCTTCCTTCCTTGAAAATGTATCTACGCCCTTCATATATGCTAAGCCAATAATGACATTTAACGAACCGTGTTCACTTCCTGGTAGTATTATTGCAACGATAATGTCATATTATCAAATGACATATTACTACCAATACACTGCTACCAATGTCAGAATATGGATATTGATTAAAAAACATGAGAGGATGATTGCGATCTGTGAAATGAGATGGCTAATGGGTATTGATTTTTGATTGGGAAGTGACATCATGAGACTGGGATATTCTCTTATCGTAAGCGGAAGACTATAAATTATGTCAAAAATTGTTGTTGTCAATTGTATCACCTATCAACAAATGTCAAGAATTCAGGAACAACCCTTACTTAATTATGTTCTAGAAGATAAGTTCAAGCTCCCACCTCTTAAGAAATTAAAACATGACTTTTAGAACCTCAGAACATGGCTTTTAGGACCTTAGAACATGACTTTTAGGAACTTAGAACATGACTTTTAGGAACTTAAAACATGACTTTTAGGAACTTAGAACATGACTTTTGGGAACTTAGAACATGGCCTTTAGGAACTTAGAACATGACTTTCAGGAACTTAGGACATGACTTTCAGGAACTTAGGACATGACTTTCAGGAACTTAGGACATGACTTTCAGGAACTTAGGACATGACTTTCAGGAACTTAGGACATGACTTTCAGGAACTTAGGACATGACTTTCAGGAACTTAGGACATGACTCTTCGGAACTTAGGACATGGCTTTCAGGAACTTAGGAAATGACTTTCAGGAACTTAGGATATGCCTTTCAGGAACTTAGGACATGACTTTCAGGAACTTAGGACATGACTCTTCGGAACTTAGGACATGGCTTTCAGGAACTTAGGACATGACTCTTAGGAACTTAGGACATGACTTTCAGGAACTTAGGACATGACTTTCAGGAACTTAGGACATGACTCTTCGGAACTTAGGACATGGCTTTCAGGAACTTAGGACATGACTTTCAGGAACTTAGGACATGACTCTTAGGAACTTAGGACATGACTCTTAGGAACTTAGGACATGACTTTCAGGAACTTAGGACATGACTTTCAGGAACTTAGGACATGACTTTCAGGAACTTAGGACATGACTTTCAGGAACTTAGGACATGACTTTCAGGAACTTAGGACATGACTTTCAGAAACTTAGGACATGTCTGTCAGGAACTTAGGACATGTCTTTCAGGAACTTAGGACATGTCTTTCAGGAACTTAGGACATAACTTTCAGGAACTTAGGACATAACTTTCAGGAACTTAGGACATGACTTTCAGGAACTTAGGACATGACTTTTAGCAACTTAGCCAATGGGGGAGGGATCCATTCAAAATCTAAGGATTTTCTGCAAAAATTCAATAAAATAACTAGTGGCATTGTTAGGTCATTTCCTTGCATTTCGTTGATCGGCTTTGGCAAACGAAAATAAAATATCTATTGAATAACAGCGAATTGTAATGAAACTTGGTAAATTACCTTTTTAAAAAATTTAGGTAGACCCTCCCCGCACACTCACCACCCCTACATCTATGGCCTTAAGCAGAATAAAATCTGGGGAAAACTTCATGAGTTATTGTTTATATTATTAGAAAAAAAATAACCAATTAAAAAAAATGTATCTGGTGTATAAAAAAATCAATGTTGTTGACGTCAACTTTTGTTAATCTCCCCTCCCCTTGTCTTGTCAACAACTGTCAAACATCTCAGACCCACACCCACCTTCTCCACCCCCCGTAATTGTTGACGTAATTTATGAATGTTTCCAATTGGTGAATTCTCTTTGCCAATTTCTCCATTAAATATCCATGTTTCACTGCCGGTACATTACTACTGGAAAATTGTTTGCTATAATCAGATATAATTTAATTTTACAGTTGGTGCCTCGCCAAAGATGTTTCATTTGCCCTAGTTTTGAAGTTGCTATTGTAATTTTTCTGTTGATTCTGCTGCGCAATTCCCTGAAACTGCTTATGTGTTCCACCCAAATACTCAAAATCAATGAAATTTTCCAGTTCATGTTATACCTGCACAGTAGATTTACACGTAACACACGGGGCGTTGTCGAGAAGTGTAACACACTCTTTTCTTAATATATACCTTCCATGTTTGGCAGCATGATCTAGAAGTTTGAATTAACTTTGTTTCTTGGCACCAACACTACCAGCAACATAAAATCACTAAATAAGAAAGAAGATATCGCATCAGAAATGAAGACACCAGACGTTAACGGTTAGATCATCTTCGTGTCACTCTTGGACACTTCAATGGGTGCGGTGCTCCGATCTCCTTTCCAGCCTGTTCTTCATAATGTGGAAACTGACTGTTCTATTTACATCCCAAGTTGTGTATATGCGTTATCTGATATAAATTATTTATTAAAATAAGCAATGAAATTATATTTTCATCTTATATTAAACAAAGCTATCAAATTGTAATGTCATCTTATTATAACGGATCATGGACAATCCCCAATTAAGACATAAAAACTGAATTTTAAAAAAGAACAATCAACACTTCTACGTCATGTTTTCGATTATTGACGTGTTTTCGTTTGTCACTATTTATATACTTTGTGTTTTTTGTTGTTTGCCAACGCCGACCAACGAAATGCAAGGAGATAATCGAACAACAGTACGTGAAAAGGATGATTGTACTTTTTTTAAATTCTGCTTTTATTTTGCGATTGGTCGCGGTTGGACCCAACATTCCAAGGCGCAAGAGTTTTAAAAAAGTGAAACAAGTTACTAGTATGTCTTTTTCAGGACATAGAAACAACCTATATTTTTTTAGTATATTATCTAAAATTGCTAAGTCTGTCAGTGTCCGAATGTTCCAGGTTGCAATTTTGATCGACTTGAATTTCATGGACTTGCTTATTGGAACTGGTATATTATCTGAGTCGTGACGAAAAATAATATATTCTAGGGATATTACAGTAGTAGTGTCCCTCTGGCTTTCTACCTGATTATTTATGGTGTTCTACGCTAGCCTTTGACCACATTTTTCAAGGGGAGAAGAGATAGGGGACGACAAAAATAAAAGTTGCTAGACGGATTAGTATTGTGGCACGGTAGAAGTTCATCAACCGAGCTTATTGACAACACAAGAGACAAAGTCCTGGAGAAACATGATCGCCTACGCCACTCGGCATGGCACTTGATTAATTGCTAATATTTTTTTAACTTTTGTGACTTTCTAATCAATAGTAGTTTTTGTTATGTTACCATTGCCTTGCGAACGACACGGAAACGCAAATTATCAGCTTAAATCTAACCCCTGCACCGGGAAGTACTGAAAGTACTGATAGACCCCAAATAGACACTAGTCTTAGGTTGAAAGGGTGCCTCTTCAAGTAGAGGCTAGTGTACCTTGCTTCAGTTCAGAAACATCTGTTCTATCTACCATACACTTGGAATCACTTAAAGTTCCAGCAGCAGAGTTAATATTTAACTCGTACATTCTATTGAAAAATATGTTTGAGTTTTTCATGTTTTATGTTAGAGAAAAAAATCGAATCGTTTATATCGAAATGAAGTGGTACCAAGTAATGCTGCACGTGTACAGCTGAGTTAATTTAGCATTTCTGTTTCCTGTGGAACATAGAATTAAGAATACCAAAGTTGTAGTGTGGCAGGAATTAGAACGAATAAACAACTTATAAAAAGTATTACCTTGTGACAGTCAGGTCCAGTTTCTTGATGTTAGTAGAATCTTGTTCAATCAGAAAGTATAAAAATCAAACATGATCGAGATACAACGAAAGAGATTTCTGCCAAATTTGCATTGACATCTAGTGCATTCAACCACGTATCAAGCATTTGTAAACTAAAAAAAAGACCAATAAATAACTATACCACACTACGATTTTTTAAAACTCCAATGCATTATAGATATTAATATATCATTGTGAAATCTGGAAAATAACAACAGCATTGGAAAAGAAATTAAATTTATTTGAAAATAAATACTTCAGAAAACTCTTAAATATTGGTTGAAAAGAATTCAAGTCACGCAAGCAAGATAAGACAGAACAACAATATGTTTTTACAACATTAAGAAGAAGAAAACGATGGACTCCTATCGGACATGCACTCTGAATGAATAAAAAATGACTACTACTACAAGTATTAAAATGGTACCAGATGGCGTAAGAAAGAGAGGAGGACAGAGAAACTCTTGGCAGAATAACCATCAAAGAGGGTATGACTGTGCGTCTCAACAACATGCTAGAAATAGGGTATTTTTTTCTTTTCGGCGTTCATTCTCAAACTCCCTTGACCATTGTCCTACTAGATTTCCAGCAGGATGTAGTCCAGAGAATGGAAATGCGTTGTGTCGCAGTTTTATTTGCGCCAATGGCCCGACACATCCGTCTTCGGCAGAAAAATAGGGTATAAACCAGGGCTATTCAACTATATTTACTCGGGGGCCAAATTGTAGAAAATGAGGATCATCACAGGCCAAAGTTCCGAATCCCCGGCTACCAAAAAGATAAGACCTAGATCAGTCGAGCTGGTCACTTTTACTCAAACAGATGTAAAATGCTAAGATAATTTTATTTTTCTCATAGATTTTTTAAAAAAGCACATTGAATGATTTTATACATTTAGTTTTTTATAACTTTATTTCACTGTTTTAGCAATGATCCGCGGGTCGCTTACTAGGCCTCCGCGGGTCAAATCCGGCCCGCGGGCCGCTAATTGAATAGCGCTGGTATAAACAGTATCATGACATTTCTCAAACTGGAGATCACGGATTTCTGCACTACACACGTTTTCAACTCTGAAGGAACATAGGTAGATAATCAGATAGCAACGTAACTTAAAAAATTTGATACGAGAAACATGAGAGAGATTGTGATGAGTAAAGAGATATTGTTATGAGAAATGAAGTGTTGGTTGGTAGTAAACAGAGGTTTTTCGTGAAATGATGTAAGACTCGTCATATTGAGTTCAGTATGTCGTAATACACCCAGTCGGTTGATGAAACCATCTTTGATGGAAAGTTGACTGTTGTTTCCGAAAAGCATTGCATTTCAAATCAAACGGAGAAATACTCTTTATCACAGTGGGTGAAGTGATTCATATTTATAGCAATAAAGGTTAAACATTTGATGGCGATGTCTCATCTCTCCAGTAATCTGAAAATCTATTATCCCAAAGTCTACAAGTTTCTCAAGCATATTTCACGATACAGAAGGAAAAACAGAGAGTAGAACCAGTTATCAGAAATACAGGAGAAACGTTCCCTGTTTGAAATAAATGACTTAAAAGATTAGAATAAGAATCAGTTGACAGGTACAATTCGTTCCAGCGTTGAGATTAATGTAAAATTCCCTTGTGACCGCAAATAGGTCAAAGTGTAACGATATATTTAATATGTTATTAAAGAAAACATGAATTTATTTTACAGTACACAAGACAGGTTCTCACAAAATTGTTTAGTGCATAGTACAAAAGACAGGTTCTCACAAAATTGTTTAGTGTATAGTACACAAGACAGGTTCTCACAAAATTATTTAGTTTATATTACATAAAGAAAATTAAATGTACTTTGCACACATACATGGGATTTGTTTCCCATTAAATTTCACATAAATATCAAACAATTGCATCACCTAAACTTCACAGACATATCTAACAGTTGTTTCCTCTAAACTTCACAGACATTTATAACCGTTGTTTCCTCTAAACTTCACAGACATATCTAACAGTTGTTTCCTCTAAACTTCACAGACATTTATAACAGTTGTTTCCTCTAAACTTCACAGACATATCTAACAGTTGTTTACTCTAAACTTCACAGACATTTATAACAGTTGTTTCCTCTAAACTTCACAGACATATCTAACAGTTGTTTACTCTAAACTTTCGTAATACAATGTTTAAAACAATATATGGAATCTGGATTAGTGTCAATATACTTTACTATGTCTGTCTGAACGTTGCACTTGTAACAGTCTGTCTGAACGTTGTACTTGTAACAGTCTGTCTGAACGTTGTACTGGTAACAGTCCGTCTGAACGTTGTACTGGTAACAGTCCGTCTGAACGTTGTACTTGTAACAGTCTGTCTCAACGTTGTACTTGTAACAGACTGTCTGAACGTTGTACTTGTAACAGTCTGTCTGAACGTTGTACATTTAACAGTCCGTCTGAACGTTGTACTTGTAACAGTCCGTCTGAACGTTGTACTTGTAACAGTCTGTCTGAAGGTTGTACTTGTAACAGTCTGTCTGAACGTTGTACTTGTAACAATTCGCATTTCGATTACGGCCATTAAGTCGTGCTTCTCTGATGAGCGAACCCGGCTTGCGGTTACGAACCACTAGTTTATCAATATGGCACTCTTAAACCCGACGGCATCAATGAACGCCTGTCTCATATATGATTCTGGTTGTTCCATAGTTTCTGTTTGTTTCGTGTCATATGTATGTAGTCAGTTTTGTCTGGTGTCTTCTTACCTCTTCCTGTCAATCTACATTAAACATGCTAATGTGGACGCATATATCCTTACTGACCGTTTTCTGTTGTATCTTTGAATTTTGTTTTAATTTGTGTCTTGGTGAAAGCCTTTTGGTCGAAACGTCGATTTGTGTGTGTTGTTATGTGTGTCATTAGTGATTATCAAAACATCATTACCCTATTCCTGGATTTACCTGTTGGATTTCAGTTTTGCGAAATAAGTGCATACTACCAATGCGCATGCTGTGTGTTATTAACACTCACTCACAGGACAACACCTATCGCGTCTTAGGAAGAACCCAAATGATTGAACTAATTTCTATGACAGGATTCCACCAGAAAATACACTCATTGAAATATATGACAATATTATTCAGCATTTCTTCAATAGGATTCAATACAAAGAAGGAATAACGTGTCATCGTCTCCTCTGTTTTACAGTCTCGTTATCCAAATATCCAGTTATCTATTCATTCATTCACGCGCCTATATATTCATCCCTTCACTGGTATATCAATATATTCATCCCTTCACTGGTATATCAATATATTCATCCCTTCACTGGTATATCAATATATTCATCCCTTCACTGGTATATCAATATATTCATCCCTTCACTGGTATATCAATGTATTCATTCATTCACTAATTCATCAATTCATTCATCAATATACCCATTCATTCGTCTGATCTATTTTTATCTAATGAATATAATAAAAGATTAGAAAATTAATGCGTAAAATAGACTATAATTTAATCCTATCTCGCCCCTGTGTTGCCGAGGCCCGAAAGGGGAGCAAAGAATAGCAACACTGTTTACCTTCCACGCATGCCGTAAAAGGCGACTAAGGAGGTTATTGGATGAAGTTGGTTGTCTCATCCCATATAGGGGCAGTGACCCAAAGCCAAACCGAAGTCGGATGTGTCAGGACGAAAGGCGCATATATCGCTGCAATACTGTAAACTATGAAGGATAAACATTTAAAAAAAAAGTAAGCTAACATATTTCGGACATGTAAAGAGACACAATGGTTAGAAAGATCAAGCATAGAGTCAGAAGTTTCACGAAAGAGAACAAGGACGACACCAAGACTATGATGGACACAGGATATTGAATACCTTCGAAATATGACACTAAAAGAGACCGGGCAACTTGCATGGAACCGAGTGGCAGTGATGACAACGTTCCGTAATGCACACGTCATATAGACAGAAGCCAAATGTCCTCGCTGGATGTGTCTAGAATATAGAGCACATGGCTTACCTACTTTACCACGGAGACCAAACACACAAAACTTGAAGATCATCATTATTTTAAAAATACTTGTTTCTTTTTGACAATTTGAGTTTCCAAAAAAAGGTCCGAAATCCATTGAGGATTGATTTAACTATGTTCAAGTTTATCCATGCGTGAAACTCCTAGCATGACACAGCTGTCAAGAATAGCATTAACTCCGTAGTAACTTCAAGCGATAATTGCCAGGTATATCCGTAAAAATGTTTCTGTAAACAAAACGTCAGAGCATCGAACACTGCACCTCGTCCACGCAGCAAATGTCTTAAAGCACTGTATATGCCATGTTTCCTATTGTTTCTTTCTTTCATCACAAAACCTACTTTATAAGTTACTTGATAACATTTACCGACACCCCCATTACTTGTATTTATTGCCAAATGTTTGTTACTAGCAAACACTTGCGTTTATCCGATGTGCGTGTAATGAAACATAGCGCTGTGTCTGACAACGTGTCAAGTCCAACTAAAAGCAACACTAATCCTACTGTCAGTAACAATCCTTGCAATATGTTATTATAACCGGACACATTTACCAGCATTATGTGTTCTGTTCGAGGTTTTCTTTCTGCAGAATTGTTGACTAACACTCTATCTAGATGATTCAGAGGGATGCAGAAAATAAATGAGATTGGGGAGGGGGAGAATGCTGAAATTATGGGGAATGAAGCAATTTCAGTAACAAATTGGGCAGTCATCAGCACCGAACAAACGGAAAGAGCTACACTAAAGTCCAGGCTTATACAACGCATGTTATATCAACTAAATTCATTTCTCTATTAACTTCCCCAGGGATTCTCTCTCCCCGCTAACTGTACTGGCTACCCCTGCCTAGCTTCACAGATAGTAGCAGTGCCCGACCCCCCCCCCCCCCCGCCTAGTTTCGCAGATGGTACAGTGTGATTATAGATAGTATTTCAAAATAGAAAAATAACCTGCCCAAGTGTCAGCACGCTCTAGTTGACCCAGCTGTAATAGTTGCCTGCTTGTGATGTACGGCGATACAGAAAATGATGGATAAGTCTTTTACTTCCTCTATCTAACATGGTCAGATTGGGCGTACGAACAGAACACATGAACACACGGATAGATGGATAGATAGATAGATAGATAGATGGATGGATGGATGGATGGATGGATGGATGGATGGATGGATAGGTGGATGGATGGATGGATGGATAGGTGGATAGATAGATAGATAGATGGATAGGTGGATAGGTGGATAGATAGATAGATAGATAGATAGATAGATAGATAGATGGATAGGTGGATAGATGGATAGGTGGATAGATAGGTGGATAGATAGGTGGATGGATAGGTGGATAGATAGATAGGTGGATGGATAGGTGGATAGATAGGTGGATGGATAGGTGGATGGATAGGTGGATTCATAGATAGGTGGATGGATAGGTGGATTCATAGATAGGTGGATGGATAGGTGGATAGATAGGTGGATAGATAGGTGGATGGGTGCATGGATGGGATGAGATTAGATTGGATTAGGACTAGGACTAGACTAGGATTAGACTAGGACATACAGATACCGTCCTCTCTCTTCAGGTATATTACCTTTCTCTTTCTCTTCAGGTATGTTACTTTCCTCTCTCTTCAGGTATATTCTCTGTAGAATTATTCATGTAATGTGATTAACGCTTGTAGGCCGACTATCAACTTCTTCAATACCAGTCAGAGCCTCAGTAAAGTTGTTGATTCATTGACAAAATAACGTATGTTCCAAATCGAATACTTTTAGAGCTTACGATGTAATTACAGATGTAGCGTACTGCGTTCTTATTCGTACGTGCTCGTTCTCACACTCCTGCAGGTTAGCAGGATGTAATCTGGAGAACGGAATGTCATGGTTTTCTTTGCTGCGATATATGCGCATTTCGGTCTGACACATCCTACTTCACTATGGCTTATGGGTTGTATTGACCCTATATGGAATAGAGCAGCCGAATCCATCCCATAACCACATTAGCCGCCTCTTACGACATGATAAAGGTAAACAGTGTTGCTATTCTTTGCTCTTTTCTCGAGTTCCGCCAAAACACAAACGAAATAATTTATTTGAAATGTACGTACTTTCAGATGTAAATTTAGTGTAATCCAGGTGTAAGCGAGCGGTTAGTGCACTGGCTTCACACATGAGTGGTCCTGAGTTCATTCCCTAGTTGAGGCGGAAATGTTTTTCAGATCGCAATGGCTCCCGGGTCGACCCAGTCTTAAATGGGTACCGGATTAATCCGGGAAGTAAAGATTGCAAGGGAGAGGAGATGGTTACCGTCCTCATTTTCAGAGCCACTGAAATGTGAGATCGTTAACATCCCACGCCCCTACAGCATTAATAAATGCTATGTGTTACTTTACTTTACTTTACTTTACTTTACTTTACTTTACTTTACTTTACTTTACTTTAATTTAGTTTAGTTTAGTTTAGTTTAGTTTAGTTTAGTTTACTTTACTTTACTTACTTTACTTACTTTCAGAGTAAATTTGTCTGATTTTTGTCGTTTCCTGTTAGAATGTGTATAATATAAACGCTATTATTTTACTTGTACAACTGAGTACTCATTTTGTCATCTATTTACAAGATGGAAGTATGGTAAGCGTACCTTAACACTACCCTTAAGTAAGGTCTTAGCTATAAATTGAGTCTAATGGAAAACACCAGAGTTCCACTTGATCACAGGAGAAGAGGACGAAGAAGCGATGATGATGATGACAACAATGATAATATAATTCCTTAATCCGTGAGCAGGTAGCTCTTGACACGTTATGATGATGAAATAACCTCTTTAGCTGTGAGCAGGTAGCTCTTGACACATGATGATGATGAAATAATCCTTTTAGCTGTGAGCCGGTAGCTCTTGACACGTGATGATGATGAAATAACATCTTTAGCTGTGAGCAGGTAGCTCTTGACACATGATGATGATGAAATAACCCCTTTAGCTGTGAGCAGGTAGCTCTTGACAGTCAATAGCCTTCCTGACAGATCACAGGATCTTCTCATATGTGTAACCGAGGCAACCATATGAGTCGTATAAACGGTCTCAGATGCGTGGATGTGTAAGGTAAGCTCGGAGAGGGGGGGGGTTATGAGAATGCATGTCAGGATGACCAATTCCTGCTAGAGGCAGGTCACACACATGTGAGTCAACTGTCTCATCATTCTGTCCGATTTCTAGATCCATAAGCAGTAGTGGCACA
The DNA here is from genome assembly GCA_034231615.1 of Meghimatium bilineatum. Lineage (NCBI taxonomy): Eukaryota > Metazoa > Mollusca > Gastropoda > Stylommatophora > Philomycidae > Meghimatium > Meghimatium bilineatum. Next base: position 48,437,043 of record CM067308.1, read on the forward strand.
TCTAGCATGCATCGTCATTTAAGAGACCGCTACAAAACGATATCTTCGTCGTCCGTTGAGGATTATTTGAAAGAATACAAAAGTAAGAAATTGAGAGAAGATGCTACAATGATATTTCAACAGGTGACATGTTGTCAAACTATTCTCAAATTGCCTTAGTCTTCTCCTATGACATGCCTGACAAGAGTACAGTTGTCATATTCTTGTCACCTTGAACGAGAAGTTTAGGTCCCAGTTGTCACACGGGCGATGACGAAGAGTTAGATAAAAGAAATATGAAACACGTAATTTGTGACAAAGAAATATTATAATTTGTCAGATTCTTATATTGTTGATGTGTTCACCCTCCTACGTAATTGGCTAGTAAAGAACACGTGATAAAGTAATCGTGCATCCTGCAACCTCATTGGCTGGTCAAGAGCACTCCAGAAACGTTGGGTTAAACATCGTTTATATGGAGATCAATAGTTCTCATGAATACAGAATAATTTTATACCAAATCAAATGTTCGGATACAGATTGAACTTCCGAAACGTTTAGAGAGAGAGCCTTACAGAATGTCTAGAGAGAATACAAATGAGTTTGTGTCTACGTTTAAATGACAATACTGTTGCGTTTATGCGAATGCTTTGTTATATTTTAGTTAAAATTTGAGGCTAGCAATAAATTATTCGGTTCAATCACATATCACGTGCCTACCTGCTGTCCGAAATTTGGGCGAAGTTTAATATTATGCACAGGTTCATTCTAAGTTTCCTATAGTCCCCGCAGTTTTCCAGTCAATGAAAGTACATCACTAGTAGACCATATTGTCAGAAAAATATAATGGATAATTTCAGCAGAGATTAAATTATACCACGATTGAAGGCCACGAATTTGCATCGGAGAAGAATAGATGACCGTGGGCGTTAAGAATAGATTATACCTAATCTTAACACCCACATACCCCTCCTAAACGCTATATGACAGCCCCCACCCCACTTAAACTCTATACATCCATGTCTCAAGGGAGACAGAAGCTGTGTTCTTCCCAAGTCCAACATCGTTACAGCAGCCATTTCGCTAATAGAAATTAACCTGCAGAGTGACGTCACAAACTACTAAAAAATTGCAGTAGGCGGTTACTTAAAAACTGTGAGCGCGGTAGGCACGTGATATGCTATTCAACCATTTATTGTCTATAATAACAATAATAACCTAGGCGATGATTTGAGGGTGTCTATAAATAACGTCAACAATATTTTTCCTCCAATTTTTTTTTACCTCTTTCGCTCTCCCTAAAAGCTTTTAAGATTCCCCCCCTTCCCCACTATTTAATTATGTCATAAATAAGTCCCTTCAAACTCTCCACTTTTAACAAATATTTTTAGGCAGAAACAAATACGGAAAAAATACGTTTTTAAAAAATATATTTAAAAATAAATATTGCAAATTCAGAAAATTTAATTGCTATACAAAAAGACTCTGTCAAAATTTTGAATGTGTTTTCCTTACGGAGTCAAATTAACGGATTTTTCTCCCGAAAGAAACGCAACATACGGAAGTAAGGTGCCTAGAAATTCAAAATGGATACATGTAAGAATCACAACTGCAACACTCAAATTAACACAAATGAGAAAGATATGACAAAGTAGTAATAACGACAATAAAGTAACCGTTATAAAAATCATGTGTTTTCCTAGTGGCAACATATGGATGCGAGACTTGGACTTTAAACAAGACAATATCCACCAAATAAAATTCATTTGAAATGAAGTGCTACAGAAATATCATACAAATATCATGGACACTGAAATTACTGAAACTAAATGAAGGGTGGCTTCTAAATATCATCATAAGAAGGAAGCTACAATATTTTGGACACTTAAAGCGACATGATGATATCGAAAGGCTGAATCTAGAGGGCAGAGTGCTAGAGGACGAGAAGAAGAGGAAGACCAAGAAGACGACAGACAAGCGACATCAAAGAATGTATGCACATGTCTCTAGCCTATGCAGGTCTGCTTGCCTGGAACAGAGAGGCGTTCAGAGTATCCACGACGAAGACAACGTTCTGGAAAGAATATGTCACTTATATATATATATATATATATATATATATATAGTATTGTTGACGTCAGTTTTTTACCTGTCCCCCCACCCTATCAACAAATGTCAAATTGTTTATTAACTACCTGCCTGGCCATCCATCCATCCATCTATCTATCTGTCAGTCTGTGTTTGTCGGTTCGTCCGTTTGTCCATCCGACCGCCCGTCCGACAGTCTGACTGTGTGTCTATCCATCGATCATCCATCTATCTATCTATCTATCTATCCGTGGACCCTCTAGAGTGTATACATATTCTAGGGTACACAGGCCCCGAACAAGCACATCCCTATTGTCTCTCTCCCTGGACTTATTCTCAGCCTCATTAGCTTTGATTATTGTGTATGTCTTTCATAGTCTCTTGTCCATGTTTTCCTTGGTTTTCCCTGTTTCTTTTTATCCTACGAATTCTTTGTTATTACTTGTTACCAATAACCGTGTTTTTGTTTAAATCTCTTTCTTCCACATACCAATCTCAGAGAAATGAATCATAAGCGAGCTTCATTCTCTAAAATATAAATAAAGATGACACACTATAACTCAATGGCTAGTGCACTAACTTCCTATTCCAGTGAACCAGTATTCAATCCCCAGTTCAACTTGAACTATTATTTAAAATCACAGTGTTTCCAACATCAACCAAGACTAATAAAATGGGTATCGGGTATTGTTAATTCTCTTCTGACTACATTATTCCTGTGTATGCAAGTGTTCAATGAAATAATACTGGCCTGACGTTGATTTCTCAATACTCGGAAAATGCGTGTTTCAAATGTCGGGGCAAGGAAAATTTACTGGTCGTAATAACAGAGAAAATTAGAATGACAGGTGTGTGCATTGAAAACATGAATAAAATTGGAACACTGTACGTGGAAATGTATATGTTTATTCCTTTGAAAAAAAAACCCGGAATATAACTAAATGCTAATATTATGTAAATAATATACATGGTGTTAACAATGACTTCGGCGTTTCTGTCTGTATGAACTTCTTCAGGAAACCACATACAGAAAATAGCATAAATATGTAGTCTCATGTTTCTGCAAACACTAAACCGCGCCTATAAACTGGCATTTGTGAATACTTGTGTGTATCTAATCTATTTTATTTTCAACACAATATCATTAACTAATTTTGCAATAGTGCCAATAGTGCTTTTTGCACTAGATTTATTATGCTTTCTATTAATTTAGTGACAAATTCAAATAACTAAATGTTTCCATGTGATTGTAAACAATATAAGTGGTCGTCCATAGGTTTTCATGTGATTGTAAACAATATAAGTGGTCGTCCATAGGTTTTCATGTGATTGTAAACAATATAAGTGGTCGCCCATAGGTTTCGTTAACAATTTGGAGGAAAGGAGTCTGAAAAAGTGTGACAGTTGTTTTGACAGTTGGGGGGGGGGGGGGCTTTGGCAAAAGTTGATGGCAACAATGCCTTTCTATATGCCAATTAAATTGTAGGAATTTCGAAAATTGTAATAAAAATGTAAAAGTAATCATGTAGTTTATCTTACTTTTATCACTAAAAATATTTTGAACTAACAGGGAGGGAGGGTGGGAGGGTTTAAAATGTATTGCCACAGAATGGGCTGCCTTAATTTTTCTTAAGTTGTTCACAAATGGAGGAGTGAGGGTGTCAAAAGAAGCCCAACAATTGTTGACTTATGGACACAATCACTAAAAACATTTTTCGACAAATGGGATCATTGAACGCACAGGACGGTGTGTTTCATTCGCCATGAGTATTGCAGGAACAAATAAATCATGAATTGGTGCAGAATTGGATTTACGACTTGTATTTTGTAGATATGAAATAACATGTATTCTTGTATTAATTGTTAATAAATCATTGTTATGTATTTCGTTGCTCGTTTTAGTGCTTTCTTAATGATTGTAATAATGCGCAGTACTTTTTGCCACCATGTTAGTGCTTTTTTGACAAAATGAAGGGGCAATTTCATCCTTAATGTCTTCCAAATCCCTTTATGTATCCAATACATGTTATTTCACATACGTTATTTCTTCATTGTCAGTAATCTTATTTTGCATGGTCGCGTGTTATTTTCACAATGATATCTTTAACGTTAACTTATTCATAATTTCTATCGGTGGTGAGGTGCCCATTTAAGCAATGTAAGCATTGTTTACACATTTAAATTTGAATATATTTCCTACAAACTAGCAACATTAAACATACAATTCAATCAGTTTACAGCATTTTTAAAAGGGCATTTATCCTGTAATAATAATATTTGAGTAAGAACCCAAAAGCGATCGGAAAATAAATGTTAAATAATATTTCTTTCTATGACAAGTTATCGTATCTTATAAGCATTAGCTGTGATCGCTTACAACATGTCATTTGTACTATGAATACATTTGACGATTTTCAACAGGAAAATGGACACACTGAATTATGAAGTCTGTGTAAGCATTTGTCAAATCACCAATACTAGATGCAAGTCTCTCTTAATTTAAAGATTGGGGTGTGTGTGTGTTTATGCGTACGTACTGGAGGGAGGGAGAGGGGAGGGAGAGAGAGGAAAACAGTGTTGCTATTCTTTGTTCCCTTTTGGACCCCGGAGACAGACGGGCTGAAGTTCAATAAAAAGTTCTGACTCTAATAACTGTATGTAAAATATTAAGTTAAATTATATTGTTGTATCTTAACAGAAGTTGCCATAAAAACAGTTCTACCAATCATAACAAAACTTGCTGAGTCGGCCAGACTTTTCTCATTTTCAGCAATTTACACCGAAAATATTTTATAAATTAATACATTCTGAAATTAGCAAAAAAATACATAAATGGCCGAAACATAAATGTAATGGTCATTGACATTTCAAAATTGAGAAATTTGTTTACATTAGCGATGGGATGGATATATACGGATCGTAACATTTTGATAATAACTAGACTAAACTACCCCATGTCGATTCAGTGTAAGAGGCTATCCCTATCTCTGCTTTCTATTGAATGATTGCACAATTATACTGAAAGTGGCCACACACAAATTCGGAGTAGCCTCTCGCAGTTACGACCAATGTGGTAGCTCGATGACTGTTATTGCCGAAAGGTATCGGACAATAAACTTCAAGTACTAACACATCACGCTATTTCTCACAATCCTATGTTTCTCACAATCCTATGTTTCTCACAATCCTATGTTTCTCACAATCCTATGTTTCTCACAATCCTATGTTTCTCACAATCCTATGTTTCTCACAATCCTATGTTTCTCACAATCCTATGTTTCTCACAATCATGTTTCTCATAATCATATATTGTTCATTATATACTGAATATATGTTATTATTGCAGCTGACATCTTGGAACCGGAACGAAACGTAAGCGTGTTATTAGATGGTCAGGAGTCCACTCTTCATTTTCTAGACGAAGAACAGGTACATTTTTAATTACTTCCGTCACTGTCCGAAATGTATTGTCATTTTTGTTATTAATGTGTTTACTGGTACTGTTAGGGAAGGAACACTCGCCCACAGAGACAATCCATAGAAAGCTGTGCTGAAGCTTTCAGAAGCATTCAAATACAGCAGTATTTATTACAAAAACCGGACTTGTTGCGGGACATGTTAAATTGTGAACGCGAAGAGGAAGATTGTTATTGTCATTAGTGTTATTAATGTTATTATTATAAATGTTATTATTGCCATTACTAGTATTATGTTGTTATTATTGTTATTAGTTTCGTTATTGTTATGTTATTATCAGCATTATTATTGTTATTGTTATTATATTATTGTCGCAACTGTTATTATTGTCATTAATATTGTTATTATTCTTATAGCCATTATTGTAGGTACTTGGACACAATTTTCAAAATAATGTTACATCATTAAAACTATTATAGTTAGATAGCCCCTAAAAATTGCAATTCAACGATACCTCAACCAAGTCTGTACGTCAACCCTGAAAAAAGTTATGAATTTTTTTCGAATTAATTTGACATCAAAATAATTTACATGAAACATATCAATCAATCAATCAAGTGCCATGCCGACTGGCGTAGGCGATCATGTTTCTCCACGACTCTCTGTCTCTTGTGTTGTCAATAAGCTCGGTTGGTGAGCTTCTTCCGTGCCACGATACAAGCCCATCTAGTAACTTTTCTCTTTGTCGACCTCTTATCTCTTCTCCCTTTGATCTTTCCAGTGGTTATTAAGTGTTCAAGCTGTGTTCTTCTCAGCACATGCCCTAGAAACCTTGACTGTCTGCCTCTAATGTTTGATATGATTGATCTTTTTACGCCAGCATCAATGAGAACCTCTGCATTATGAAACATATAGGATAATATAAATAAAACTTGACCACAAACATGTAACTCAGCTGACAATTTCTGAATTATCTTTATTTTCAATGATACAACACACAAACTATACATTTTTGTGTTCGTGAAGACAAGACGCTTATGTTGATCACATCACATGTCGGTGGTGGTGGTGGGTGGTGGGTGGGGTGGTGGAGGTCGGTGGTGGTGGTTGTTGTTGTTGTTGTTGTTCGCTTTACTCTTATAATGAACTCTTTAAGAGAATACTGCTTCCGGGTGGACAGACTCTCTCAAAGTGTCGAAGTGTCGAAGTGTCTTTAAACACCTTAAATATTGACATCATATCAAGAGAGTATAGCGTTCAGAATCGCCCAGGGTAGCGCAGCAACACCAGCACATTTTCTCGCATTGCTGAGAATCACCCACTAGAGAGATCCAACAACACATGTCAGAAACCTGTTGTCATCATGACCTGCCATGGACAAAATTTATTTAATTAAGACATTCAACTTTCAGTCTTGTGCCGTTCTTAAAGTGTAATTTCACTTAAAAAATTTATTATCTACTTTTTTCGTCATTGTTCTGTCAGTTGCCTTCTTATCCTTCACCTCTTTCCTTCACCTCTTTCTTATCCTTCACCACTTTCTTATCCTTCACCTTTTTCTTATCCTTCACCTTTTTCTTATCCTTCACCACTTTCTTATCCTTCACCACTTTCTTATCCTTCACCACTTTCTTATCCTTCACCACTTTCTTATCCTTCACCACTTTCTTATCCTTCACCACTTTCTTATCCTTCACCTCTTTCTTATCCTTCACCACTTTCTTATCCTTCACCACTTTCTTATCCTTCACCTTTTTCTTATCCTTCACCTCTTTCTTATCCTTCACCACTTTCTTATCCTTCACCACTTTCTTATCCTTCACCACAATCTTATCCTTCACCTTTTTCTTACCCTTCACCTCTTTCTTATCCTTCACCACTTTCTTATCCTTCACCACTTTCTTATCCTTCACCACTTTCTTATCCTTCACCTCTTTCTTATCCTTCACCTTTTTCTTATCCTTCACCTCTTTCTTATCCTTCACCACTTTCTTATCCTTCACCACTTTCTTATCCTTCACCACAATCTTATCCTTCACCTTTTTCTTACCCTTCACCTCTTTCTTATCCTTCACCACTTTCTTATCCTTCACCACTTTCTTATCCTTCACCACTTTCTTATCCTTCACCACTTTCTTATCCTTCACCACTTTCTTATCCTTCACCTCTTTCTTATCCTTCACCTCTTTCTTATCCTTCACCACTTTCTTATCCTTCACCACTTTCTTATCCTTCACCACTTGTCCACCACTTTCTTATCCTTCACCACTTATCCACCGCTTTCTTATCCTTCACCACTTATCCACCACATTTTTATCCTTCAGTTCTTTCTTATCCTTCAACACTTTCTTATCCTTCACAAATTTCTTATTCTTCAACTCTTTCTTGTCCTTTAACTCTTTCTTATCCTTCACCACTTATCCACCACTTTTTTATCCTTCAGTTCTTTCTTACCCTTATTCTTCTTATCCCTCCTCTTTATTATTATTCTCGTCCTCCTTTCTTTTTCTCATTCTTCGTATGCCTTCAGAGTTCCACACTGATGACTCCAAAATGACAGGGTGCTCCTAGTATTTCCGTAAAGTTTCTCGTGAAAATAAATGCGAGAACATGACCGAATGTTCTTCCTGATTCAAATCCCAAATGACGAATTATTGTTTGTTTGTCTCAAGTTCTAGTGTGTATACAATTTGTTTTTGCTATTAACGTCATTCACGGCGTGAAATATTATTTTGAGTATAATCACTGGGCGCTGCTAAAGTTTGGTGTGTCGTGTCATTTGTGCAAATAAAGCAGCAACAAAATGCATAACCGTTCTCTGGACTACATTCTGCCGGAAATCTAACATCTTTGATCTGCTACAGGAGAGATCCAGTGGGAGCGTGAGGCCCACCGCTTCTTTGTCTTCTTATTCGATCAGCTACTGTGCACCCAGTCCAATATTCGTCATTTAATAATAATAATAATAATGAATTATAATGAATAATAATAATAATAATAATAATAATAATAATAATAATAATAGGTTACAATACAAGAATCAGTAGGCAAATCACGTGACAACATACCAACTTTTTAATTTCATATGCTATTGCACTATCTCGGAAACTTAAAAAGTCGTAACTTAAAATACCGATCTAGCTATTTGCACGCAATGAACTGGTCATTTACCTCCACTCAGTGTGCAGCGCGCATGTCGAGTGGTCAGGTTCTCTCATCGCGCAACGTGTTGCATATTGGATTCGTCGGTATATGCGTCTTTATTGGAATTTCGTTCCGTTTAAATATCTTAGCTATTTGTTCCGTAGAAACCTGTCCACTGATTCTTGTATTGTACCAATAATAATAATTAATAATAATAATAATAATAATAATTAATAATAATAATAATAATAATTAATAATAATAATAATAATAAAAACAAAAATTAATAATAATAATAATAATAATAAATAATAAAACATATGACACATTAAGGACGTTGAGACACAGTGAGACATGTGATTCAGAAAGATCTACACGTATCCCTATTCTCTAGCATCCTGATGAGTTTGAAAAACTTTCCACCCTGTCCATTCCATTATGTTATCCATCCGTGTCTTCTTCTATCCACCTCGTCTTCTTCAACCCTCCACCGTGACTTAAAGAGCATATCTTGCCATCGAGGTATGACTCATCATGTGGCTGTAATACTGGAGTTTACAAAGTTTCACAATTGTTTACATTTGTTCTTGTTGATCCGATAATACTAGTCATTAATTCTATCATACACAAACACATTGATCTTATGTTCTCGGTAACATATACCCAACACACATATATATAGCATTTGCTTTCAAACGCTTAGATTGTATTTACTGCGGTTTGTTTTTGGTCGTTGTGCGTTGCCTACAATTTGTTTTGCAGACTCTCCTGTGCAAAGACTGTCGGTTTTTGTTTTACGCTAAGCTGGAACGGCCCTGAAATATGTATCCTTGTGTCTCTATTGTAACTTCGCGGATTCAGTATAAAACGACATGTTAGAGTAACGAACGAATATGTTCCATTGCCAAAACGAGTACAACACTCGAATCCCATTAACTAATACCGTTATGTGCGATACAATTTTCAATACTGACTCTTTGATGATTGCTGTAATAAAAAGACAGTGAACCCATTTATGACATTTACTTTACTGTCTCTGAAGATGTCTAAACTGTTTTCATTGCAGCTATGAGCATAACATAGATCTTATGTTTGTGTGTCTTGGATTAGGATTAGTTTTGTTTTTAGTCTATTATAACTTCCATTTCTGCTATATAAATTGTGTAGAATTTACCTGTTGGTGTGGCGTTCTGTATTTCTTTTACACCTGTTGCTAATATATATATACATATATATACTGACTATCCAGCCTTAATTGGGCACCGGATTAATCCGAAAACTATAGACTGCGATGGAGAGGGGATGGCTGTCGCCCTCATATAACAGAGCTACTGAAATCCGATAGCGTTAATAAATTATATGGGTTAATTTTATAATGTAGTATATATCTTCTACGTCTTTCTGTCCTCATGTACCTGTCGGTGTTGAGGGGAGAGTGAGTGTACGGTATTTTGCTTTTCTATTTGCCTCTTCCACTGTTATATTTCCGAGTGTCTCTAATACACTATATATCCACCTTTTACGAGGGTGCCCAATAGGTCGACTGTTTTCGTATCGTTTGTTAAAGGTTTTTTGGATAATACTTTGCTCTTTCTGTCTGGTTATGTGGCCGAACCATTTTCCTTGTTGTTTCTGAATGTATTCTATTGTTGACTTGATCCCTAATGTAGTATATATAATGTAATATTTGAACGGCTTTATCTTGACTGAAAAGGTAGTATGGAACAACAAATAATATCAGTCGAAGAAATAAGATAACAGACTTATTGGTTGAAGGGGAAAGGTAACAATGACTGTGTGGGATATGAAAGATGCAATATTGACAATCTCTGTGGAAGGAAGGAATGAGGTAATATTGACTTTTCAGATTTAAAAAAAATAAACACTGAATATGTTTCTAGAATGAAATAAAATGAAAACGACTTTTTTTGTAAAATAGACAGGATAACACTGAGAATGTTTATGTATAATAGAAAGAACAACACTGGTTATTTTTGTGGACTGAGACGGTAACACTGACCATATGTTTGTACAGAATAACAAAAGATAACACTGACAATGTTTTTTAAGAATAAAAAGGATAACACTGACTGTTTGTAAATTCTTCTTCATCTTCTTCAGCGTTCTTTCTCAAACCCCCGCTGGATATCCTTTGTAGCAGGACGATGGTCCTACTAGATTTCCAGCAGGATGTAGTGCAGATAAAGGAAATGCGTTGTTTCGCAGTTTTATTTGCGTCAATGGCCCGACACTTCCGTCTTCGGCGTGGTTTATAAATAGAAAGGATAGCACTGACTATGTTTTGTAGAATGAGAAAGGATAGCACGTTGTAAGAGACCCTAATTTATCCAAGAGCAAGGCGGAGCTTCTGGGTTCCAGATTGTAACAGTAGAACATTCTAGCAAAAGATGTTAGCATTTACAGAAACATTTACTCTGAGAATTGCTTTGTTGCCAAAAGTTTATTACCGTACTCTGCTGATGTGATTGCAAACAGTTTTCTAATATTCTTGAGGTGTGGCTCTTTGGCAGGAGAGAAAAGGTGGCCTGGAGAAAAAAAACTAGAAATTTTAAAGTGTAGTTAGTATATGAAACAAATAGCTAATTACTGTAAATATATGTTTGAATCCTAATGTTCTAATTTAGTAATAATGAGCATTGTTTCAGAAAAACTGAAGTTTTTTAGGCGTAATTACATATTAGGTAATCCCAGCTGTAAAAACAAATGAATATTTCATACCCTCTTACCTCCAAAGTTGTATGTGTTTATCCATGTGCCGCAAATAAAATGGCAACACGTCTCCGTTCTTTGGACTAAATCATTGTTGGAAATCTAAAAGGATTATTTTCCACCTACAATAGAGATACAGAGAGAGTTTGAGAGCAAAAGCTAGAAGGACTTATAATGCATTACAGCTATTTCCGTAGATTTGATAAAAATATCATTGGTACAATACAAGAATCAGTGGACATGTTTCTACGGAACAAATAGCTAACATAATTAAACGGAACGAAATTCCGACAAAGACTCATACACCGATGCATCCAATATTCTACACGTTGCGCGATGAGAGCCCCTGATCACTCGAGATGCGCGATGTACACTGAGTGGGAGGTGGATGTCCAGTTCATTGCGCGCAAATAGCTAGATCTATATTGTAAGTTACGACTTTATAAGTTTCCGAGATAGTGCAATAGCATATGAAATTAAAAACTAGTATGCCGCCACGTGATTTGTCCACTGATTCTTATATTGTACCATCTCATTATTACATGAGTCTTTTCATGGAATTAAAGAAAAGGCTAAATTAATAAAATGTTTAGTGTTTACAAGAAAACTTTGAACTATATGCTCATAAACTTGATAGATACAATGTTCCCACTCTTTTCTCGTAGTTACAAATTTCGTTTGATTTTCATTGTCGTTGATGTTATTTTACGTTCACTGAAAATAAGAAGACAATTGAAATACTATAGTTTCAAAAAATCGCAGTAAGACTGATAATCTGCAAAATAAAAAAGATGAGACTGCAGTAAAACTATATACCAATGCGTGAAAATACAAAACATTTTATTATCATTTTATTTTAAGCTATACTTTTTTCAGCACGAGTGCGTGTGTGTGTTTGTGTTTGTATTCTTTTAAGTATCGTCCAAATAGTTAATCACTCTGCGGTCCCCTGTATGAGTTCGTGGCCCAACAATTTCAAAGTATTTCCCCCCAACAAAATCATGTGCACCCCCTCCTTTTGCGAGTGTAAAACCATGTTGAGTGAGAACCACTGGGTTAGATGAAATGCAAGCAGGCTGACTGATTGGTGTGAGAACCACTGGGTTAGATAGACATGCAGGCTGACTGATTCGTATGAGAACCACTGGGTTAGACATGCAAGCAAGCATACATGATTGGTGTGAGAACCACTGGGTTAGATGGACATGCAGGCAGGCATACATGATTGGTGTACGAACTGACGAATGGATTCATGTGTACCTACATAAATGAGTGAGTGAATAATAAATATATAGCCAGACAGATAATAACACAGACAGATAATTACACAGACAGATAATTACACAGACAGATAGATAGACAGGTAAATAGACAGATAGGTAGACAAACAAACAGCAGATAAATAAACAAGTAAACGGACAGATAGACAAATAAGCAGGCAGATAGATAAATGGGCATACTGGTGGGCGTATAAACTCGCAGATAGGTAGACATTTTGAGGCAGATAGATAGACAAATACATAAATAGACAAGTAAACAGTCAGATAGATGGACAAATAGACAAATAGACAAGTAGACAGTCAGATAGATGGACAAATACACAGATAGACAAGTAGACAGTCAGATAGATGGACAAATACACAAATAGACAAGTAGACAGTCCGATAGATGGACAAATAGACAAGTAAACAGGCAGATAGATGGACAAAAACACAGATAGACACGTAAGCAGGCAGATAGATGGACAAATACACAAGCATATAGATAAACAATGACACAGACAGATAGATGACTAAATAAACAGGCAGATAAGAGCATTTCATATGTTACCATCAAAGCCTATAACCCTTTAGAGTCGAGTCGTCGGGGTGCCAACTTGGAAATATTCAACACAGTAATAACGCTGACTAATTGCGTAATTAATTCACAACAGTCACACACGATTGATAACAGTAAAAATGTATTCACAATGCGAAACGGAACAAATTATATTTATTAAGTTAGGGAAATAGCCTTAACTAAATTATGAACATTGTATCCAGTAATATTTTGTTAATAAGACTACAAGGCAGGCACACATATATAAACAATTCGTTCATTGATTAGTATGTTAGCTATCTAGTCAGAGTTTCAATTCAAGTAATTAATTAGTTCGTTCATCGGTTCACTGGTTTATTCATTAGTTAGTTCACTTAATAGTTGAGTTTGCTAGTTCTTTGGTTAGTTTTTGTTCACTCATTTGACGTATTTCCTTGATTTTCATTGGCTCTCACACAAAGTATAATTGTAGTGACCAATGAAATCACGGCAATAGTCAAATAAGACATTAAGAAGGCTGGATTTTACCTTTAGCCAACAGTTTTTCTATTTGAAAAAGTCACGCTTCAACTTAAAATGTAAAGAGAAAGTTGATAAAAATGTAAACTTGAACAAAGTTTGAAGGATAACTTGCAACATCAGATGTAACAAGATCGGAGGTAAAATTTTGTAAACATTCTGGGAGGTAAACTTTTGGATTGAGTTAAGAGTAATATGTTTTGATGCCAGTATTGTACTTGCAAACACAAAAGACAATTATTTGTATTTGTAAATGAAATGTAGACATTTCTGTCCTGTTAATTAATAAATACCTTTAATCACTGTGCTAATTATAGGCATTGTTTATAAGCATTATAATTATATGCATTAAAACAATTGTTTTTCCTGGTCATGTTGTTGTAACTTAAACCATAACACCGAATACAAAATAATACTCACGTGGAAGACAGGTAATGAAGTCCTACTGAATGACGACTAAAACACTACACTCTATCACTAACGGATGTAAATATGGTACATACAACAAAACAAAACACAGAATATAATCATACAAATGACAATACACAGGACAAAGTCGACGTTTTGGACCAATAGGCCTTTTTCAAGATACGGACATAACATACAAACATAAAAAACCACAAGTAGAAATGAATGCGTATCCGAGTGAAATGTGGTACTAAGATAGATACCGGAAGCATACGAACAGGAAGTACACAAAGACGATAATACAGGTGGAACGAGAGGAACAAAACGATGACGTAACAAAGACCAATACAACCGAGAACTAAGCGAAAGAGTGGTCGGAATTGAGTCCAAATGGCTTGATGGTACCCAACTCGAAAATGAGACGATTTTCTAGGGCGTATCTAGATCTATCATCGGTGGTGCAGGATCTGATGGCAGTGACCATTGATGGCAATGACAATGTCCAATGATAGCACTGAATGTCAAGGACACCACGGTGGTCATCGCCGTTGAAGTGATTAGCCACAAGAGTGGGTGTTCTGTGTTTGATAGCATGCAGGTGGTTACAGAAGCGGTCGCTCAGTCTAAGGCCAGTCTCATCGATATATTGCTTGCCACAGCGTTTACATATGATTACGTAAATAACATTACGGGATTCACATGTAAAGGCCTCATCGATGGAGAAACTGGCCTTGTGGAATGAGATGGAGCGCATCTGAACCACATAAGGACATGTGTAACAACGACCGCGTGAACAACGAACGGTACCAAAATGGTCAGGTGCAGAGGACCTAAGGTGGCTGTGGACCAAGATGTCCTTCAGATTTTTGTCGCGCCTATAAGCCACCAGAGGTAATTTGTGGAAAGCGTCACGGGTGTCAGAATCAGACTGAAGGGAATAATGTTTAAGTAGAATGCGACGGACAGTCGAGTTCTGGGGATGGAAGGTAAGAACCAGTTTAACCCTATCAGAGGAGGAGGAAGAACCCTGGGAATTATTCAAGGTATCAAGGCGAGATAGCTGGCGTACACGGAGCCAAGCCAATGAAAGAATGCTGTCAGGGAAGGAGCGTATACGAAAGAACTCAATCATCTCAGAGGATTTGTCGAGAAAATCGTCGTCATCGCTACATAAGCGACGAAGGCGAAGAAGCTGGGAGTATGGTAGAGAGTTACGACAGGCGGGAGAATGAGAAGAAGTGTAGAGCAGAAAGCCATGTGTATCAGTGGGTTTGTAGTAGACTGATGTGCTGAGGAATAGGTGATGAATAGTGACAATGATGTCCAGGAAATGGACAGAGGTGGTGGAAATGGTAAATGTGAATTTAATAGCGGGGTTGAAATTGTTGATGAAGTTGATGAAGCGAGACAGTTCTGCTTCTGTCATGTCAGTAATACCTATCCCATCATCAATGTGTCTGTGGAAAAGAGATGGGAATGGGCCATCGTAGGTAGACCAAACTAGATGTTCTATATGTCCCATGAAAAGATAGGCATAGCTAGGCCCCATCTTAGTGCCCATGGCCACATCACTGATCTGATCGAAAAAATGTCCATCGAATTCAAAAGAGTTGAGTGTGAGCACCAGTTCAGCAAGGCGGATAAGAGTGGGAGTAGATACAGAAGGATGCGGACTCTTGTCCAGAAAGAACTGCAACGCCCTAAGACCATCGGCATGTGGTATAGACGTGTACAGAGAGCAAACATCAAGTAAGAACAGACGATAGGTACGATCAGAAGACAAATGCATAGAAGAAAAAATGGTGAGAGCATGCTTGGTGTCTTTCAAGAATGAAGGCAGTGCCTCGACTAAGGGCTGCAAACTACTGTCGAGGAAGTCAGAGATGCACTATGTAGGACAAGATCAACCTGAGATAATAGGTCTTCCGGGATTCAATTCCTTGTGTATTTTGGGCAGCATATAGAAGACAGGTCTGCCTAAACAGCTTTTATCGATGCAAAGAGCCTTGGCAGTGGTGGGAAGGTGGTTGTCCTGGATGAGGGTGTTCACAGTTTTGTTGACCACTTTCTGGTTAGATACCGTCGAGTCCGATGTGCGAGCAGTGTAGAAAGAGGGGTTAGAGAGTTGTTGGTGGCCCTCCTGGAGGTAAAGGTCCTTGCGCCACACAACAACGGCCCCACCATTATTTGCTGGTTTGATGACAATATCGTCCAGGCGGCGAAGATTCGCCAAGGCGCGAGATTCGTCAGGGGTGATGTTGGAGCGTTTGATGCGGCTGTGATGAAGTGATTGGATGTCATGGAGGGTGTTCTTGATATAAAGATCAAGAGCCTCGGATGCACTCAGGTTTAGGAGTCCAAGAATGTTTCTTCTGTTCATGTCGAGAGAACAGATCATCAGTGGCAGATGACGCTTTGCCAAAGAAATGATAATGCCGCCGAAGACGACGATGGTAGCGGTGGATATCCTGAAGAAGCGAATATTGATCTTATGCAGGACGGAGAGGGACAAACTTGAGGCCCTTGTTGAGCACCGAATACACGGGTGTTTTTCCTGGCCATGCTGTTGTAACTTAAACCATAACTCCGAATACACCAGTGTTTTTCATGAACAAGCCGTCTTAATTTAAACCATAACACCGAATACACGGGTGTGTTTCCTGGCCATGCTGTTGTAACTTAAACCATAACTCCGAATACACCAGTGTTTTTCATGAACAAGCCGTCTTAATTTAAACCATAACACCGAATACACGGGTGTGTTTCCTGGCCATGCTGTTGTAACTTAAACCATAACTCCGAATACACGGGTGTAAAATCTGGCCATGCTGTTGTAACTAAACCGCAACTCGGTAGCTATTAATGGTATTCTAGGAATACAGACATCTTCAACTTGTCCACAACTTGTTTGCACTTGTGTTTAATGATATGAGGATGACATACATTTACTGTAAACCTGGTACCATTACAGAGTTTTGGTTGATCTAAATTTGGTAGGAGTTTTAAAGGAACTTCGCATGTTGTTCTTGAGGAGGTAGTTCTGGAACTTACACAGAATTTAGAAACTCTGTTCGATAATTAACTTCATTTTGATCCATAACTGTATCTATCAACTGTAAATATAAAGATGGTCTGGAATCTTGCCATGTAAATATAAAGATGGTCTGAAATATTTCAATGTAAATATAAATATTTCCTAAAATCTTACCATGTAAATATAAATATATCCTGGAATCTTACCATGTAAATATAAATATATCCTGGAAACTTCCCATGTAAATATAAATATATCCTGGAATCTTAACATGTAAATATAAATATATCATGAAAACTTTCAATGTAAATATAAATATATCCTGGAATCTTCCCATGTAAATATAAAGATGACCTGGAATCTTCTCATACAGCTGTTTGTTGATTGAGTTAATTGTAATATTTTGTGATGATAATACTGCCTATCAACACAACCATGAAAAGTCTGTTTAGTCGTAAATCAAATTTGGTAATACTCGTCCTGTTCATTCATAACGACTTTGATATAATGTGATAATTGTAAATATTATCACTTACCTATCAGAATAAACACGAGTTTTTTTCCCTTTACAAGCTGTAGTAATTACCTAATATATAATTCTTAATTCTGATCATCATAAAACTGTGTCCGCGTATTTGGTGTTAAAGGTTAAAGGTTAAAGATTGCGTCATAAATACGGTAATAAGGCAATGCTAGAATTGCATCAACTTTAGTTCTTTTAGGTTTTACAGAAAAGATTGAGGCGGAAAATCTTCAGATAAAATGTTTCATCCGGTTTTATCCGGACCGGTGACGTAGTCTTTGAGTCTATAGCATACGATTTTATCCGGACCGGTGACGTAGTCTATGAGTCTATGGGATACGATTTTATCCGGACCGGTGACGTAGTCTATGAGTCTATAGCATACGATTTTATCCGAACCGGTGACGTAATCTATATATTACTTGAGTTTAAGATGCGCACGCGCACGCGAGTTTAAGATGCGCACGCCCACATATATATAAATATATATTACGTACTCTGGGCTCTCCGTCCTGCACTGTTGTATATATTGATTATCATTATGTGTCTTATCTGTTCTTTTTCTCTAACTCGACTGTCCATCCTGGAATGGTCAGATTCGTACGAGTATTAAAAGTTTTGAACAGAATGGAACGCTGTAAACGATTCAAAAACAACAAAAACGAAATGAGAGACAAGAATGTTTTCCCTCATCGCAAGATCCATCACATTCCTGTTCACAATCCAACAGGTCTTTCAGAGCCCGGATCTGACTCATCAGCAATCTGACGACACACAAACAGTGACACTCAAACATTTTCTTTAATGCCGTGCTTATTTTTGCTTGCGAAGAAGAAGCACTATTGCCTCTACCTCTATATATCTAAAATAGACTAAATATGTCTTTTTTGCTGAATATCTTTGTTATATTTTATCCAGCATCCAGACTTTGAGGCAGAAGACATCCCAATCGACGCTTACGTTGCAGTGTTTTCTGTATCCAATACAGCTTCTTACAACCACGCAGTCAAGAGCATTCGAACTTTACGTGAGGAATATAGAACCAACAAGGCTATCATTCTTGTGGGTAACAAGATCGATCTGGCACGCCAGAGAAGGATAGCCAGGCATGGTATGAATAGTAGTGATAGTATTATCAAACGTCACATCAATATCATTAACATAATTAGTTTCAACTATTAGTATCTGTTGTGTATATCTGTTGTGTATATCTGTTGTGTATATCTGTTGTGTATATCAGTTGTGTATATCTGTTGTGTATATATGTTGTGTATATCTGTTGTGTATATCTGTTGTGTATATGTGTTATGTATATTAGTTATGTATATTAGTTATGTATATTAGTTATGTATATTAGTTATGTATATCTGTTGTGTGTATATGGTGTGTGTATCTGATCGTCTTTGTTTAAATCATGTCATAAGGATGATATTCCTACCACAGACAGTACCACTGTATATGTCTTCACAATTACATCATCATTACCATCACCACGACTATTACTACTAGCATACCAATTACAATCATTAATGCCATCAATTATAACATCGCACTCACCAGTGTCATCATCACTACTATCGTAACTGTCATCCCCACCACAATCAATTATATCATCGGTATCACATACTACTATCACATACTACTATCACATACTACTATCACATACTACTATCACATACTACTATCACATACTATTATTACACTTGATAGTTAATCGTCGTACCATCATCATAGCACATCGGACGTGTCCATGATATGTCTCTGGTCTCCTATTCAGCATGTTTTAAATCATATGTTAAATTGTCGTTAGAAAGGAGCAGTTTCGTGGCGAGAAAGAATGATGGTCAATCAAAGGCGTATGTGGACCGTCAGTCAACGTGTAATGGTAGAAACACTCAATGAGAGATCTGAGCACCTATGGACTTTTCCGAAGTGCAGTGACGATGATTCAACGATTAACTAACTAACTAACTAATATGTTAAATGACTGCTCTTATGTTTTTTGTTTTTTTTTAAACTCTTCTTTTGTTTCATATTTGAGGCTCATTTCTAGCAACCACACATCTGTCCCAGGACATGTAACAACTTCAATTCATCTAGTAGTTCGAAAAAAATCATGGGCATGTTCCCACGATTCACTAACCGCACTTCATAGTTATAAGCAAGATCACTGTACTCAGAGTCAAGATCTTTCTGTAATTCCCAAAATTACTGTTTGTTAAATTATGTACTGCATTACATTGTTACATTGTTGCACAGTGATGACTGCAAACAGAGCCTATTTAAATTGCATAATGCCGTAACATATAATTAAGTAATTTGTAACAAGACTGAGATAAGTAGTTATTTCTTGATACATGCAATTAATCATCTTTACCAGCCAGCAATGTCTGTAGTTCCATTTGTAGAAAAACTTTAATTTTTAAAATATTAGTGAGATTTTTCATTGATAAAAGTCGACTCGCGGGGAATATTACAATTGTAAGATCATTTTTTCGTTCATTATTCCACCTCAAAATTGTTTTTCTTTCATCTGCCACGACTCCTCCACTCATTTCCTCTCATCTGTCGGTTGATTGGTTGGTTACTGACCCAGCGTTCCTAGGGTTATGCCTTTTTTGCCTAATGTCATGCCGCTCCAAATCTCATGAAACATTACTTAAAGCTCAAAATCTCAAAAAATAATACCTGTAGTTTTCAATCTTAGAAAACACTACATGAAACTCTAAATCTCATAAAATACTAAATGGAGCTCAAAATCTCACAAAATGCTACCTAAAGTTCTAGTTCTCATTAAATACTACATGGAGCTTTTAATTTCATAAAATACTATCTTGAGCTTTAAATCTCATAAAATACTACTTGAATCTCCAAATATGAGAAAATACTACATGGAACTGAAAATTTCATAAAATACTACATGGCGCTCTAAATCTCATAAAATACTAATTCGATTTCGAAGCTACATAAATTGCTACCTGGAGCTCTAAATCTCATATAATACCATCTCGCACTCTAATTATCATAAAATACTATCTCGAGATCTAATTCTCATAAAATACTACCAGGAGCAGCTCCAAATCTCATAAAATACTAATTTGATCTCTTCTTCTTATTCTGCGTTCAGCATCTGTGGTCATGCTATACCGTCAGGCCTGTCGTCAAGACGAAGTCCACCGTCTTCTCCAGGTCAGAGCGGCTGCCCCATAGCTTTTGCCTCAAGTCTGTATCATCTGGCCAGGTCTGCTATCTCTGCTCTTTGTATGTTGGGCAGCCCTGAAGAATGTGTTCCGGGGTCTGGGTTCCGGATCCACATGGACATTCATCTGTGTATGAGATTCTTAATCGGTAAAGGTGACCCAACAGTCTGCAGTGGCCTGTTCTAAAGCGAAATATTGTGGTCTGTTGATATCTTTGGAGATGTATTGTATCATGTTCGTATTCCCCTTCCATTTGTTTCTTCCACTTTGCTGTGTATGTGTTGTGGATTATTGTTTTTGCTTCTCCGTAAGACAGTGGGTGTCTGTGTTGCTCCATTTCGCTTCCTGCCTTTGACAGAGCATACGCTTTCTCATTTCTCATGATTCCACAGTGTGATGGTATCCACTGAAGGGCAATAGCTGTTGATTGTTTTTATCTTAGCTTATCTGATGTTGTGCAGAAGGCTTTCGTTTCTCTTGCTCTGGATTGATTCCAGTAGGGATCTGCAATCTGTGAATATGGCTATCTTCATTGGTCTTGGCAATTTGATCTCGAAACTTAATAAATTGCTACTTGGGGCTCCAAATCTCATAAAATACTACCTGGATATCAAATCTCTTTAAAATACTATCAGGAGCAGCTCCAAAACTCATAAAATACTAATCTAATTTCCAAATCTCATAAAATACTATCTAAAGCAGCTCCAAATCTCATAAAATTCTATGTGGAGCTCCAAATCTCATAAAATTCTACATGGAGCACCAAATCTCATAAAATTCTACGTGGAGCTTCAAATCTCATAAAATTCTACATGGAGCACCAAATCTCATAAAATTATAAGTGGAGCTTCAAATCTCATAAAATTCTACATGGAGCTCCAAATTTCATAAAATTCTACATGGAGCTCCAAATCTCATAAAATCTCTCTGGATCTCTAAATCTCAGAAAATACTATCTGGAGCATATCAACTCCCTCTATTGATACATTGGATGCAAGTCGGTGTGACTGACTTGCATGCAGTTTCATTTCCGCGAACGCCTGTATGTCATAGGAAGTAAATTCATGTCGTGACACAATGATTGGAAGTAGCTATAGATTTCTAGCCAAACATATCGATCATTTGTAATCTTTCAAAGCTGGACTGAGAGTCTGACGCAATGACTGCCTTAGTAAATAAAGTTCCAGAGAGCCACTTGAGGGTAGTGGTAACTGCCTCGATTTCCATCCACATGGTCGATGTAAGGTGTCCTGAATGCATCACTGTGTTGAGCAATGACTCTCCCACTCATATTAGAAGTAAAACCCCAGCCATACTTCTCGCACGACGCACAGACCAATCAGAGAACACAATGACATCTTCATCTCCCGAGTCATCATCAATTAATGAAGAGATTTTGATGTTTGTTTTAACGTTGCCCCCAATCTCTGCATTCCCTGACAAGGGTTATTATTACGTTCTGAAACTAAATATTACAGACATGGATTTTGACCTGATTTGTTTTGTTGTTGGATGAAATGAGGATTTGTGTAAAAAAAAAATAAAGGCTTATCGTTTTTCTTTTTTTCATCTTCGAAAATGATTCGCCAAAACGTCAAGCACAGAAAAATACAGTGAAAAGAACTACAGTATTAGAAAAAATGGGGAACCATCATTAGTTGCGTAAATTGAAGCGGACAAAAAAATTATCACAGGAAAATATAGCTACAGTTCGCGCATGCGCAATGCAGTTAGGCAACAAAGTTCCAATTCATTCTTTGGTTTAATCTAAATAAATTATCAAACTGCTCTGTACACAGCAAGCTGATGCAGGAGAACATGAAGACATTGAGTTCACGTCTCACGGGAAGGTAGGGGGGGTGTGTGGTGGGGGGGGGGAATTAAAATTAATGAATAGTTGGTTTTCTCCATTATGTAAAATTCTGTTCTCTGTATTGTATTGTGTTTAATTTCCTACATATGTGCGATGGAATGTTGATGTTTAACATATAATTTATATGCGCATTCCTACCTATACCATCTATACCATTCGTTTTTGTTCATTAGTGTAGGCACTATGTTAGGGCAATTGCAAAAAAAAAAATTTTATTAAAAAAAAACATAAAAACAAAAACAAGGGCAAAATGCACTTTGGGTCAGTAACAATGTCTGATCCGATATTTTTTTTAAAAGTTAGATTTCAGCAAGTGACGAACACAAACAATGGAAAAGGATTGGGGGGGAGGGGTCCCCTTATCGCTATTCTTTTTCTTTTAGTTTCTCGTGGAATTTTGAATTGCAGCTGTCAGTTCCAATTATTTCTGTAATAGGTTACAACTGCAGCAAAACTGTAATCCAAAATTGGAAACAGTTCTGATTATGTGATACGATCGTCAGTAGTGCCGTCCCTTACTCGTCGCTTTCTCTCTTATTTTCTTGATTAAGACCATTTCCTCGAAACGTTGATTTTTTTCTGTATTTTTGTGTGCTTCCAGTGATTAGCAAACATTCAGTACACAGTGTGTTAAATTTTGTTTGCAGTTATTTCATGATTTCAATGCTTTTAGAATCCTGCTGGTGGATCCAATGTTTCTAGAATCCTGCTGGTTGATAAAATGCTTCTACAGTTTGGCTGGTTGATACAATATCTCCAGAGTCTACATGGTTGATCCAATGCTTCCAGAATCTGTCTGGTTGATTCACTCGTTTAGAATAGTCAACTCCCGCCGAAGACGGATGTGTCGGGCCATTGGGGCAAATAAAACGGCGACACAGCGCATTTCCATTCTCTGGACTATATCCTGCCGGAAATCTAGTAGGACAATGGTCCTGTTACAAGGGAGATCCAGCGGGAGTTTGAGAATGAACGCTGAAGAAGAAAAAAGAATAGTCAACTGCAGTTTCTGCAACCAAATTTATTTTCAGATTTATGATTTTAGATTTTCTCGGAACTCTTTAACATGAGTGATTGCAGTGATGAGTGATTGCAGTGATGAGTGATTGCAGTGATGAGTAATTGCAGTGATGAGCGGTTGCAGTGATGAGCGGTTGCAGTGATGAGTGATTGCAGTGATGAGTAATTGCAGTGATGAGCGGTTGCAGTGATGAGTAATTGCAGTGATGAGCGGTTGCAGTGATGAGTGATTGCAGTGATGAGTAATTGCAGTGATGAGCGGTTGCAGTGATGAGCAGTTGCAGTGATGAGTGATTGCAGTTATGAGCGGTTGCAGTGATGAGTAATTGCAGTGATGAGCGGTTGCAGTGATAAGTAATTGCAGTGATGAGCGGTTGCAGTGATGAGTGACATAAGAATATACCCCAGCTGCATCCGTCGGCAAATATAAGACATCCTGTCTCATTGGGAATCATCATCCTTCTTCTTCAGCGTTTAGTCTTAAACTTCCACTGTATCTCTCTTGCAGCAGGTCAATGGTCCTACTAGATATGCAGCAGAATGTAGTCCAGAGAATGGAGATGTGTTGTGTCACCGTTTTATTTGCGTGAACGGCCTGTTACACCCGTCTTCTGTGCTACAACATCCTTCTAAAGTAACTAACTGCGATTTTTAATGACTGGTGGCACAAAGTAGACATGAAATGACCAATGAAAATCACGGAAAAGTCGTGTATGTCACTTTAGAAGGATGAATCAAATGAACCTGCAGGACTTAATATGTAGATGGATTTGTCCAGCTCTATTTAGAACGAATTCGCGAGAGTTGTTTAGTTCTATTTAGTACGAGCTAGCGAGAGTTGTTTACTACTCCAATGACACCTACCCCCCCCCCCCCACCAAATTAAACTAACGATTTGAATTTTGTTTTCTTCAGATGCCCTGCGAGTAGCCAAGAAATACGACTGTCGTTACATAGAAACATCTGCTGCCCTCAACCATCACGTCGATGAGCTTCTGGTTGGAATCCTTAGCCAGATCCGAGAACAGATTACGCCATCTGCTTCCAATTCTTTGGCGCCCCCTAGCGATTCTAAATCTAGATCCAGATCAAAGTCACCTGGGAAAGCAATCACTGATTTTTTCAGTAAAATATTTGGGACAAGTGACAAGAAAGCTAAATCTTGTGAGACGTTATTTGTGCAATAAAGTGTCATTTAAGTCCTCTATGTACATACATGATTGTTTGAAAGTATGACGTTTTTGCAAGTACTGCTTTTTATCTGCCAATAAGCATATATTGTAATCTCCCCCTTCTCCGGTACTTAAATAACCGGTACTCTCAAGGAGAAGTCGCCCAGGAAAAAATAAAAAATAAATCTACAAACAAAAACAATGTAAATTCCGCCCACCATTACGAACGCTAATAAACCTTCTACAGGTGATGTCCATGACCACATACTCTCACAATAACTTATTTTTATTGTTAGGCATATATAGTGGAGCGAATGGCCGTGTGGTAAACGGCGGCGTTCTCAGATCCTTCTGGTCTCGGGTTCAATCACTGTTGGGATATGACTTTTTCTTTCGGAGATATAATCAAAATCCTTCATTTACATGCCGCAGAGTCTGCTATGCTAAAGCGGTCTTTATTTCCACAGCCCATAGAAAACCTTCGTGCCCATAGAAAACACAGTAAGATATGTAACGAAATACATTTATGTATTGGAAATAAAATGTGCTGTTAATTAGATTAATTAGAAATAGATTTTGTATTCAATAATTCAGTGTTAATAAAAGAAATCACCACCGAAGACAGATGTATGGAGCCATTGGCGCAAATAAAGCAGCAACATAAATAATTTTTATTCTCTGGATTTCACTGCTGGAAATCTAGTATGACCATTGCCTTGCTACACGATAGATACAGCAGGAGTTTGAGAATGAACGTTGAAGAAGAAAAGTTTAATTGAAGGTGGTTTCTACTATATCTACAATAGATATTCTACTAAATGTGTCTCCAGAGGTTTCCACTGTATCTACAATAGATATTCACAAGTTTCTACGTATCTACAATAGATATTCTACTAAATGTATCTCCAGAGGGTTTTACTATATCTACAGTAGATATTAACAAGTTTCTATCATATCTAAAATATATACTCACAGGTTTCCACTGTATCTACAATAGATATTAACAAGTTTCTACGTATCTACAATAGATATTCACAAGTTTCTATGTATCTACAATAGATATTCACAAGTTTCTATGTATCTACAATAGATATTCACAAGTTTCTACTGTATCTACAATAGATATCATCAATTTTCTGTTGTATCTACAATAGATAGGTTTTTTCTACAATCTATTTATATATACATATATATATAATATATATTTACAAGCTTATACTATACCTACAATAGATTTCTTTGAGAAGGTGACTTCACGGGAACAGATTTATTAAACACCCTGTACCAATGTGAGGGCAGTTGTGTTTCACAGGTACTACAATATGGGGATGACTGTAACGTAATTGTGATGTGAAAGTAGTTGTGAAGTGAGGACAATTTTCGTGTTTTTGTAACTTTGTTAATAATAAGTTGATGTGTATAACCTTTTACCCTAAAATGAATAAACTCCTCCCATCATCCACTTTTTTTTCTCCAATGCCTATGCATAGCCTCCATGAGTTATCGGTTCCTTGCGCGCTATTTATAAGAAATCGCAAACATGTCTATATAAGATTCTGATTTATTAAATATGGTCTGTAATGTTTTTTAATGCATGATTTATCTGGCCATATTATTAAAGTTTATTCATAGCAAACAGAAGCACCGTTGAACAAATATTTAACATCCGAACACTAATCGAAAAACATATTCAACACCAACGTGATTTATACCACAACTTCATTGACTTTACAAAGGCCTTTGGTCGTGTATGGCATGATGGTCTGTGGCACATACTAAGGAAATTTAATTTTGACACCACAATTATAGACATTATTGAAGCTCTGTACGAAAATGCAAATAGTGCTGTCTTGTCACACAATACAATTGGAGAGTTCTTCAAAACAACTGTGGGAGTTCGACAGGGATGCGTAATGCCCCCAGTACTTTTTAACATATACTTAGAGCACATCATACAAGAAACATTGCATGACTACAACACGTCTATATCGATCGGAGGTCGCCCTATTTGCAACTTGCGTTTCGCTGATGATATTGATCTTATAGCTGGGTCAGAACAATCATTGCAAGAATTAACATCAAAGTTAGAAAAAGTTACCAGCAAGTACGGAATGGAAATCAATTCAGATAAGAGCAAAATCTTGGTAAACAGCAGAGACACAGAAAACCAGACTAATATCATGATGAATGGACACAAGCTTGAAGAGGTGAATACCTTCAAATACCTCGGATCCAGTATATGCAGCGATGGTAAATGCAAAGCAGAACTAAAAATAAGGCTGGAGATGGCTTTAGCGTCATTGTCAAGGCTAACTGTGATTTGGAAAAGCAACATCAGTGTTGGAGTGAAAATCAAACTGTATAGGTCGCTGGTGCTTTCTGTTGTGTTGTATGGTTGTGAGAGTTGGACACTCACTGCGGACATTGAGAGAAGATTACAGGCTTTCGAGTATAAATGCTACAGAAGAATTCTACGAATTTCCTATAGGGAACATAAGACCAATGTGTACGTAAGAAATAAAGTAGAGATGTGTGCAGGTGTCCAGGAGCCATTGCTTTCAATAGTGAAACGACGAAAACTAGCATGGTTCGGACATGTATGCAGGCACGATTCCTTGTCAAAAACAATACTGCAGGGAACTGTCGAGGGTGGAAGAAGCAGAGGAGGACAAATAAAGACATGGACAGACAACATCAAGGAATGGACAGGGCTAGATATTTCCACACTCATCCGCATCGCTGAGGATAGAATTCGCTGGAGGACTCTGTGTGCTGAAGCATCCAATGTGGTACCCCTACGACCCTGAAGGGTTATGGGTTTATTGATATTGATTGATTGATTATTAAAGTTTGTAAAATATATCACCGATTTGATTTGTGTAAAAACTATTGTATCACCAAATGGTTGCAAGCTTTCTTGTGATTGGCTGTTGCCATTGATGTTAGTCCATCACATGATGATGATGACAATTTGTTGCATCCACTTTTGAAATTCAGTTAGAGATGTGTCCATGCCTATGAGTACGTAGATGGCTGATAAGTTCTATTCGAACCGCAAATGTTCTTAGACAGTCGGTCATGGAATGACCACTGTAGATGATTTTTGGTCTATCTGTGGCTTTCTATCTGCTCTCCACTGTGTTTGTAATCTCCCTCGACACCCGTAAAGGGTAAAAGATGAAGGAAAGAAGAAGAGGTGGATACTTCTTCCTCTGTATTAGTTCTCAAACTCCTGCACTTTTGCTGGATGTATTCCTAAACGGAGTGTGTTGTGTCATGGTTTACAGCTTAGCTGCGATATTTGAGCCTTCCCACCTGACACATTCGACGTGAGAATGACTTCTATGTCAATTTGACTATTTGTGGAATGAGACAGCTAACTCTTAAGTCGCCTAATACAAAATCCACTCCTTACTCTCCTGTAAGACCTGGCACCACACGAGCGAGTGAAACATGCATTCTACATGCGCACATAGAGTAGGTTAGTTAGTTTGTTCCTTTCATTCCACAGGCGGCACATGAGGCAGAGGTTTTGATTCTCCATGTGTTGTGGTCCGCTGCCTGTAGTTTTAATTCTTTTATGGTCTTGCAGCCTATTATTTCCCCTTCTTTAAGTATGGTGTTTTTAGGGTTGCTTTAGACTTTCCTCGTTTTCTTTTACCCTCAGGTGTCTACATAAAGGCTTGATGATTTATTGTGTAATTCGTCTAGTCTTAAAACGGGACCCATGTATTTCCATCTGCGTTTTCTTACGACATGTGACTAATATTCTTGGTGTGTTTTATCTTTTTAAATCGCCATTTGTGACGAAATCGCTCCATTTTTATGTTCATCAGTTTCCGGAGACATTTGTTTTCGAACTGTTTAATGTTTGGTCTGCTGTTTGAGTTGATTTCCAGTTTTCACTGCCATACGTTAATACTGGGACAAAACAGGAATGACTTTAGCTTGGTGTTTCTTCATACATTTTTGGATTTCCAGATATTAGTTTATTTAGTAAATTGGTGGGATTGGCTGTTCATAAATTATGTCAATAATATCGGGGGGGGGGGGGGGGGTTTGTTATAAATAGTTAACATCAACAATACTTTTTTTTTACATTATGTAAATTATTTGAATTTGATATATTATTTTTCAAATATGAAATAAATCAGTTGTTTTGTCGTACCATATCGGGGAGGGGAATTTTTTTTATGTCATGGTTAATTATTTAAAAAAAAAAATAATTGGGCAGGTGGGGGTCCCCTGAATTCTTGACAGTTATTGACAATGTGAGACAGCGGGGGGGGGGGGGGCGAGCGAGGGTAAAAAATGTACAAAGAAATTAACGTAATTAATGAACAGATAAGCGAGACTGCTGTACAATTATATAACAATATTACTAATGTAAAACACAAGATCTATCAGCTTTACAATGAACACTCAGACTAAAACAATACAAATAAAAAGTATACAAGACAGTTTCAAGCTTAGATCTTTTTCAAGAAAACACAAGACAAATAGTGAACAAACATGGGAAATAAAGGCACTATCACAAAAACATTAGACGGCAGACACACATACACACACAAATCAACGTTTCGAACATAATACAAAACAACATAGCATACAAGTTGTTTTCATGATAAAAACCTATTGTTAGAAACCTCAATGTGTGTATTTAGTTTGATTTGGTAAACTTCATCACCCAGTGTATTCAATTTTCGCCTGTATGATCGAAGTTTTGCTGCAGTCTCATCTATTATCAAGAACCAGAACGCAGGGGAAGTAACTATGATAAAGTGAATACATTTCGGTGCTGGCAGATTTATAAGCCCTTCAATGTTAGATTTGACAATACTTAACTTGTAAACCATCGCTTGCTGGTGACAATACTAGAGGGGTAGATTACATCAAAGCTTCCAGGAGAATGTGCAGTTAGTAACGTGTTTAAAAACCAAATAACTTAGAACACAAGCGAACGCAGTTCCTACACTTACGATAT
This sequence comes from Meghimatium bilineatum, assembly GCA_034231615.1. Classification (NCBI taxonomy): domain Eukaryota; kingdom Metazoa; phylum Mollusca; class Gastropoda; order Stylommatophora; family Philomycidae; genus Meghimatium; species Meghimatium bilineatum. The sequence continues at coordinate 48,466,952 of CM067308.1, forward strand.
TACAGTAGCTCTCATACTTTTCAGTGAGAAGATGGAGATTCGTAATACACAGCAGATTTAGACTGAGGATCGCAGTACACAGCAGATTTAGACTGAAGATTATAGTACACAGCGGATTTATACTTATGAATACATATTTATGTTAAGTGTAATTTTCTTAAAGTTATAGTTCATACCATATCTGCTACAAAGGTGCACTTGAACTAGAGCGTGAACTAAATTGGCACATTTCAACAAGAGAGTGAACAAAATTGGCACATTTCAACAAGAGTGAACAAAATTGGCACATTTCAACAAGAGAGTGAACAAAATTGGCAAATTTCAAAAAGAGAGTAACAAAATTGGCATATTTCAACAAGAGAGTAACAAAATTGGCGCATTTCAACAAGAGAGTGAACAAAATTGTCAAATTTTAACTTAAACATGAAAAAGACGTACAGGGTATTTAAACTAGATCGTGAGCAACTTGGGGGGAGGGGGAGAGAGCAACTTGGGGGGAGGGGGAGAGAGAAAGTTGATGCTATGAGTCATGACTGCAGAATTATCATAAACGCACACTGTATAAGTAAATATGTGTTCCAATCCCTACATCAATACATTCATCAGAGTGTAACGGCTGGCGGTTTACGTTTAAGGATAAATGCTGGCCACCTCTGCTATAGACCATTATGAAGTTTCACTCAAGTCTGTAAACCTAATAAAGAAACATACAGATAAATAAAAAAACAAATAGAGTTCTCATGCAGAATTTCTGACAATACAGTTATGAGATGATCAAGGGATAAAACAACAGTGATAGGAGACATCCCGACACTGGAAATGTAAGCGCTGGGGTAACACTAGGCAAACATCACGATAAACGGAAATAGGTACTGTATATATGTTAAGAATATTTATAAATAAAACATTCTAGCAACAAGACAGACGATGTTTTAATTAAATAAAATTGTCATTAAGATAAAAATAAGAAGGACAAAAAAAACCCAATATACTTAACATAAGAAAGAACACATTATGAGATGGTGATGGAAGATATTAAAGCAAGGTATGGAACGTATTATAGGGAACAGAAACGAAGTGATCAAAACTAGAAGGGTCCAGCACGATAAGAGGAGACAGACATAGATAGCATGAAGAGTGGATAGATCAGACAAGAGAATGATTTATTAATGGATGAGAAGCAGTGCAGGATTTACCTATAAGCTAAACAAACTATAGCTTAGGGCCCCCACTTCCTTGGGGGGCGCCCCCCCCCCCCCAAAATCATTTTTGGCACTGACATATAATATCCAGACTTATAAAGGGCCCCATATCTCAAATAGCTTAAGGCCTTATCAAGTCTAAATCCGACGCTAATGAGAAGGAATGAGACAAGCTCAGTGTAAGATACAGTCCGGCTTGGAAACCTACAGAGCAAATGTTTTCCCAGACTACAGTGTAATGTTTCAGAAGTCACAGGAATGATGTGAGAAATGTCATAATTCACATGATGTGAGAAGTGTCGAAATCATGTAAATGACGTGAGAAGTGTTAGAAATCACATGAATGACGTGAAATGTGTTAGAAATCACATGAATGACGTGAGAAGTGTTAGAAATCACATGAATGATGTGAGAAGTGTCAGAAATCCTGTGAATGACGTGAGAAGTGTCAGAAATCCTGTGAATCACGTGAGAAGTGTCAGAAATCACATAAATGATGTGAGAAGATCTCATACTTTAATCTCCTCCTCCTACCATAGTCATGCCATATGTGTAATCTTACGCAAAGTATATTGTGTGCGGGCCTGATGTCTATCGTCCTGATGAAAACTTTTGAGACAAAACATCATTCTGTTGCTGAGTCTCGTTAATAAATATTTGTAACATATACATATTAGTTAAATCTCATTATAACAACGTAGTCTGGACTGTATGAATGTTCATGCAATAACAGAAATTCGCTATATACATTACAAGCAATGAATAAATATAATTGAGTATTTTCAAGTGTTTTATAAACGGATATGCTATAAAGGGATTCCACTGTACATTTTATTCAGTTATGAGCTAACTTGGGTGTGGCTTGTTCAACAATAGAAAACTTCTTGCAGAAATAACTGATATTTCTGTGAATCTGGTATTGTTACATATCTATTCTTGGTGTTATTTTTATATGATTTTTGTGTTTTGCTCTCACTGCTACCATTTTCCTAGATCTGCTTCATGTTTATTATATTTCATGATTGTATGTTTCTCTTGTTAATGTGGAAGAAGAATTGTTAAAAGCTATAGTAATAATCATCTCTTTTCCATTTCAGTCGCCGCAGTATGTTGTGGTGTTTCTGTAATTTTACTCTCGGAATAAAACTAAAGATGCTGATTTTTTTTGGGGGGGGGGGGGGGTTGTCTGTCCATAAAACTTCAACAATTTGAGGGTGGGAAGGGTGTTGAAATGTTTTAAAGTTGTTGACAGGAGGAGAAATGTTGCCGTCAACAATACTGGTTTTATACATAAATTAAATTATTTAAATTTGAAACATTTCAAAAAATGTTAAACGATCATAATTTTATTCAGCAAAAATTTTTTTCTTTATCAATAATTATTTTTGAGGGTAGGGGTGGGGTGCCAAACAAATGTTTAATAATTAAAAAGGGGTGGTTCATGAATTCTTTACAGGGGGTGGTGAGATAAAAAGTTGGCAAACACATATTGATGTAACGTATGCCCCACCCTGTATTGTATACTCCCCCTTCTTGCTGTGCTAACTAAAGCCAAGCCGTCATAATGTTGAGGTCTGTATTCTAACTATTTGATCATGTATTACCCTAAATGATCCAGACACCAGCTTGATAAAAATTCATGCAATTCAAATTGTGTAATATTGTCTTTCACGTACAATAACCAGCCATATGTACCTTAGTCATTTTTTCAATGTTGAATAATATCGGATTTTGAAATTATGTTTTCATATAACATAACTTCTCAACTAAATGCTGAGGAATTATGTTAACTAACATTTACAGCTATGCAAAATGTTTTGTTTCTCTGCTTCCACATTTAGTTGTATTTTGAACAAAATTCATGTAGTGCATTGCCTTCATTCATTCTTAGTATACACTGACTATATACACGTTTTACAAGTTTTATGAAAGCTAATATGAAAAATCAGCTTCAGATGGCGTCTAGTAAAAATGGGCATGACTAAGAACCAGTATAGGTGATGTCTCATATTTTAAGAGCTAAAAATATGACTCATTGCGTATACCTACAAGATACATATTGAATATTGACTCCAACTGACAATAACCTTTATTATTATTTCTGGTTGTTAATGTTACGGTTATAGCATGTCCCAGCTGGCATAACTTTGTATCCAGGAGCACTCTTCGCAACTGTAACAAGCATACTGCATCATTATCGATCGAAGGCAAATTCAGCATTGCTATGGTGGCCATTTTGTCAATGGAAATTAACTGGCAGTGACGTCACAAATTACTTAAGATTTTGAATTGCCGCAGATTTCTTAAAAAGTGTTAAATATAGGTCCTTCTCCTAGGAAAGAAACTTTAATTTTGTTGTTTCTATTGTAACAATTATTATTAATGTTATCATTGCAGTTCTATTTATTATAAATATTATTATTATTATTGTTATTATTACTACAGTAGAATCTCATTATAACAACTTCGTCTGGACCGATGAAATACGTATGTACTAACAGAAATCCGCTATATACAGTATAAACAATATAGAATAAATATTATTTGGGGTTTTGAAAAGTGTTTTTAAATAGGAAAATTTGTTATAAAAGGACACACTATAAAGGGATTCCACTGTAATCCCATTCTTACCATTATAGATGGCCAGATTTATCTGCTGTGAGAGTCCAACTATGTATGAATGATATTTATGTTGTGTCCGTATTGCCTTATATGTATACGGAGATAGAAAACATTGAATCTCATGAACATTCTGGCAACCGCATCTTTTTGATGTAATTGTATATTTATTTCCAACAGGCATACTTCACTGTCTGTACAGATGCAGAAAGCCACCCTCATCATCATACTCTTAACACAATATAATGATGGAAATAAGGTTGGGAATAGGGATGCTTTAGGGAACACTCAAAATACCAATTTTAACACAAAAATCCAGCCGAAGACGGATGTCGGGAAATTGGTGCAAATAAAACGGTGACACAACACATTTCTATTCTCTGCAATACATCCTGCTGGAAATCTAGCAGGTTCATGGGGAGATCCAGTGGGAGTTTGAGAATGAACGCTGAAGAAGAAGAACACAAAAATATTGAAAATACTTACCACTTGTTATGTACAGTAATACAAGAGTATTACATCAAGTGTGTTCCATCACCTAACATACGTCTGGAAATAAAAAACAATAAGAAACATACCAAACTATGATTGCTCAACTCCAATGTAATATCCGTGTTGACATATGGTTGTGAAAGTTTGAAAATGACAAAGACACTGGATAAGAAATTGAACTCATTTAGAAAAAAACATCTCAGAAGACTTAAATATTGGTTGAGAAGAATTTAAGTCCATCAAGCAAGTAAGAGAAGACACCACACAGCAATATATTTCTACAACAATAAGAAGAAAACGATCTGACATGTACTTAGAATAAATAAAAACAGACTGCCACTATAAGCATTAAAATGGAAACCAGATGGCAAAAGAAAACGAGAAGACCAAAAGAGACTTTTTGCAGAACAACCCTCAAAGAGGGTATGACTATGGGTCTCAACAACATACAGGAATTACACACAGTAGCATCACACTGCTTGAACTGAAGAGCTCTGGTTTCTGCCCTGAAAACCATGTTCAGCTCTGAAGAAACATAGACAGAATACAAGAGTTGCATTTATGCTAATATTAATTCAGGTCTTATCTGAAACTTGCCCAACTAGGATTATTCAAACCATGGCAAGCTTATGTTGAAAATTGGAAGCTTTTTAACTGTTTTTACCATTTGAACCCTGTACATCTAACCCTTAAAAATCCCTTCCCCTGAGCTTCTGATCAAAAAATATACATAAACGACACCTCATCAAATCTTAGTTATTTTAAAATAAATAAGACAAAATTATGCTGTGCTATAGACATAACATTTATCATGTAAAAAATAACATATTTGAGTATCTTTTCTCTAGCGAATCTGATAGTCTGGCATGGAGTTTTCACAAATCATACTGTTGTTTGTATAATATATATCCTCAACCATGACAGAAGTAACTGCCCCTCCCACATAAAAGGGTAGCTAGTACAGTGTCAAAGACTTTAAGGAGTAATTGTTTTTCCTCATTTAACAAAATAACCATTGCCATTGTGCTTGATGTGCGGAAAAATTTTTTCACTAAGGTTATGAAGCCATCAAGATTCATATCAACAACCCTGGTTGTGGAGGGTAGAGGGACATTAGTCTATCAAATCTTTAAGCCGCCCGTGTGATGCCGGGGCCTGAAAGGGGAGCAAAGAATAGCAACACTGTTTACCTTCCATGCATGTCGTAAAAGGTGACTAAGGAGGTTATTGGATGGAGTTGGCTGTCCCACCCCATATAGGGTCAGTGACCCAAAGCCATGCTGAAGTCGGATGTGTCAGGCTGAAAGGCGCAGATATTGCAGCAATGCTGTAAACCATGACAACGCATTCCGTTCTCCGGACTACATCCTGCTAATCTGCAGGAGTTTGAGAACGAACGAAGAAGAAATCTTTAAGCAAGAGGGCGGTGGCAGGAGATTAAGGAACACTGATACATATCATGCCAAAAACTGATATGCTGGGTAATTAATTTGTTAATTAATTTGCATGCAAAATAACGCAGCTCTGGTGTGAAACTGGCAGCTCAATGTACTCCCTGGTGGAAATCTTAGAACTTTCGTGTTGGTTATCAGAGCGAACGCAGAAGAAGAAGATAATACATGTCAAGAGTAGTTAAACTATGTAGAGTCTCGAGATCTCAACTTCTAGTTTTCAGGACATGTCAACGTTTTTGAATTCCTAGTACTCACTTCAGCAAGGAATGAGCAATATATTTTCACTAGAGTTAAACAATGAAGTACAACACAATGAAGCACAACTTCACTGGGAGATAATAATGTTTACTTGAAATAAGTGAGATGTTACCTGATCATGTTTTTCATAATGCTAAACAATGGACTACTATTCTTCTTCTGTATTTGCTCTCTGATTAAAAATTTTTAAAAACCTGCACAAAATCATGTAGTTTCAGCCGAGGAGTGTAAAAGTACATTGTGCTGCCGGTTTTATAGCAGAGCTGCATTATTTACACCTTTCAGCCAAGAACATCTGTTTCTGCATCAAAAGTGGACTAGATTTTGGTGAGGCTGAATATTATTATACAGTATATCGTGACTGGCCTTGGTTTAGTAAGGTTGCTAATTTACTTTATAAACCTTTATAACTTTGCTAATTATAAGGACTTGCTGACATAAAAAGTATCCACAAATTACTTCATATTCAAGATTTTTCATCACACAATTACAGATTGACATTCACCTAGTGTACAAAACACCAGATGATCTCTTTACATGAATCTTACATCAAGATTCAATCTGGCTCTTAGTTTATACATTATACGCTCGGCAACTTATTTTCTGAATAGACTTTGAAACAGCAACACAATGGTCTCATAGTTTGTTTTCTTCCATGTTTAGACTTTGAAGCAACAATACAGTGGTCTCATAGTTTGTTTTCTTCCATGTTTAGACTTTGAAGCAACAATACAGTGGTCTCATAGTTTGTTTTCTTCCATGTTTAGACTTTGAAGCAACAATACAGTGGTCTCATAGTTTGTTTTCTTCCATGTTTAGACTTTGAAACAGCAACACAATGGTCTCATAGTTTGTTTTCTTCCATGTTTAGACTTTGAAGCAACAATACAGTGGTCTCATAGTTTGTTTTCTTCCATGTTTAGACTTTGAAGCAGCAACACAGTGGTCTCATAGTTTGTTTTCTTCCATGTTTAGACTTTGAAGCAACAATACAGTGGTCTCATAGTTTGTTTTCTTCCATGTTTAGACTTTGAAGCAACAATACAGTGGTCTCATAGTTTGTTTTCTTCCATGTTTAGACTTTGAAGCAACAATACAGTGGTCTCATAGTTTGTTTTCTTCCATGTTTAGACTTTGAAACAGCAACACAATGGTCTCATAGTTTGTTTTCATCCATTTTTAGACTTTGAAGCAACAATACAGTGGTCTCATAGTTTGTTTTCTTCCATGTTTAGACTTTGAAGCAACAACACAGTGGTCTCATAGTTTGTTTTCTTCCATGTTTAGACTTTGAAGCAACAATACAGTGGTCTCATAGTTTGTTTTCTTCCATGTTTAGACTTTGAAGCAACAATACAGTGGTCTCATAGTTTGTTTTCTTCCATGTTTAGACTTTGAAGCAACAACACAGTGGTCTCATAGTTTGTTTTCTTCCATGTTTAGACTTTGAAGCAACAATACAGTGGTCTCATAGTTTGTTTTCTTCCATGAGCCGATTCAAGTAACAGCATAGTGGTCTCATAGTTTGTTTTCTTCCATGATAGATAGGAGATAAACTGAATATAAATCTAATTAGTAAAATTGTTGCTAAAGTCCAAATGGGAAGCAAAGATTAGCAACTATGCAAACTGCTATGCATGTCATAGGAGCAGACTAAGGAGGTTGGAGGATAAAGCTTGCTGCCCCATCCAACAGGTCCAAGTGATCCAAAAGCTGTGCTGAAATGAAATGTGTTTGACTGAAAGGTTCAGATATTGCAGTCTAGCTGTAGACTATGACACACCATATTCTATTCTCTGGACTAAACCCTGATAACCAGGAGCTTGAGAATGAATGTAGAAGTAACAAAAAATTGTTCGTATAAAATAGAATATATGATAGTAACAGAGATATTCAGAGAATATAAATAGATGTCAGAAATACATTTTACGAGAATAGAGAAAAACAGACTAGTAAAATAGATATTCAGAGAATGGAAAATAGGCTAGTAAAATAGATATTCAGAGAATGGAAAATAGGCTAGTAAAATAGATATTCAGAGAATGGAAAATAGGCTAGTAAAATAGATATTCAGAGAATGGAAAATAGGCTAGTAAAATAGATATTCAGAGAATGGAAAATAGGCTAGTAAAATATTAAGTTCAGATAATAGAAAATGGGATTAATAAAATAGATGTTCCAAATATAGAAAAGGACTAGTGAAATAGATGTTCAGAAAGTGAAAGATAGACTAGTAAAATAGATATTCAGAGAATAAAAAATCATCTAGTAAATTGAACACACAGAAAATAGAAAATCAGCTAGTAAATTAGACACACAGAAAATATAAATCAGCTAGAAAAACAGACATTTTTAGAGAATAAAATATAAATTATGAAAACATATTTTTCGAAAATATAATATATACTAGTAAATTAGATCTTGAGAAAATTTGTATGGAATAGAATATAGACAATAAAAACAGGTGTCCCTAGAATATAGACTAGAAAAACAGGTGTCCCTCGAATATAGACTAGAAAAACAGGTGTCCCTCGAATATAGACTTGAAAAGCAGGTGTCCATGGAAAAGAATATACCATACACTAGAAAAACAGGTATCGATTGAATAGAATATAGACTAGAAAAACAGGTGTTATTCTTAGAGTTCATAGAGCAGTGGTACTTCCAGTGCTTTTATACGCTAGTGAAACATGGACTGTGTATAGACGTCATGTGAGCAAACTCAATTACTTTCACACAACTTGTCTCAGAAAATTTATGAACATCAGATGGCAAGACAAGATTCCAGATACCACTGTCCTAGCATTGACACTATCCTGATGCAGACACAGATTTGTTGGGCAGGTCATTTGGTACGTATGCCAGACTATCGTCTGCCAGATACTTCTCTATGGTGAGCTGGAAAAGAGTACACAATCTCAAGGTGGCCAAAAGATTTCTCAAAGAGGACTATATTCTTTTGAGAATAGGCTAGAAAAACAGGTGCCCATGGAATAGAATATATGCTTGAAAAACAGAATATAGAATATAATGTACTAGTAAAATTCACAGAATAGATTAAAAACTTGAAAAAAATATTCACAAATTAAGCAAAAATTAGTAAAATAAATATTTTTAGAATAAAATATATAAATTAGCACAGTATAAGAAACATATTTTCACAAACAAAACAGAACAGGATCAAAGTATCATAAATTAATATACTGTTTGCTCATTTGTCCTGCTGGTTTATTCTGCTGTCTACGCATAGAACGCAAGAACAGATATTTGGTAGTGCCAAAGTTGACTTCTCTGCTTCCTTCCAATGTACATACAGTCAACACTACCACATAATATCTATATATATATGATTTATAAATGCAATGTGACAATTCACAATAAAATGATAATCAAAGTGTGGTTTTGATTTATTAATTGAACATGTATGAAGTTGCTGTGTCTATCTGACCTGTAATGTACACACATTATGTATGAAGTATTGTCTATCTGTACTGTAATATGCTGACATCATGTTTGAAGTATTGTCTATCTGTCCTGTAATGTACTGACATGTATTAAGACCTGTCTATCTGTCATGTAATGTAATGATGTTATGTATGAATCAGTGTCTATATGTCCTGTAATGTACAGACTATGAACAAACCAATGTCCATCTGTCCTGTAATGTATAGACAATGTATGAACACAAATGTCTAATATAATACACCTAATTATAATTATTAGATCAATTGAATAAAGAGATATACAACTGTACAACAATTCAAGAATGTAAAATAATTAATATATATATATATATTTCTATATTCAAGAGAATTAGGTGATGCTGAAATCTTAAGAGAAGAAGACAAAAAAGTTTCACTCTTATCAAGAAGTAAAAATGCAACAAGAGTAGATACAATACCCCGGTATTTACAAAACTCCTGAAACATGAATGTGCTGAAACAGTAAATATTGAAAGAACAATTTTTCACCATATATGGAAAACAAAAAGTGACCTACAGAATAGACACAATCACTGATGATACTGCTATAAATGAAAAAGAAATACATTATATTATGAAAACATTATAGAACTTATTATCTTATCACTTATTTGAGAATAAGCTAAAGGGGGAAAATAAAAACTGGTTGAAATGAAGATCTGACGAAATACTAACTAAAGTTCTGGAAGGTTTCTATAACAATATAGTGAAATCCCATTACAACAAATTGATCCAGTCTGACACAATATGTATGTAATAACTAAAAGTGTTGTTAAATAGGGACTTTTTGTTATAAAGGAATGAGCTATAAAAGGATTCTACTGTCCACTGTGTTATAGAAGTAATTTTGAACATCGTAATAATTACAGAGAAACACTTGCAACATTAGTATGAGTTATTCTATAATTTTTTCAATTTCAATATGAGCTTTGATCGAGTTTGGCAAGAAAGAGTTGATGGAAAATTATGAGACAGATTAATTTTAAGAGAAACATAATATAAACAATTATTCTATCACTCTACACAATAATAACTAGTGCAGTTCTAATTCACGTGAGATTGGTGACATTAACACAACAGATTGAAGTTCATCCCTTTATTATTATCAGTATAATTCAATATGGGGGTCCACTGTAGCTCAGTTATTAGTAAACTGGGTTCTGGTGATCTAAGGTTCAATTTCCAGTTTACATGAAGATATTTATGTTGACCCAACCTAAGAAAATGGGTAATAATCTTCTGGGAAAGTAAAAGTGCTGAGATTGATGCTGACCATTTCATCCCCAGGTATGTCATTGGTCAATGGGCGGCAAGATTAATGTTGACCACTTCATCCCCAGGTATGTCATTGGTCAATGGGCGGCAAGATTAATGTTGACCACTTCATCCCCAGGTATGTTGTTGGTCAATAGGTGGCGGAATTGATGCTGACCACATCATCCCCAAGTATGTCATTAGTCAATGGATGGCAAAATTGATGCTGACCACTTCGTCCCCAGGTATATCATTGGTCAATGATAATTATAGGTCTAACATCCAATTCCCCAATACGCATCAATGGCTTGGAAAATGGAGTGGAAAATTGACTTGACTTGACTCTACAAAATAAATTTACTTTATATATAACTCAATAAATTCTTGGAGCATGTCATGCAAGACACACTATACAACCATCACATAACAATTTCAATCTGTGACTGCCCTCTGTGCAACCTGCGATTTACAGATGATGTTGATCTTATGGTCTGAGAAATAATAACATTTTGATGAACTTAAACTTGATAAACTTGCAAATGTTATGTCATGGAAATTATTATTGAGAAAAGCATGAAAATAGTTAATGCAGAAGATAACCAACATCCTGCTAATATTCTAATGAATGGACAAAAACTTAAGCACTTAATAACTTGAATCCCAGATCTAGTGGTTAAGTTGTTCACTTTGTGATGAAGAGGTCAAAGGTTCGAATCCCAATTGTGAAGTCTTTTTTACAAAAATGATATTTTCAAAGATTCCTGGGTATTATCACTTGAAGCTACAAAGGTATATGCAATAAATGGTACTCATGGCAGGCAGTGTGCCATTTTGATAAGATGAGCGAAGTACATATGGGGTAAACTGAGTACAATGAAGTCAATTCTCTACACCTTTTAATTCCACTTTTTCTTCAATACTTCATGTGTTATAAGAGCAGTGATTGAAACACTTACATAGAAATCTAAACTAGCTGTGAAATAGCGACAATGTCCAGATTAAACACTATTTAGAAAGGCAGAATAAATAGAGAAGTGAAGATCTATTATATAGAGTTATATTCTCTTATTGGTATTTGGTTTGGGTTCATTCTCATTAAGTGACAGAACCATCTTACTTGCTGTCTTTCGATATGTTCAATACATGACATTATACCTACTCTACTGAAGATCAACAGATATACATTGTTTAATAATATAATAATACTTATTCTTTTGTACAGTTGTGAAAGATGTGCAATTACAGCAGAAATGGAGAGAACAGGCTAATCTTTTGAAAGAAATTTTACAGAAGAATATTGTGTATCAATTATACTGAACATGAAACCAATGTTTATGTAAGAAATATAATAAATACTCTTGCAAGTCATCAAATACAAACCAGTGTACAGAAAAAATAAATAAAACCAATGTAATAAATAGCGCATATGAAAGGAAGAACAAACATAAACATACAATTGTTTCTTAGTTCATCGTATTAGATAAGTTAACCTGTGGTTATGACTTTTTATAACAAAAGAAAGAAACAAGGTCATTTATTCGGTATGAGTACGAACGTTCCAGAAAAACATCTGATGGAACCATACATGTCAATTTTCATAAGGATCATTCTATATTTTGCCTGTGTGTTGCCGGGCCCCATAAGGGAGTAAAGAATAGCAACGCTGTTTACTTTCCATGACTATTATAAGATGCGACTAAGGAGGTATTGGGGAGGAGTTGGATATCCCATCTCATATAAGGTCAAAATGACCCAGGAGATATGCTGGAGTCAGATGTGTTAGGCTGAAAAGCGCAAATATCACAGCTAAGCTGTAAACCATGAGATAATGCATTCTTTTCTCAAAACTACATCGTGCTTCTTCTTCTTCTGCGTTCGTTCTCAAACTCCTGCAGGTTAGCAGGATGTAGTCCGGAGAACGGAATGCGTTGTGTCATGGTTTACAGCATTGCTGCGATATCTGCGCCTTTCGGCCTGACACATCCGACTTCAGCATGGCTTTGGGTCACTGACCCTATATGGGATGGGACAGCCAACTCCATCCCATAACCTCCTTAGTCGCCTTTTACGACATGCGTGGAAGGTAAACAGTGTTGTTATTCTTTGCTCCCCTTTCGGGCCCCGCAACACACGGGCGAGTTACATCGTGCTAATCTGCAGGGGTTTGAGACATTACGTTCTCAAGACTACATCCTGTTAATCTGCAGGAGTGTGAAACATTCCGTTCTCAAGACTACATCCTGTTAATCTGCAGGAGTGTGAGACATTCCATTCTAAAGACTATATCCTGCTAATCTGCAGGAGTGTGCGACATTACGTTCTCAAGACTACATCCTGCTAATCTGCAGGAGTGTGAGACATTACGTTCTCAAGACTACATCCTGCTAATCTGCAGAAGTTTCAGACATTCCGTTCTAAAGACTACATTGTGTAATCTGCAGGAGTGTGAGACATTACGTTCTCAAGACTATATCTTGCTAATCTGCAGAAGTTTTCAGGGTAGCCTACCTAAAATGTCAAGAAATGACAAAATCGGCTGTGCTGGGCCTGCAAAGTGCATTACAGTGACACAACATAACTACACTTCCGGTGGAAATCACATGAATATACGTGCGGTTTTTATTATGGAGCGAACATAAATCAAACAAACATCTGAGAAACACGTCTGCATGACTCTGGAGCTAAATCAATATGGTACTGTGATAAATTGGAAGAAGGCATATTGAAAAGTTTTGTGTGTGTGTGTTTTTAACTATCTGGTTGTCAAATCTTTATGATTCATTCAGTCACTGAGATTTCAGTGTTAATTTATTCATAGCTCTCAACTTATTTTTCCATAAATCCTTATTTTAACAATTTATTTTTATATTTCAACAAAAATGTCAGTATTTAGTATTTAGCACCCTCCCCCCCTTTCCTTTTTTTGGCCCATCAATATGTCCAAAAACATTCACATTAGTAGTAATTATTGAAGATGTAACACCAAATGACCTTTTTTTAAAAAAAAAATTTCCCAACCCAAAAACAAAAATTGAAATTTGGTTGGGGGGGGGGGGGGGGGGGGGGGGCAAAATCTGTATCAGTATAGAAGTTCCAGTAGTAGTTGACACAATGGGTATTAGAAAGTGTTCTTGTGTGGTGATACTATCTGGCTGTCAAATCTCTAGGATTCAATCAGTCACTGAGATGTCAGTGTTCTGGTACTTTAATGTTTTAATGACAGATTCAGGAAGAGGTAACATATGTATGTTCTTGAAGCTTAGCTGATTCCTAATGAATGTCCTCCTAATAGCATCCAAACAAGTTGAAACTAGTGTTGGTATCTCCTCGAGTCTAGTTTTCAACCTTCTTGCCAACTCTGCATCGCACAAATGTTGACTCTGAAGTTCCTCCCTCTCTGCAACAGAGAACGGCCTTGACATTTGTTCACAGAGATATACAGCAGTTTCGTAACGATTGAACTTGAATGCCTTGCGGTATGCCATATGTTTACCATAAGCTCTGGAATAAATGTCTGCTCCGTAAGAAAGTAGAATCTGGCAAAATTTTATTTTTCCAGAGCTAGCGGCAAGGTGAAGTGGAGGGTAAGCATTTGGATCTTGGTAAAGATGAACATTAACGATTACAGGTTGTGTATTCAATAATAATTCTGCGAAAGCAATATTCCTGCTTGAGATTGCCTTATCGAGGGGACGCAAATGATTGACATTCGGGCGATCGAGAGGGCATGACAGATCTATCAATTTCCTTATAACTTCTGAATCACAGCGGTCAGCGGAGTGAAGAAGAGAATTAAAAGCATAGTCAAAATGTGTCCCTAAAAATCCCTCTGGATAAAGGTTAGAGCACAATAAGATCAAAGCCGCTTCATTGTGTGATTGCTCCAGTGCAAACTGTAGTGGTATCTTTCCAATGTCTCCACTAAGTTGCTTAGGGTCTGCACCATTCTTCAAAAGAAGCTGAACAACATCTCTAGCACCAATTCCTGCAGCAAGATGAAGAGGTGTTAGAATATCATCGTTAGCCATCGAGCGTCGCTCGGAATATTGAATATGACTTTTGACATTCACATTCGCTCCTGCTTGTATGAGGAGTGTACATACTTCAAACAGACAAAATAGATCTGATGTGGAGAATAATGAGACTTTCTTCTCTCCTCTATGGTCCAGACACTCCACGAGTGGTGTTTTACTCATGTCGTCAGCGGCGTTGACATTAGCTCCTAGCTGAAGAAGCAGCCCCACCATAGTCACTAATCTCTCGCTAGCACAGAGATGTAACGCAGATGTCTTGTTGTTCTTAACTGGAGTATTTATATTCAAGTTATTTCTGACTTCCTGAATGTTCTTCATAAGTTCACATACTCCGTTCATACAATTATGATGCAAACTTACACATGATTTTACACTGCTCTTGAGAACATCAGAAAGACAATCTACTTGGAAAAGTACTTTGAAAAATTGTAAGAAATTTGAACTGGCTGCAATGTGCATTGGAAGAAATCCTTGATTATTAAAATGTTTCAACATGGGTAATAACCATTTAGAATTAAGAACCGCTTCAAACATAAATGACAGCTTCTTCTTGGCTATAATATGGAGAACTGTATCTCCATTTTTATCCACAATTAGTTTGTCAGATTTTTCTAACATAATTCTAAACACTCTCTCGAATCCAGACTTCTCGACAACTTTGAACATTGATTTAGACATTGTTACATCTGTCACTTTCATTCCTGGATACTTGAGAATACTGCTATCTGCATGCGGGTCACATCCTCGTTTGAGAAGTAACAAAGCAATATCCTCATGGCCCTTAGTGATTGCATGCAACAATGGAGAAGACTGCTGATGAGGATATATGTACCAATTAAGAGAGTTTGGATTCTGTGTGATAAGTTCTGGACTTGCCAACTTCTCTATAATTCTGTGGCACTCTTGCGTGTTGCGCACATCAATAGACCTGGCCAGTTGTTGTTGCAGATGCTTTATAGAGTCTAGCACCTTTTATAAATAAAAAACAAAAATATAATCATTCTGATTTGTGGCTGTGATAGTTAAAATGTTCTACTGTATAGATGAAACAAAAATATAAGTATTCTGATATGTGTGTGTGATAGAATGTTCTATTGATACGAGGCGTGTTCAAATGAAAACGGGACTTGTTACACCACGCGTGATAGAGCGCACTGATATTGATGACATTTTGCACTAGTAATGAGTATCCAATAATTTACATACGGTCACGTGTTCATCTTCCCAGCATGCATATGTGCTGCAGAAGACTGTTAACAATATGGCGGGTGTGATTCCGAACCCGTCCAAAGTGAATCAGCGTGCTGTGATCCAGTTTCTTTCATTTGAAGGATGTCAAGCAGTAGACATTCATCGGAGAATGAAGGCAGCATATGGTGACAAATGTTTGTCAAGGCTAAGCGACCAGGCAGACTTTCTCAAGGTGTGATTCTTCTCCACGACAACGCTCGTCCGCACGTCGCAAAAATTGTGCAGGAAACATTGGCAAAGAAGAATTGGGAAGTTCTTCATCACCCAGCCTATAGTCCCGATTTATCCCCGTGTGATTTCCATTTGTTCAGACCGTTGAAGAAAGCACTAAAGGGACAGCGATTCAACAGCGACGCAGACGTGAAGACAGCGGTGACCACATGGTTCAGAGAACAGCCACGCAACTTTTTCTCGGACGGCATTCGACGTCTACCTAAACAGTGGGATGCTTGCCTAAATGCATACGGAGATTTTTTCTGATGAACCCAGGTGCATTCTTATTCACAAGTGGTTGCTTTGTTCAATTCCGTTGAAAATATTAAATTGCGTATGATACTTTTTAAATAAATCCACAAGTCCCGTTTTCATTTGAACACGCCTCGTAAAAAGACACTAGAATATATGGTAAGAATTCTGATATGTGTCTGTGATACAGTAGTTAGAATGTCTGTCTAGCTACATAGCAAACTATGTCTATTAAAAATGTATCATTTCTTAGTAAATTTCTAAAGTACCAGGTACCTACATAGTCACAATACACTCACTGACATTGGTGCAGACAGTACATTATATGTATTGTGTGTTTTTAGTGCGGATCTGTGTGATGTTCATGCACAGCAACTGTAAACACACCTTAGGTTTGTACCAAACATTGTAATATACATCGGATGTACAATGCAGAAAGTCAGTGAGGTTTTCACGATAACTACAAGAGCTCCAATAATGAAGATATTTACTGTATAGCTGGATGGTGTCGCTGCCTGGTTGAAATCACAGGCCTATTCTAATGTATATACAATGAGTGACACAACGTGTTGGATCTAGAGACTCAAAGTATTTGCAGTGTGCAATGGGTGAATCATTGAAAAGGTCTATGAAATTACTTTCACAATGCACTATGTAAATAGCTTTAATTACTTGGGCAGCTGAATGTTTGTTGACGGATACTCAAAGAAAGAAGTAGATTGAGGAAGAAACACCAAGCTAAAGCTATTCAACTCCTGTATTGTCTCAGTATTAACATATGGTAGTGAAAGCTGGAAATCAATTCAAGCAACAGACCAAAAATTAACTGGCTTCGAGAATAAATGTCTCCGGAAACTGATGAACATAAAATGGAGTGATTTCATCACACAGAGTTATTTAAGAAACAAAACACACCAAGAATATGTTTCAAACATCATAAGAAAGCGCAGATGGAAATACTTGGGTCACGTTTTAAGACTAGATGAAAACAGAATAAACCAACAAGCCCTTATGTGGACATCTGAGGGTAAAAGAAAATGAGGATGGCCTAAAGCAACCCTAAAGAACACCATACTTAAAGAAGGGGAAATAACAGGCTTCAAGACCATACAAGAACTAAAACTGCAGGCATTGAACTGCAACAAATGGAGAATCAAAACCTCTGCCCTATGTGCCACAAAAGGAACAAACTAACTATGCAAAGACATTTTCATATTTGTCCATGGACATGTAGTTGTGTGGAGAGAAACATCTTTGTCCATGGACATGTGACGATGATGATGTTCCTCCTTCGCAAGCGAAGATGAGCATGGCACGAAAAACATTAAATGCAATGGAAACAATTTTTTTTTAATAAATTAAAATTAAAATTGGTAATTAACTAATTTGGTTTGTGAGTTTGTAGATGCCAGATGAGTCTGATTCCTGCATGGAAAGTTCTATTGCAGTGCATGCAGGAGTGCTGAAGGTTCGGGGTAGGAGAATTAAATCTCCATGGACATGTAGTTGTGTGGAGAGAAAAAGATGAGTTGACTGGTTCCACCATCTTTTTTTCAAACTACTGTAGATTTGAAGGATCTAGTCTGGAGAACGAAATGCACTGTGTCATGGTTTACAGCTTAGCTGTAATATCTATACAATACCTTGTAGTCTGATATATACAACTTCAGCATGGCTTCTGGGTCACTTTGACACTTTTTAGAATCCCATAGCCCAACTCCATCCTGAAAATATCTTTTATCGTCTCCTATGACATACATAGTAAATAACAGAGTTACTATTCTTTGCTCCCAGTATGGGCCCCATCAACACATAATGGGTTCTGCAATAACAGAACAGCCAATTGACAGATGGTTAATGCTGTGCGAAATTCTGCACAATCAAAAGAGATAGAGATTGTTGACTGCATAGCAGTATCAAGAGTAAGTGAATTGGAAGGTAAAAATAGTATATGCCATATGCTGAGGTACCGAACCACAATTTCAATTAGACAGACAGCAGTCAATCAACACTGACAGCAGTATCACACTGAGTATGTATAGACCTATCTCACTTTGACTCAAAGTTTGAGTTAAACAGAAACATATCCATAAATAAAATGTGTCTAGAATGTATATTTAATGCAATGGAATCGATACTTAAATTAACCGATCTAAATTGCTAACAAGTTGGCCCCTAAGTAAAAACGAAATACAAAACGAACATGAGACTAAAATTATAAAAATATTTTAAAAACTCTGCGCGGATTGAGACTGAATGAGACGTGTTCAATCAGGATAATATAATCTAGCAAATACACATTTATAGTTCTATAAATACCTCGGTTTCCATGACAATAATGATGTCGCTGTTATCTGTATATGTGTTACGTAATTTGATAATGTGTGATGGTGTTAAAATTGCACAAATACAAGAACAATTTATCTAAACCGGAATCAGCTGTTAAGCGCCATCTTGGGGTATTAATACTGACACTGTCTGGTGCAGAATATAATTCTTGCAACTACGAGAATATATCAATCTATATGACATGTCCTTAACAGAACGTTGCTACTCGTATAAGCCTCTCGGTTCTGTACAAGCTGCCAGCTCTTCCAGCGGCATGTTCAGAAGATCATCGATGTCATTTGTCCATCCTATTTTTGGTCTGCCTATTGTTCTCTTCGCTGGAACTTTCCCCTCCACGATTAATCTTTATAAACCATTTGTCTCTTTATAATGTCTATGTCTGAAATATGTTAGTTTACGTGTTTTTTTTAAATTTTGATGGGCCATTCTTCTTTTATAATCTCAGTTAACATTAAGAATGAATTGGATCAAAACACACCCCCACATTACTCCGCGGCAACAGGTGATTTTTAAACAGCTGATGACATGTAAAAACAAAAGGCCTATTATTTAAAACATTTAAAAACAATATTAAATAACATTTAAAATAAACATTTAAAAATGAAATTTAGAAACAATATTATTGGGTAATTAACAATCGATTAATGCGTTCTTCGTCCAACAACCAATCAGTGGCACTAACCCACTTCATTCTTAGAGTGAACAAGTAGCGGACAGCTTCGTTGGTTCGATGTTCGTCTCTCTGTTCATTATGCTTTTAGAACCATTCTAAAACGTTTTATTTCGAATGCGGATATTTTCTTTTCCATTACAGATGTCATTTCCCACATCTCACAACCAATCCTTGCCTCTGGAAAGATATAATTTCTTGTAGTTATAGCTTTATTTTTCTTATAGATTTTTCATCCGTGATGTTTTTATAGGGCCATTGCACAAGGGACACATCGGTACGGGCTATCCAATACTTGTTCGACTGTTCAGCGACAGAACATAGAATACAGTATTGCCGTGCAAGGGAGTACATTCAAAGAAATGAGGATAAAGAACATTATTTGCATCCCGAAATTCTTAAAGTCAAAGGTAGTAGACTGAAGAGAGGGAAATCGTGGATGTGATGGGCAGAGAATATCATACAAAGCGTGTGTATGTTACAGGATGTAGCTGCAGATGCAGAATGGATACGTTGCCCATGGATTACAAAACGTCTTTCAGAGTTATAATAACACTTGCTAGGGCAAGCAAGGAATTGGGGCAAATAGTGGTGGGGGCTGAGGTGCAGGCGTTGGTCAATGAGAACTACGGTGAAGGGGATGTGATTATAAACACAGATGGATTGGTGGTTAGACTTGTTCGTGAGCCTTCATAGCTCAGTGTGCAGGGAAAAGTGTTGGGGAAGACGGTGGGGCTTTTGCTGTGACTACGAGTAGTATGACTATGGAGATGATGGCAGTGACTATGACATTAGAATGGGTCAGCTCAAAGAGAACTGTACGGACATGTATCCTGAGTGACTCAATGAGTATCTTCTTCTTCTTCGTTCATTCTCAAACTCCCGCTGGATCTCCCTTACAGCAGGACCATGGTCCTACTAGATTTCCAGCAGGATGTAGTCCAGAGAATCGAAATGTGCTGTGTCGCCGTTTTATTTGCGCCAATGGACCGACACATCCATCTTCGGCGGAACTCGATGAGTATGATTCTGAAAGTACAAAAGGATCTCGTTCGTGAACAATGGAATGAGAGGGTTGAAGTTGGAGATGGCTTTTAATTTCGTGACTGGGCATGTTGACGCTCAGGGAAACGAGAGAGCTGATTTGCTGGCGTTATTTGCCGTTGTTACATCCCAGGGATAAGCAATAGATCGGACGGATGTGTTGAATTCTTGACGGACAGCACATGAAAGTGGACTTGGTGTGGATGATGATTCTTATTCAATGGCTAGAATTAAGGAACATGGTTTTAAATATGGGATCGTCAGAAGGGGGGGGGGAGTTTGCAGGGCGCAGAAGAATGATAGGCAATCAACATATAACCGGAACTATCAACAGAGGTGTAATGGCGGATACACTCGGGGAGAGATAAGAACACCTATGGATTTGTCCGAAGTGCAATGATAATGATCCGACGATTAACTAACTAACCCATGACTGCCCTTATTAAATCGACCCTATCTCTTTTCACTACTGTGACGATATGACATACGTCCAACCTCATGAGTTTTAGATGAAGAAACCGGAACAATACGGGATCAAGGGTCCATGTATATAGTGTCAATTAGCGGGATCATATGTGAAACGAACTTACATATTTCACGCGGTCAATATTTGTGTGATATCAGATCGTAGGACAGATTTTCCTATTTTCAAAAACAAGCACGTGAATGTAAATACTAAAACAGTACTATATTAAACGATCATCATACCATCACTGTGAAATGACCTGTCAACGTAGAATTCTTGGAGTAACAATAAGAGGCAGAATCAGAAATTAAAACATCAGACGACTAACAAACATAATTTACAATGCCAATCCTAGATTACACAAGAAGACAACAGATCAAGTAGTTTTCGCATGCTTCCAGACTACCATCAGACAGTGCCCCCTCAAAAAAAAGCATTACTATATAGATACGATGGATACAAAGCCAGGGGCAGATCATACAAATGATGAATTACAGAAATAAAAGAATTAAACGAAAACAAATATATAGGGCCTATGAGGCACACAAAAAGAACATCTCCAGAGAGCACTTCACCCCTGGCGCTGCAAGGTATAAAGGGGTATCAAGCGAATAGAAAGGCAATCAACATAGCATATAATCAACATCCAACCCAGACAGGAACAACACAGAGATGACACAACACAACAAAGAGCACCGACCAGACAGAATAAAGTCCTTATACCAATCCTACACAAAGTCCTTTTAAGGACTACCACCTTATAATCCAGACCGACACAGCGAAGGAACAACACAGCAAATAGCTCCGAATAGAAGAAAGAGCTCCAACCAATCCACCACAAAGTCCTTTTAAGGACTACCACCTTATAGTCTCATCAATACCGGAGACAGGCAGAGCCACAACATAGTCCATACAAGGACTGCAGCTAGGAGGCCCAACAGCGAACCCGGCTAACAGAGCCACATCCTAGCAACAACCAGGCAGACAAGCCACAAAAACCACAGGTCCCCAACCGCCTCGATATAACCAATATGGACACCAGTCCTAGGGTGAAAGAGGCGGGCCTCGACCATATGAGGCATAAACCCCTACTTAACAAACAAAAACAAAACAAACAACAAGAAAGGAGAAGAATATTTGTATTGTTTTGGTTCTCGCATATTCAGCACGCTCAGTGAAATACCGCAATGTGCAGATCGTGTTGCCGTAATTCAAAATCGCGAATAGTGGCTAGAGTGTATGATTATGGGTATCAACAAATTACAACAATTACCCACAGTAGCATCACGTCGCTCAAATTGGAGAGCTGTGGTTTCTGCCCTATGCACCATTTTCGGCGGTGAAGGAACATAGATAGATAGAATAGTAGCTGTGGGTGGAAATTAAATCGTGCAACGTTTAATGGTGTCAGTATTTTAAAGATATGAGCTAATGCTAGAATTTAGGAATGGGGAGCCGGGGTTGACTCAGTGTTGGGACTAATACTAACATATACCAGGTAACATTCTTTCCAGAACGTAGTCTTCCCTATGGATCTCTTGAATCCTCCGGCGGTCTTGAGCAAGTTGCTCCGCCTCTTCTAGTGAAATTCGCAGGCAATCATGAATTTCTGAGATAAGGCACTAATCTGCGAGAATACCAATGACACAGATGATGTGATTTACACTGACATCCGTCACTACCGATGCGCATGGGCCTTTACCACTAGATCAAAATGAAGAACAGTACACGAGGCCAGTGGTGCCGTTACCGCAACAACGAGCAGTCTAATAATATCATAATAATAATATCACACGTAACATCAAAATATGACGAGTAGAAATGATCACACCATGCAAACGTGTCAGAGCGATCAATATTTCACTTGGACACATTTGTGTGGTGTGGTTATGCGCATATCTTGATAAAGGCTTTTTGGTCGAAACGTTGATTATGTCCTGTGTATTGTTATTTGTATGATTATATCCTGTGGTTTTTTATGTGCATTATTTCACGTGAGCTTCCGACAGTGATAGTGTGTTAGTCGGTAGTTGTCGTACAGTAAGACTTCATTACCTGTTTCCCACGTAATTACTATTTTCTTACAGTTTTACAGTAATCTTGCCTTTTATAGAACATGTTCAGTAATGAGAAATATTGTATAAAGCCGGTAAGTTGCATATAGAATATTGGAAGTCAAATTAGTGGGGATGGACAGAAGTGAAGAATAAGAATGGCAGTGAAAATAGACATAAATGACAAGTGTGACTCATTTACATTAACCAAACCAAGCATTATAAGGGTGAAACTTAGAAGAAGGTTAATGAAGTTTTGCTAATCACTGGAAACACGTAGAATAATATACAAGAATAAATATGCAGCTTTGTTATTTTGAGAGAACCATGACATAGCTGCTTTCTTTGGGTTCACCAATGCTCCAGATTCATTATACTACTGACAAATTTCTCTTTGTAGATCTTGGACACATTAAAAAAAAATAATCCAGTAGTTCCCAAACTCTTTTATCTGATGCCTCTGTAGACATTTTACAAAGGCATAAGCCCCTCCCCACACACACTATTAGATCCCAATTTCACCCCCCCCCCCTGTCTACCACATTATAATTACGATAAACTACAGATGGTCTAACTGGACATGCAGCATTGCATGGGTTAAAAAAAAGAAGTTTTGATCTTTACAGCAGTATGAGTGAGGTATGAGTAAGGAAATAGTTAAATTAACAGTGGTTATAAAATTATCTGTACCTGGAACATTCTGAACAAGAAGAGATCATGTGAGAAATGAAGAGATTACGTCAAGTGTTAGAACAACATCTGTGGACAAATATATTGAAAAACAGACTGAAATGGTTCAGTCAGTTAATGAGAATAAACCCTTATTGATCAGCGGTAAGAACATACAACATAAAAATAGCAAGATACAGAGGAGGACCAAGAAAAAAGTGGATTGAAGGAATTACTAACATTATCATAATGTTAGTAACTGATATCTCATAATGATTATGAGATATCACAATTTTACTGCATAACAAGCAACCAAATGTGCCATAGCCCAAACACCGATCATTATTCAATCAGGCGATGCCTTACAGCAAAAGTAGAGAGAGAAAAATATTAGAACAATGGGAACAGTCATTAGTTCTTGTGTTTTTTCTTAAATCTATTTTTTTTAAATAGGCTTATATATTTACCTTTTCTTATTTCACGTTTTATCTTAAATAAATTTTTTGAAACAGGCTTATATATTTAACTTTTCTTATTTCATGTTTTTTCTTAAATCAAATTTTTGAAACAGGCTTATATATTTAACTTTTCTTATTTCACATTTTTTGCACAAATTCCTGCAAATTTGTAGGATGTAGTTTGAAGAATGGAATGCATTGTGTCATGGTTTACAGTTTAGCTGTGATATCTTCACCTTTTTATCTAAAACATCTGATTTCAGAACAGCATCTGAAATGGGACCGGGAAAACATTTTTATCGTTTGTAAAATGGGACAGCCAACTAGACCACCCCAAAACCTTCTTAGTCACCTCTTATTACATTCAAGAAGGGTAAACAGTGCTGCTATTCTTTACTTCTCTTTCATCTCTGGCAACGCATGGGTATATTTTTAATTGAAAAACAATCATTCTTTTTAACTAATTTCTTAAATTTCTTTGCCCTTGAGATCACCTCACACTCCCCAGTTTGGGAACCACTGTTTTAATCCCATTGATAGTATAATAGAATGTCACTGGTATATGAGAGAGTTCTTACTGGTTGATAGGTATGCTGTATGTCACTGGCTTATGAGAGTTCTTACTGGTTGATTGGTATGCTTATGTCATGGCATATGAGAGAGTTCTTACTGGTTGATTGGTATGCTGTATGTCATGGCATAATGAGAGAGTTCTTACTGGTTGATTGGTATGCTGTATGTCATGGCATAATGAGAGAGTTCTTACTGGTTGATTGGTATGATGTATGTCATGGCATAATGAGAGAGTTCTTACTGGTTGATTGGTATGCCCTATGAACTGATAGCAGAGAGATATGACAAAATTTATTGTATTGACGTTTCCAGAGTGACGACCATGCGACCTGAAATGTTATGTTTCCAGAGTGACGACCCTATGACCCTGACTATGGGTTTGATGGTGATGATGATGTCTTATGAATTTCGGATAAAGCATGAATAAACAATACAGCTTAAAGAAATGTTTGAAGTGCCAACAATTTCAAGTAATGAATTTTTAATGAATCAATAGTTTCAAGTAGCTAATAATCAACACCTGTGATAAGGAGTTGGGGAGATTTGTGAGAGGCAATGTCAACCTGCATGACATTTGCTAGTGATGATGCATTTTAATAGATTTTTGGTGAGAGTTTAGTTTTTGGTAAGGAATATTCAGGTTAACAGTTTCAATTGAAAAATATTCAGGTCAACAGTTTCAATTGAGAAATATTGTCAAAGACAGTATTATTATTATTCTTCAGTGGTTACCTACTGATTGTGGTATCACTGGAAATTAGAGAGTTGATGTCCTGACAAGAGCTGGAGGAAAAATAGAGCAGTTAAGCTACCATTTGACGTTTGAGGTCAAAACACGATTATGCAACCATTATACATCACAGTAGTATTAAAATGCAGATATTGACTCCATGCATCAACAACATAGGCAACAAGAGACCATCATCTTTGACTTAGAAACTTGCCACTGCAGACTACATGGATACCTGTACCGGATCAGGGTGGCCCACACAAATGAATGTCCATACAGACTCCTGAACACATAGACTGTCCAGATTTCAAAGAACTGCAAGTAAAAACATGGCCACACTGGAATGCACTGTGGCAAAAACTTTAGGGCAGCATCTGACTTGGAGTAGACTGGGAGCTTCATCCTGGCAACTGAACTGAATATCTAACAAGACTAAGAGAATCCTGAATGTACAAGATGTCAGAATATTCAGGTCAACAGTTCAAACTGTACAACAATTAAAAATTAAGAAAAATTACGGTTAAGAAGTTTACATTTTTCTTCAGATGACACTCTTTTTTTCTTTATGGGTCTCAAAACTCTTCAACTCAACCTCTTCAACTCAATCTCTTCAACTCAACATCTTCAACTCAACCTCTTCAACATTCTGGGTGGCTTGACCTGCTACAGTCAAGGGCACATTTAAACAATCTGAGAAGTCTCAGACATCATCATCTTGTGCTGACTTAGTCTGTTACAAGCAGCCATGCCTTACATTATAAATTAATTATTTTCCATGCTATTATGTGGCATCTCTTTATATGGCAAAACTACATCAGTTTTTCTGTGTTACAATGTTGTTTAGGAGACAACCATCTTTAAAGTCTCTTTATATGGCAAAACTACATCAGTTTTTCTGTGTTACAATGTTGTTTAGGAGACAACCATCTTTAAAGTCTCTTTATATGGCACAACTACATCAGTTTTTGTGTGTTACAATGTTGTTTAGGAGACAACCATCTTTAAAGTCTATTGTTATTAATTTTCTTTTTTTTCTTTTTTCACTGCACATGGTATTCTCACATTCTGCAGTTTCAACATTTTCATTAAATGGTCAAGAGTTAACATTTTCATGAAACAGTCATCAACATTTTCATGAAACAGTCAAGTCAACATTTTCATGAAACAGTCAAGTCAACATTTTCACGAAACAGTCAAGAGTCAACATTTTCATAAAACAGTCAAGAATCAACATTTTCATGAAACAGTCAAGTCAACATTTTCATGAAACAGTCAAGAGTCAACATTTTCATGAAACAGTCAAGAGTCAACATTTTCATGAAACAGTCAAGTCAACATTTTCATGAAACAGTCAAGAGTCAACATTTTCATGAAACAGTCAAGTCAACATTTTCATGAAACAGTCAAGAGTCAACATTTCCATGAAACAGTCAAGTTAACATTTTCATGAAACAGTCAAGTCAACATTTTCATGAAACAGCCAAGAGTCAACATTTTCATGAAACAGTCAAGTCAACATTTTCATGAAACAGTCAAGAGTCAACATTTCCATGAAACAGTCAAGTCAACATTTTCATGAAACAGTCAAGAGTCAACATTTTCATGAAACAGTCATCAACATTTTCGTGAAACTGTCAAGTCAACATTTTCATGAAACAGTCAAGTCAACATTTTCATGAAACAGTCAAGTCAACATTTTCATGAAACAGCCAAAGAGTCAAAATTTTCATGAAACAGTCAAGTCAACATTTAATGAAATAGGCAATAGTCAACATTTTCCTGAAACAGTCAAGTCAACATTTTCATGAAACAGTCAAGAGTCAACATTTTCATGAAATAGTCGTCAACATTTGTATGAAACAGTCAAGAGTCAACATTTTCATGAAACAGTCAAGTCAACATTTAATGAAACAGGCAATGGTCAACATTTTCCTGAAACAGTCAAGTCAACATTTGTATGAAACAGTCAAGAGTCAACATTTTCATGAAACAGTCATCAACATTTTCATATATTCTCTAACATGCATTGATAAAAATATGTTATTGTGACTAGAGGAATATGATATCAAACAGTGACATGAATCATCAATGTTATCTTTGGAAGTGAAATGTCTATCAGTAAGCAGGCCTGAAGAAATATCAGCATACATATCCCTACTGTTGTCTACCGTAAGAGATTGTAGAATACATTCAGCAACAAAGTTTTTTTTCACAGATGTTGTCAGTCTATCCCCCAAATTACTATGATATGCATGGAAAGACACTAACCCTATTCTGTGCACCCTGAACTAGAAGGCCAGGCCCAGTTTATCACATGAGCATAGACAAATAGATACTATTACTGTTATGTGAGAAACATAAATATATATAATCATAAATGTGACAGGTTCAGCTGAAGCAAAGGGATGAGTAATACTAATATAAAGTCAGGAGAATTTATTTTAACAATCAGAAGCTGGAACATAGATATAACTTTAAGTAAGGGTGGAGTGTTGCTTGTTTTATAGCTGGAACATAGATACAACTTTAGGTAAGGGCAGAGTTGTGCCTGTTTTATAACTGGAATGTAGATATGACTTTAAGTAAGGGTGGAGTGTTGCTTGTTTTATAGCTGAAACATAGACACGACTTTAGGTAAGGACAGAGTTGTGTCTGTTTTATAGCTGAAACGTAGATACAACATTAGGTAATGGCAGAGTTGTGCCTGTTTTATAACTGGAACGTAGATATGACTTTACGTAATGGCAGAGTTTTATCTGTTTTAAAGCAATTTTTGATTTTTTTTAACATTTGTGGGGGGACATTCATAGCAGAGGGGACATTCCCACAAGTGCTCCACTCTCCATTCTAACAGATTTCCAAGAGTATGTAGACTCAAAACTCAGTGGATTTTGATATTGAGATGTAACACAACTTACCTATACCGTTCACTTTCGCTCTGGTATAACCACTTAGACTTTTTTCTCCTTGAGATTTTAGTCATTTGAGCATTAAATATTTTGTGCTGGTTTGTGGCACAGCTGTGATATCTTTTCCTTTTTTGCTCAAAAACATTGTGTTTCTGCTATCAGTAACATTTTGATTATGGCAACAAATATTTAAGGCACACCTGTTATTCTTTAACAAAATGTTAACTCTTAGTTCGGCCACACAGGAGGCATTTCAGCTATTGTAGTCCTGAAGGACGTTACAGACCTGACATTTTTATTACCCAGCGGTGAATGAAATAATTCGCATGGAGGCTTGGATTTCGCTTCTGGTTCAAAGATACCGTTTCTCAATTTTGCGAATTTTATACAGCAACCAGAGTTTGTGCATTTGCAAGCACAACTCAACATTTTCCATCGTCATATTTTTGTACAAGTCCTATTAGATTGTCATTGTTTTTGACCAGTGCACATTCAATATTTATACAGGTAAGACAATTTTGTTATTCTTCATGTTAATTTAATAGGCCTAATATCATTACTTTACATACAGTGTCAAATTTGTTAGATCATTGTTTACCATAAGAATGTGCAAAATAAACCTATTATGCCACGATCAAACACTAGTGTAGCATGTATATCTAGTTAGATCTCATTTTACTTGTGCAAATATGATCGAAATTAGTTACATTGCGCAATTAGATCATGTAAAAGATTCATTCTTTGTGTAGCATTAGCGCTACGAACTTGTTCTGTGTGATAGTTATCAATCGCGGTTGGATCCCCATATCCGTTTGAATAAGTTCGTTGCATGCTACACATACACAGAATATTAATTTGCTTACTATTATAATAAGTATATGTTATGCAGAAATGGTACTAGATGATGTCTACCTGCCAAGTTTCTGGCTTGCCTCCCCTGATTTCACCAAGGGACAATTGAAGGGTTTCTCTTATTTCCCTTGAATTTTCTAATTGCAATTGAATTGACAGTGGGCGTGAACAGTGAACACACCCACCTCTGGTTTATTGATATCTCCTAAAAACTAAAAGTTTGTCCAGTTTCAGGTGTGAAGGGTGATGCATGATAAACAATTCCTAGAATATGTACAACCATTCCTGGAATATTTGTATTTACAGGATGTGCATATATTGACCTCATAAATTTGTAATTTGTGATACAATAATTGCAGTAACTTTTGGTAATCATTCTGTGATTCTATTTTCCATCTTTATGATTCTGTAGTGCATGTCTGATCACAGCAATGCTGAAGTCCACATCTGCTTTGGTGATGCACATTGGTGGTTTGATACGGAGACACTGAAAGATTAAATTAAAAAAATGGTGGCTGTGATACAGAGACACTTAAAGTATAAATTTAAGAATTGTGGTTTGATGTCAAATGCTGAAATAATAGATTTAAAAAATGGTGGTTTGATGTAGAAATGCTGAAATAATAAATTTATAAATGGGGATTTGCTGTTGAGATAGTGATAGAAAAATTGTATGCAATGTGGTCTGATGTTCTGACAGCAGTAGAGCATGATATGAATGGTGGTTTGTTGTTGAAAGTGATAGAATAATTTTATGCATGTCAGTCTGATGTTGTGACAGTGGTAGAGTAAATTTATGATGGATGGTTTAATGTGAAAGTTCTACATGAAATATTTTGAAAATTATGGTTTTAAATACATAAAGAACAAGATTAAAATGGTAGCTTAATGTGAAGACATTGATGGAAGATATGTGCAAATTGTGGTTTGATTAAATATCTGCTGAATTAATTTTTAGAACAATGGATTATATGATCACATAATATAAATTTTAAAATAATAAAAACAATAAAATGGCAGAAGATTTTCTATTATTCACATACCGTATCAATTGGTTTCAGTGCTTCACAACTTCCTGTCTCAAGTACAATTAATGTTCTCACAACTTTCTGTCTCAGGTACAATTAATGGTCTCACAACTTCCTCCAGTACAATTAATATCACCTACTCTGTCTTTGACTTCTTATTAAATGGTTATAACAATACAATCTCTCTGTGTCATTTACTAATTACACACACAAGAAAGTCATATAAAGTCCAGGTTTTACACCAGTTAGGCATATATGGAATCTAAAGTTTAGTACATATTTTACTGTGTCTAGGAAAAACTAGAGGTAAAAGTGGCTAGGATCTTACTTGTTACTTATATTTGTATTCATTTTTAAAAGCTGGGTCAACATAGAAATAATTTTTTGTAAAATAAGTTTGAGAAAAGTGTTATAAAGTTATCAAAAGGGAGAAGCTTGTGGAAAACACAAAAATATATGGAGAATAGAGATGAACTCTAAAATATATTGGAAAAGGAGTTGAAGGCACCAAAACATATGTAATAGTGTTGAACACGTGCAAAAACCATATATAATGATAGAACAAATTGAGCTTACAACAAAAGAAACTTGGAGATATAAGAATCATTAGCTCCACAAGCAGATGTCAAGTTTATAACTATATCACAAATATTCTGAGCAATGCTCCAAATGAAATGAACAGATTCACAGACATGCACATCATCATAAAGTCCAGCGCATGAAAATCAACACTCCAGGCACTCAAATAAGTACAAAGGATCTAAAAGAGATCACCAGGTATCATCTGAAGAGTGATTTGTCCATGCTGTTTTGTGGATGCCAAAACTCTTTGCATGCAGCAAAAATTACACAAGGAACATAAGATTATAAACTAATTTTACAAAGGAGAATGGAAAATGGTATAAATGTTACTTTTACAAAGAATAATGGCAAATGGTATAAATGTTACTTTTACAAAGAAGAATGGCAAATAGTATAAATGTTACTTTTACAAAGAAGAATGGCAAATAGTATAAATGTTACTTTTAACTTACATTTCCATATAGTCCACCTTTACCAATCAGGACACCTGAGTTCTTGGTGTCTTCCCAGATGGAAGCTACTTCAGCTGCTGGAAGAGGCTCTCTTGAGGTCTAGATAAACAAATCAGATGGTATGTATTGTATATCTTCTTTGTCTTTGCTAACTCTGGTATTACAACTTGTATTTATATTTATGATTTGAGAATATTAAGGCAGCATTTCTAAAAATGAAGAACATACTGTATAGGCCCCTAATATGACCCTGACATTAGAAGAAGAGAATTTTGTAGAGTTACATAACACTGATTCTAACATATGAATTAAACCTTGGACAATAAATAAAGAGGATAGTGGAGAATTAGAGGCAACAGAGATGTGGTTCTATAGAAGAATGCTGAGAGTAGCATGGACAACAAAGATGTGATTCTATAGAAAAATGCTGGGAGTAGCATGGACAACAAAGATGTGGTTCTATAGAAGAATGTTGAGAATACCATGGGGATCTAGGAAAAACTAAAAAAGATGTGCGGAAAGATTCAACTGTAAGAAGTTATCTAATAATAACAGAAAGAGACAATCTTTATTTTTTTTTGGTGACCATTTATGAGACAGGGGGGGTCTAGAGAACATAGTTGCAACAGGCAAGATAGAAGGCAAGAGATATCAAGAACTACAGGATGAAAGATATTAGATAGTCTGACATTGTAGCATGGCAAAGAATCAACTATGATCCTGATCAAAGATACTGGAAATAGTTGCAGAGATCCATAATCACCAATGCTAGTCAGCATGGCACATGATGATAAGTACCTTATAATCCTCACTCACACACAAAACAAATAGTTAACATAATCTATGTGCATCAATCATCAATGACAATCACCCACACACAAAACAAATAGTTAACATCAGAGACTCAATCTTTCTTTTACTAAGACATTTCCTACCTTATCCTTGACTAACTCCACACCGATCATAAGACCTTTCCCTCTCACATCTCCCACAACTTCAAACTCTGACCTCAGTTTATCCAGTTCTTTGATAAAATAAGTTCCAATATCAGCGCAAAGTTCCTGTGTTTTTTCTTTATCGATGACCTGTAAATAATAACTTTTAAATGTCAATACTAAGTTCCTGCATTTATACTTCATCCATGTTCACTTTATTGCTTCTTCTTATGGCTGCTCTTTGTTGGCAATTTAATTTATCACTACACCTTTAAATATTTTCGCTTAATTTTAATCATACAGAGGTTAAAGTTCAGTATATATATATAAATTTTTTTTGGCAATGATATTTCTCAAGCTCCCATTGGATCTATTGTAGCAAGAAAATGATCAACTAGATGTCCTGCAGAAAGTAGTCCAATGAATAGAAATGCAATGTTGCTATTTTTTGTTATTGTTCCAATGGCCAAACATATCTGACTTCAACAATACATCCACATTATTTTATATGTATATAATCATTATCATAGAATATATAATCATAGAAAGTGGATTGTCAGATGAAATGCTTGAGGAAAGCCACCGAGGTCACCAGGCTTGATAGATTACGAAATGAAAATATCAGGGAAAAAATAGGTATAATACATTGTACAGATTACATAGAAAACTAGCAGATCAAGTGGTTTGGCCACATTATGAGAATGCATAACGACAAGTTGCCCGTACAGGCATATAACCAAATGAGAGCAGGGTACAAAGCCAGAGGAAGACAATGGAAAAGATTGAAAGAAAAGATACTGATTTTTCAGTATTTTGGCTTTGCAAAATAGTACCCCTTAATAATAATTATTATTAAATAAATTTACACTATTTACAAACACATTGCATTGTGAGATAGAAAATCCACAAAGTTTGCAAAATGGCGACCTAGTGTTGACACAATCTTGTCTTATATAATTATTTTTTAAAAACATGAAGTGATGCGATGAAAATCTGGAATTTTTGTGTTCTAAAGAGCTAACAGCTGAACAAGTTGTTGAGCTTGTGATTGATGATTCAGAGGACAATGAAACAGATTTAGATTGTGAGTATTCTGAAAGTGACTTAGACGATCACTTAGCGAGTGAATACAGTATCATTAGTATAAATAACCGCAATAGTAAGTCATGTTTCTGGTTCATCGTTGAATCACACTACATCTGTGGGAGTAGAAATGGGCATAGTCAACGCACTTTTTCAAATAAATTTAATTCAGGTTGGTTTCCTGCTAATATCTTTGTACCAACATGTACAATAGATACAACATTTGTTGAACAGATAGATCCTAAGAACATTACCGAGTCTATTTCTTCAGATAGTAAGGCTACTGAATTTGTTGAATTTTTCTTCAGATAGTAAGGCTACTGAATTTGTTGAATTTTTCTTGGCTATTGCACCACTTATATGTACCTAAAAGAAGGATCTACATGCTGGGAGATCTTGCACAAAAAGAAGGAATACTGGACATCATAAGTTTAATCAATATTATAAAACATAGCCACCATTTTATGTATTTCTTCTTTTAAAATAACTAAGATATGTTCGTGGTCTTCTTTTTGTGTATTTTTTGCTCAGGTGCCCAGGGGAATTGGTTTTTAATGGCCAGTTGGCCAGGGTTAAAAGGTTTAAATATATTATTATGTATACACTCGTACAGGGAGGCTAAAGTTGATGATATTATTGATATCCTAGGTACTACTACATGTAAGGTTTTCTCAAATATACTAGTCAAGTTGACAAAATACTACTTATGCTGAAGATATTGGAGTGAGTAATTAAAACAGGTTCAGAAAACTACTTATCCAGTTCTACAGAGATGCTTACTTCAAGCACAGCTAATCCAACAGCAGAGGCGATAGGGTTGCCTCCATATGTATTAAAGTGCAGTGCTGCGCCCATTGTCTGAGCAATTTCTGGTGTGGTCACCACAGCTCCCATTGGAAATCCATTACCAATACCTTTGGCCATAGTAACTGTAACAAAAATGACAGAGGAAAATTATATCCAACAGTGGAATTGCCTTTGAAATAGGCAAAAAAAAAATTAAAAGCTGACATAGATCTGCGTCCTAAAATGATTGGCATTGATGATGATTCATAATTGTTACCCAAAATCCTCTTGGTA
The DNA here is from genome assembly GCA_034231615.1 of Meghimatium bilineatum. Classification (NCBI taxonomy): domain Eukaryota; kingdom Metazoa; phylum Mollusca; class Gastropoda; order Stylommatophora; family Philomycidae; genus Meghimatium; species Meghimatium bilineatum. The sequence goes on from CM067308.1 coordinate 48,501,397, forward strand.
GCCAAAACTAGATGTCACTGTCAGAAATGATAGATAGATAATTCAGTATCTGTTCCAGAAATCTTCTTCAGCTTTCATTCTCAAACTCCAGCTGGATCTCTATTGTAGCAGGCCAATGGTCCTATTATATTTCCAGCAGGGTGTAGGCCATAAAATGAAAGTGCATTGTGCCGCTATTTTATTTGCGGCAATGGCTCGACACATCCATCTTTGGCGGATTTTCCAGAAATGAAGTTCAACATCAAAAGTTTCATAAACATGAAATCGAACTGAACTCAACTAATCAGCCAAAGAACAATGCCATTCACAAGCTTGGAAGAAATTAACAAACGGTTCATTACAGGAATCAGTGGACATATTTTTTAAAAAAAACCATACATTATTTAACGAAACAAAATTTCAATAAAGATGCATAAACCACAACATCCAGCAATCTGCTCACTATGCACTGAGAGCTTCCCACTTCCCCTGTCCCTGGAGGAGGTGGGGATGGTGCTCTCAGTGTGTTACATGCAGAGTGATTAATCAGCAGCAGAAGTTGTGATGTTTTAATCTATGAGTAATGAAAACTGTATGAGATTACGCATAATAGTAAAAAATACTGATAGTAGAATACTGAAAGTAGAATAAACAATGAAACAATGTATACAACTGATGAAAGAATTGCAAAATTATCAGGCAGAATGATTACAGATGTGATATCTAGGACAAGATTTTGTATCATTTTCTCTGAAAGTTCTGTGAAACGTGCACCAAAATGACATTATACAAAACTTATGCCAGAATAGCACAATGATGACATAAAATAATAAACAATAACTTACCAATGTCTGGTACAACACCTTGACTCTCAAAGCCCCAGTAGTGAGAACCCATTCGTCCAAATCCAGTCTGGACCTAATAAATAGAATTTGTTTACTTTATTTATCTCTTATTTCAACAAATTGTGATACTTCCTTCTTTCTTCCTACGTGGTTTTTGTCTCTCTTATCACTATGGGTAAAATCACTATGGGTAAAATCTACTCTTATGATAAGCTTTCTGTTTACTTACCTCATCACTACTTCCATTCACTGACCTCATCTGTATATACATTCACCGACCAAGCTATTATGTACATTAACTGGCCAACCCACTACTTCCATTCCACTACTACCATTCACTGACCAACCTATTATTTCTATTCACTGACCAAGCCACTACTTCCATTCACTGACCTCATCAGTACTTTTATTAACCAGATCTCCATTAGTCGCAGCGTGTCGCTTCAACTGGTAGCCCCTTACAGTCGCTGTCAGGCACTTTTTTTTACTTGTTTCGTAGCAATCAATATTACATTTTTAGTTTGTACTGGGTTAATACCTGGCCATGACCTTTGCATAGGTCACAGTTCACACTTTATTTGCATATGTACATCATGGAAATATTATGTTGGGCTGATTTTTGATGAATTTTTCAAAATTTGTGGAGTTTTGACACAGTTTTTTCACATTGGAGGATATATTTGTGTGTACACTGATGATGACAGCCGTAGTTACAATGAAAATATGCACGATGTAGGTAATGTGCGTATCAAATATAATGTGGAAAGTGACGGTGACGTTACTTGTTAGATAGACCTAATGTTTTAGACAAAGAGATGGAAATTCGTGGTACAAATAGTGACATCGTGAAATTTGCCGGAGTGATGTAGTTTATTTTAGTAGAAGTTGAGAATTTTGTAGAAGATGTTGGGTCTGTACTTAAGCTTGATGAGATTGCCACACATTGTGAATACTTTTGTATCATTGTCAACTAGGAGTTTACAAATTTGCAGCCGATCTGACAAATTTGAATGTAACATAACGCAAAGAACAAACAGGAAAGAAGACACATGCTGGACATCTGTAACTGCCACTGAAATAAAACATCTTTTTCAAATTTATATTATTTATATGATGGACCTGTGTATTTTGCTTGAGTATGACATGTACTGGAGTACATTTGATGGGTTCAACATTTTGGACATATCAACCTGTTTGGGAATTTGTCTCAATATAAATCTCAATATTTTCATCTCAATATGACTCCGATACTCAGCACCCCCAAGGTAAAAACATATTTTTCCCCACATTATGTCAAGTTTGACAGTTTATTATTTAAAACATATATGTATTAAATTATCTTTGACATAGGTTTATGCAAGACTATTCATTTTTATGTTTATCTGTCAAGTCTGAGTTTGTATTGATGAATAGTTTGAAAGAAAATGCATTTTTAACATCATCATATCCATAATTTGGAGTTGTCCCCCTTGCGTTAGTGATAGGGGATTGACAATGAGGAAATCTCATAGTGACGAAAGAGTCAATTGACCTCATCAGTACTTTCATTCATTGACCAACCTATTGCTTACATTCCCTGACCAATACATTATTTTCATTCACGGACTAATCCACTACTTCCATACACTCACCTCATCAGCAATACAAAGTCCACCCCGAGCTCTAATTTTCTCATAAGCTTTCTTCAGAAACTTGTCTGGAAGTTGCACTGCTCCACCTACTCCCTAAAAGAGAAATGTTAGCAAATACTATAAATGATTACCATATCATGTCACCAGCAGGAGAAATCTGTATTGAGGCTGATAAAATGTATATGACCTCCATTTTTGTGTGTCAACCATTATCAGGTCATGTATCAAATTGTATGAACTATAACCTTGAACCTTAGCCATCATCACTACATCACAGCCAATTAGGCATACAAGAACTCAAAACTGGCCACTATCACTGGCTGATCTGTTCCATTCATTGGTTGGTGATGCAAAATATATGCAATATAGACCTATATCCTAACTTACCTATGCAAAAATGAATCAGTCAAAGGAATTTTCCATTTGGAAAACATTACACCTCCAGTTAACTGTGATCAAACTTGTAGGTCTAATGCTTCAGAGTCACAGGAATTCCACATTGAAAATAATAATAACACACAAATCTTGCCATGCCTCTCTGTTCTAATTCCTCTGTATGAGTGTGGTTAATATTAACATTAACCAGTCTTTAAATCGTAGTATACATGAATCAAACTCACATTATTTTTTGTGTGCATTGATTTTCCAGCAATTATTTCTATTGACGAATAATTATCCACTGTGTTCGTGGAGGTATATATATATATATATATTTATTTAGGAGGGTTGTATTGGTGGGAAAAGACTTGGAAAGGGACTAGGTTTGGGTTAATTACACAACAGTTGGTGGATGGTAAGGGTTTAGTCAGACATCTGTCACAGGTAATCTCAACAAATTTACGATTACGTTAGCCATTTTGTATCTATGATGCAGTCAGTAGTCAGTGACGTCACAAACTTACACGAAATTTACACCTAGCCCAGAGATGAAATATGGAAATAGCAAACAAGTTGTTGGTCAGTCTACTATGAGTTAATTTAACATAATTCTTACCTGGATAAGTTAAAACAAACATTTACTCATTAACGCAACATAACTCTTACCTGTATAAGTTAAAATTACTCTTTATCCATTAATCTAAAATAATTCTTACCTGGTTAATTCAAAATGACTTATCTGGATAAGTTAATATCAATCAATCAATCAATAAACCCGTAACCCTTCAGGGTCGTAGGGGTACCACATTGGATGCTTCAGCACACAGAGTCCTCCAGCGAATTCTATCGTCAGCGATGCGGATGAGTGTGGAAATATCTAGCCCTGTCCATTCCTTGATGTTGTCTGTCCATGTCTTTATTTGTCCTCCTCTGCTTCTTCCACCCTCGACAGTTCCCTGCAGTATTGTTTTTGACAAGGAATCGTGCCTGCATACATGTCCGAACCATGCTAGTTTTCGTCGTTTCACTATTGAAAGCAATGGCTCCTGGACACCTGCACACATCTCTACTTTATTTCTTACGTACACATTGGTCTTATGTTCCCTATAGGAAATTCGTAGAATTCTTCTGTAGCATTTATACTCGAAAGCCTGTAATCTTCTCTCCATGTCCGCAGTGAGTGTCCAACTCTCACAACCATACAAGACAACGGAAAGCACCAGCGACCTATACAGTTTGATTTTCACTCCAACACTGATGTTGCTTTTCCAAATCACAGTTAGCCTTGACAATGACGCTAAAGCCATCTCCAGCCTTATTTTTAGTTCTGCTTTGCATTTACCATCGCTGCATATACTGGATCCGAGGTATTTGAAGGTATTCACCTCTTCAAGCTTGTGTCCATTCATCATGATATTAGTCTGGTTTTCTGTGTCTCTGCTGTTTACCAAAATTTTGCTCTTATCTGAATTGATTTCCATTCCGTACTTGCTGGTAACTTTTTCTAACTTTGATGTTAATTCTTGCAATGATTGTTCTGACCCAGCTATAAGATCAATATCATCAGCGAAACGCAAGTTGCAAATAGGGCGACCTCCGATCGATATAGATGTGTTGTAGTCATGCAATGTTTCTTGTATGATGTGCTCTAAGTATATGTTAAAAAGTACTGGGGACATTACGCATCCCTGTCGAACTCCCACAGTTGTTTTGAAGAACTCTCCAATTGTATTGTGTGACAAGACAGCACTATTTGCATTTTCGTACAGAGCTTCAATAATGTCTATAATTGTGGTGTCAAAATTAAATTTCCTTAGTATGTGCCACAGACCATCATGCCAAACACGATCAAAGGCCTTTGTAAAGTCAATGAAGTTAAGTAAATATAACCATTACCTGGTTAAACTAATATAACTTAATAATATAAAATGCACAAACAAATGACTGTATAAGTGACGATGACTCTTGTTCCATGACTAGAATAAAGGAATTTGGTTTGAAATGTGGTGTCACTAGAAAGAAGCAGTTTCGTGGTCAAGAAAGAATGATGGTCAATTAACTGCATACTGGGACTGTCAGTCAATGTGTAATGGTGGTTACACTCAAAGAGAGATCTGAGCACATATGGACTTGTCCGAAGTGTAGTGACAATGATCCAACAACTGACTAACTAACTAATGATCCAACAACTGACTAACTAACTAACTTACCTGGATTGGTTCAGCTATGAAACATGCCACACGACCTTTAGGTAAAGAGTATCTCAGGACATCTTCCAGCTGGTCCACATACAAATCACAAGCCTTACACTCGCCCTTCACACAGTCACATGATCTCTGAGGCTGGTCACAAAAAATATGAGCTCGAAACAAGGAACAATCATGATATGGCAAAAAATCAAGAACAGGAGTAATTAAAATGATAGAGAAAGTTCTTTTTCAGCATTCACTCTCACACTCCTGCATACTAGCAGAATGCAATCCAGAGAACGGAATGCATTGTGTCATGGTTTACAGTATAGCTGTTATATCTATGCCTTTTGGATGAATGCAGCCATGCCATTCAGAATGGCTTCTGGATCATTTTAACCCTACATAGGATATTAGAGAGTACCTCAGAGTGGAAAGATTAATAGTTAACGGCAACAGGGGAAGAGGGCGCCCAAGACGACGATGGTGCAGTGATATATAAGATTGCTTAAACATGTCTCTAGCTGCTGCAGGTCAACTTGCCCAGAATCGCAAAGGGTTTGGAGATTCCATAAGATAGACCACGTTCTGGAAAGAATATGTCACATGATGATGGGATAGGACAGCCAATTCCACCCAAAAGACCTGCTTTGTACATGCATGTCAGGCAACATGTGTTGTTATCTTTGTTCTTCTTCCAGACCTTGGCCGCACACAGATGCATTCACTGAAACTAGAGTATATTCTGTATGAAACACAAAATTCATACACGTTGACAGCTATTATTCCACTAAAGATGGATGTGTTGGGCCATTGGAGCAAATAAAACAGCAACACATTATATTTCTATTCTCTGGACTACATCCTGCTGAAAATCTAGTAGGCCCATTTTCCTGCTACAAGAGAGATCCAGTGGGAGTTTGAGAATAAATTTATGATGCCGTTGAGAGGACACAATGCAGAGCTATGAACAGACAACTTTTTAAATAACCAAACTGCCAGGTTAATATCCGATAACGTGGAGACTGCCGCAGTAACAAACAAATACCTGTCTAACCATATTCCAGGAACTTACAAGCAACAATAGTACATAATTCAAGTTTTTGACACTCTAACTTCATGATAAAAAAGAAAAATAACAAAATACAGTTAAATTCCGTTACAACAAATAGGTCCAGACTGACCAAATATGTATGTAATAACAGAAATTAGCTATATAGAGTGCAAACAATAAAAGAATAAATATTAAGAATTTTGAAAATAGTTATTAAATAGGGAAATTTGTTATACAAATATTTGCTATACAGAGATTCCACTTTACTATTATTAGGAAACAATTTTTTAAGGGACTAGTGAACTGAGAAAGAAGAGTTAAACATCTGAAAGAGTAATGCATTTTTTTCCCTCATACCTGGGCAGGTGAATCTCTGCAGTGTTTACCTCCCCATGGTCCTCGATAAGGGTCAGGATTCATTGAATGATGAAAACCAAAACCTGTTGGGCTATTGTATCGCCAAGTTGATAGGGCAGTCACTCCCATTAAGTAAGGACTAGCACCATGGTATCCATTTCTGAAGTATAGAAACACCAAAACACTGTTTGAAGCAGCACTATTATCATGCATGTTTTTTTCATCTTCATGAGTGGTAACACTGCTACTTTTGTGCGTTCTCAAACTCCTGCAGATTAGCCAGAAGTAGTCTGGAGAATAGAATATATTTTGTCATGGTTTACAGCTTTGCTGCGATGTCTGCACATTCTGTCCTGTCACATTTGGCCTCATCATGCCTTCTAGGTCAATTTGACCTTACATAAGATGGAACAACTAACTACATTGCATAACCTTCTTAGTCAATTCCTATGACATGCTTTGAAGGTAAACAGTGTTGCTATTCTTTTCTCCTCTTTTGCACATTGGCAACACATGGGTGATCTTTAAATACAAGTGACAATTCACTTACATTCAGCAATATATACAAGTATCCATTCTCTGACAATTATCTTCATATACAAGTATCCATTCTCTGACATTTATCTTCATATACAAGTATCCATTCTCTGACATTTATCTTCATATACAAGTATCCATTCTCTGACATTTATCTTCATATACAAGTATCCATTCTCTGACATTTATCTTCATATACAAGTATCCATTCTCTGACATTTATCTTCATATACAAGTATCCATTCTCTGACATTTATCTTCATATACAAGTATCCATTCTCTGACATTTATCTTCATATATAAGTATCCATTCTCTGACATTTCTCTTCATATATAAGTATCCATTCTCTGACATTTATCTTCATATATTAAGTATCCATTCTCTGACATTTATCTTCATATATAAGTATCCATTCTCTGACATTTATCTTCATATATTAAGTATCCATTCTCTGACATTTATCTTCATATATAAGTATCCATTCTCTGACATTTATCTTCATATATTAAGTATCCATTCTCTGACATTTATCTTCATATATAAGTATCCATTCTCTGACATTTCTCTTCATATATAAGTATCCATTCTCTGACATTTATCTTCATATATTAAGTATCCATTCTCTGACATTTATCTTCATATATAAGTATCCATTCTCTGACATTTATCTTCATATATAAGTATCCATTCTCTGACATTTATCTTCATATATAAGTATCCATTCTCTGACATTTATCTTCATATATAAGTATCCATTCTCTGACATTTATCTTCATATATAGTATCCATTCTCTGACATTTATCTTCATATATAAGTATCCATTCTCTAATATTTATCTTCATATACAAGTATCCATTCTCTGACATTTATCTTCAGATACAGGTATCAAATTAACTATTCTCTGTTGTTTTCTGAGCCGTGACTCACCGAAGAGAAATACCTTCAAAGACACCGGTGTACATTCTGGACATCAATACTGCCAGGTCATTAGCTTCAGATCCAGAGTTGGTGAGATACACAACCTAAGCAATTTGATATATGTAGAATAGGTCAAGAACATCAAATGGTACATCACATACATAAGTAAGAGAAGACAAAGGCATCAACATCATGTGATGGCAGGAGGTGGAAAATTATAACCTCATTTTAGTAAGGAACATTTATTATTCTGGTTTATATTCTATACCAGCTCAGTGGTAGAGTATCTAGTGGGACTGTCTTAAAAGTAAAACGGAGTTGAACTTTATACATTGTTCTGTCCCTTACTGCAGATATATGTAATCTCGAAGTTTCGATACATCAAAATGTTACCCATGAGATTCATCAAATATTCATTGAAAATTACAAAACATAAGTGATTTGAAAGCAGATTATTTACATTGCACTTGTGATATGATTGCATTTATTAGACTTTATCTACTGTCGTTTCTGTTTTTTCTGTAAGATATTGTAGGATTAAGTGACAAATGTTTTTTAGGATGCGGCACCTATAATACCTTGATGTGCAGTAATATTGTGATGTCTCAGAACATTGGATAACACCTTCAATCAACCGCCTTCTTGGTCTAGCTTTGCCTAATGTTGTTTCCGTTATCATACCGTATGCTTTTACTGATGACCAATATGAGTTAATTCTTATTAAGTGGCTGAACCATTTCAGTGTTTTTCAATATACAATAGAAATCCAATTATCCAAATTAATCCGGGATCGGGCCGATTCGGATAATCGAAAATTCAGATAATTGGATACAGCTCAGGAATGAAGCAAAACAGTGTACATACATACAATCATACATTGAAATGAATGGAATTTTACTGATAAAAGTACAGTAATATGTAAGCAACTATGTATTGCAAATAAATTACATAGTAATGACACATGCGCACTGCTCCGGGATCTTTCTACCGCGTCCGCTAACGCTCTCGCTCTAAAATTATTTCACCCAAATTCGATTCAGATAATTGGGAATTTGGTTAATTGGGATTTGGATAAACGGATTTCTACTGTATTTGACCACAAACTTTGTTCCAACAGTTCATGTAATCTCTTAATTGCTCATAAAATCTCTTCTTGTTTTGTTTGCTGTTTCTTAGATATCTCATTTCACTTGTATTAACTCCAGGGACAAGGGGCAAAACCAATAAATAGGGGAAAATGACAAATAGGTTTTTATTCAAATCTAAAAAAGAACAGATTGGAACCACAAACCTTTAAGTTGCCAGGTAGTTTTTCTACCAGTTTATCTGCATATTCATGAATCTTGGGGTGTAGATAAATGTTTGTTGTATGCCACAGTTTCTTCATCTGCTTCTCTGCTGCAGCAACAACTGTCCTGGATGACATAACAATTTATAATCATACAAAAGTTCTAAATTATGAATACTAATATTAGGAAGTAAGGAGGAATTATTGACAACATCTGAAGATTTTAGATGAGATATGAATCAAGTCTGGTCAGTGAACAGAAATTCACCTTATAATTGGAACTAAAATTTTTTCCAAATTTAGTCAATATGCATACTTAAAAATAATGTTATTTTATTCAAAACAGCTAACAAATATATTCCCAAATCACTATAAATAAGGAATATATATCGAGACACAGACAATAACACATAAAATGCAGAGGTATATAAAATCCTAGAAGACCACAAACATTAAAAAAAACACAGACCATTAGGTCTTCGTGCTACATAGACATTAGGCCTTTGTGATATAAGGCAAAAAATATAATTTAGGCAAGAGGGTTGGCTAAATTCAGAAAACATGTTGAGTCAACATGCAAGACGAATTTGGTTTCTTTATCTTCAGTGTTCATTCTCAAACTCCCACTAGATCACTTTTGTAGCAGAACCATGGACCTACTATATTTCCAGCAGGGTGTAGTCCAGAGAATGGAAAAGCATTGTGTCACCGTTTTATTTGAGCCAATGGCCCAACACATCCATCTTCTGCTGAGATTTTGATTTACCGGTAATATTATATTACCCACATGTTGCAATAGTGTGTAAATATGTTTTATTTTTTTACTAAACTCAAAATGGAATATATAAACTATGATATGCCTATACTGGGAAAAATCATACCCCACACACACACACACATACACACAAATGAAATTGAGTCATGTGACAATCAAAGTTAATTATATAACTGTGCTAATATCATCTACAGCAATGGAAGTATAAGAGCTGGACTATGCGTTAAAAGGATAGCACCAGAACCTCACCTGGAAAGATGATGGACATTTCTGAAGTTGTAGCATGACCATAGGATCATAGGCCTAACACAGAAGTTGTAGCTTGATTATAGGAACATATACCTAACACAGAAGTTGAGGTATAAAAAAAGTGTGATGAAATGGGAGTGACAAGGGAAATGGGGAAGAGGGGAAGAAGGGCACCCTCTCTTGAAAGATCAAAAGGATCCCCAACCAACACTGACTGTGCATCCAGCTTATTGATTCTGAAATGGCTGACAGATTACATATGAGAATGCCTATTATGAGATGATGCTGGTTCCTAATTAGAAGGTGTGACGCCTGACAGAATAGAGGGGTCGATATCCCTACTATCAAATCTGATAGTGCCGAAAGTGGATGTGCTAGATCTACATTACACAAATTGAACAGTAGCATAATGTACTTCACACTTCCCGGTGGAAATAACACGAACTTCACCATGATTAACCTAGAACAAACAAACTCTGATATTCTGTAGACACCTCCTCCCCCAATGTCATGTGATGAACAATTACTAATAATATTGGTAACTTTCACCACCAAAGTTCCAATTATGCAGAATCGCTGCAATTCATAAAATTCCAGATATATGTCTCAGAAATGATAAACCTAAGAAACATTGTAGAGGATTTAACTTCATTGTACTCAGATTTCCCATATGTACTCCATCACTCTCAATGAAGTGGTATGCCACCTGCTGAGTATCACTCATAGCATGTAACTGTAGTTTCAAGCACTAATTCCCAGGGATCTCCGAAAAAAATCCACCTTGTAAATAAGACATGAGCCAGGTTCTAACCTATGAATTTTTTAACACAAGGCAAACAGCTTAACCACTATGTTAGGGAAATCCCAGACCTGAGAAAAGTGGTTGGAACTACTAAAAGAGATATGGTTCACAATGAAACAATATCAGGAACTACTAAAAGAGATATGGTTCACAATGAAACAATATCAGAAACTACTAAAAGAGATAAGGACACAATGAAATGATATCAGAAATTGCTAAAAGAGATATGGTTCACAATGAAACAATAGCAGAAACTACTAAAAGAGATTTGGTTCACAATGAAATGATATCTGAAACTACAATTTCCCTACCCCCCCCCCCCCCCCCCCAACTACAGACCCAGATAGAACAGTCCTAGTTAATATTACTTGACCACCACTGCAGAATAGAAGAGATCGGATACAACAACAAGAATATGAATAAAAAAAGTAAGCCATACAGACCACCAGGATGACCACAGACAGAAGGGAGGACAACAGTACAAAGTATTTGAGGGACTGAGCACTGAAGTGTAACCTAACCAGGAAGAAATTAGATAATAAAATTGTCGAGCTTTCTCCCTTCCAAACCTTCTCAAAGTAGAATAGAAGAAACTAAATAATGCTATCAGCCTACTAAAACATGACTGTCAAGACAGAAGAGTGCATGCTAAGAAAGGAGTGGATCAAGCTTGTAGAAACTAGGTTGTCCTGAGTATACTGTCCTGGTCATGAAAGCAACAACAAAAAAGCAGACTACTTGACAGGAAATTCTGTGTCTGATGGCTAAGTTACTGATAGAGATAGAGTTTAACTAATAAAGGCTATTACAGATTAACAACATAATATATAATAAGGGCTATTACAGATTTGCAACACAATGAAGAAGAGAATGCTGGAAGTGATAATGTATATGCCCAAAAAGTTATTAACTGAAGTGGACCAGAGGTTAGGGAAGAAAGTGTGTCCTCTCTGGAATATACAGAAGATCGGATAATCAATAACCGACTGGAACTTTCTTCTTCTTCAGCGTTCATTCTCAAACACCCACTGAATTTCTCTTTTAGGAGGACATGATCCTACTAGATTTCCAGCAGGATGTAGTCCAGAAAATGGAAATGCGTAATGTTGCCATTTTATATAGACCAATGGCCCAACAGATCTGTTTTCAGTGGACTGGGACTTTAAGTGTGCATACTCCTGGGTGACTGCTGGAACAGAGAGTGGAGCACTTATGAGAATGTCCCCTGTGCTATGGTACTAGTTTCTAATCAAAATTATGTAATCATAATAAATGTGTGAGATACTTACGGATGACAATGACCAACACTGACAGTAACAATACCGGCAAATAGATCTAGGTATCGTTTGCCGCTGGTGTCCCACAGATATTGCATATGTCCCTGATGAACATATACTGGTTCCTTGTAGTATGTCACCAGTCCAGGGGACAGTTTGGTTTTACGGATGTTAATAGCAGTTTGAAGGTCCGGGCCCTGAAAAGAAATCAAATATACCCAAAATAAATGTTATTTACACTTATTCAAGGTTTAGGCTTATATATATATATATATATATATATATATATAGATAGGCCTTTATATTTTCAGATAAACATGTGTAAGAGAGAAGATAAGGGTAAAGGGGAGGATAATTAATCTCAATCTATCTATTGTCTTTCCCTCATTTTGCTGTAAGGCATTGCAAAAATTAAATGACGCTCTATTTTCAGGTTTTGGCACATTTGGTCGCTTGATGTGTATAAATATTGTGATGTCTCAGAATCCAATGCTTTCAATCCACCTTCTTCTTGGTCTTCCTCTGTATCTGGTTATTTCCATTTTCATGTTGTATAACACAATGCTATTAACCTGCAGCAACCTGCCACAGCATATCACATATTTCCTGTTCCAATAGCAACCCAACAGCGACATATGTCACATTCCAATTAGCCATTTGTTGTCACGGTAAACGGTCTCATATGATCTTTTTCTATCATATTTTTAATAACTATTTGCTGATTGTCCCCTAATTTTTTAGCAGTAATTGAAAGACCAGTACATTATATTTAGTCTATTATTGTTAGGAAGCCACCAATGTTTATTTCATTTTAGAAGACCATTGTTCGTGTAGGCCTATTTTTCTTGGATGCTGATTTGATCGAAGGAGATTTTGAAAGCTTTATATTTAGTGTGTTAGTTACTGTAGATCAAGGTAAAGTAATGGAAATGTTGATAATATATAATAATAATAATAATAATGTAAATTGTGTCAATAGTCTGGGTTTACTGGCTATCATCATCCTTGGCTCCATGAGTGGACTAGGTCTATCAGGAAACTGTAAGTCGTTTATGTTTGTATGTTTTTGTTATTGTCCATGTTGGTAGTCCCACTGACACATACAAACAAACAACACCACCACTTTATCTTTATTGTCTCTGAATTTGAAATAAATAACTCAATAAATTAAAAAAGTTAGGCCCTACACCAAAAAAAGCAAACACATGCAGAAAAACCAGAAATCATAAAAAAAATGGCCAGGTGTCGGAGGAAGTATGCATTATTTTTCTCTGGGTTAATAAATATGGATCCCGGTAATTAATATTAAATATGGTTTTGGCAAAAGTCTGCTCTAGGCCATGACATAGATGTAGAAGAAAACTGTTCAGTTAGTGTGATACTAAGAATGGACCTTCACTCATAAGAGATGTAAAACTGGAAGGTGGACTAAGAGGCAAGATGTTGTTGTCAGATATTTGGTGTTCACCAAATTAGGTCAGAGAAACCCATAATCTAGTATACAGTATAAAGATAGGTAACTTGTTCCAGGCTGATCAGCAGTTTGATCAGGGGGAGATAAGGTTGTTCTATGCCCAGATCACAAGAGGTACGAAGTCATGGTAACATTAGGATATAGAAACCATGCTGATTCCTGGCAGAAGTCAAGACTCCACGCTTTCTCATCAAAATTCTCTGAATTTCAAAAGTAGATTTAACAAATGGTCATCATCACTTGTGATGGATGAACAAAGAACCCACTGATGGTGGCCGACTCCCTCTTCAACTTAGCAGATGATGTTCATTGAAGTGTACATTCATGAGAATTGTTGTGTGATATCTGCCATGACAGTGCCTCTGTTACTGCTTCTATCTCCATTTCAAGACTGCTCAAACTGTGACTAATGTCTTACCTCATGTTTAGAAGGTTTAAAATCACAAGGAGGCATCTCAGGAAGTCCATTGCAAACAGCAGTTGCTGCAGCCGTGCTCTTGGAATGATAAACACTTGTGTCTTCATTAGTAAAGCAGAAAAAAACATGTCCATGTTTCAAATTACATTAAATAAATAAAGTGGAATCCTATTATAACAAATTTGTTCAGACTGTGATGATATGTGTATGTAATAACCAAAATTCTTTAAATACAGTTACAACTAAATTCCATTATAACAACTTAGGAAATATTTACGTAATAACAGAAATTCACTATATACTTTATTCATAATATAGAATAAAAATAATTGGTGATTTTACTAGTTGTTAAATAGGAAAATTTGTTATAAAGCGATCACACTGTATAGGCCCTATTGTGGGTAACACCCCTCCCCCCTCCCAATTATTGTCTGCGAAAACATAGGTCCACTTTTCTCATTAAACAAAAGGGATTACCAAATAAAAATGGGCAACTGAACTTTTCTAATTGATTCCACCCAAAGCAACTCCTGTAAGTTGAGAACTGCTTTGTCTTTAGACAAACCAACTCGTATGAGTTTCTTTGTATGTGACATTTATTTTGTAATTTTCGCTATTTATATCAACATAATGATGGTTCCGATAAAAAGTGTAATATGTTCACATTGCTTCTGTCATGATTTTGATGTGTTATTATATCAATTTTGTAAGCTATTGATAAGTTTTGAACACAGAGGTATTTGATACCATTTTTTCTTATATTTTGTATACATATTTTCGAGCACACTTATTTTGTGAAAGTATAACTATTTTATTTACTTTGATCGCATGCATTAATTATGGAAATCCAACCTTGATAATTACTAGAAACTGGTATTGAGCCTCGTGTTTGCAAATTCTGTCATTTGTACAAAAAATCAGATAAAAAATTGTGATCAAAATTATAGATCTACTTTCAAAATTCAATGATCCATATGGATTTTTGTGTGAATAAATACGTGATTGAAGCACTATGCCTATATACTATACATTTTTGTTTTATTAATTAGATTATCTGCAAAACTTATACAATTTGAGTGGAAGTTATTGCTTTGGAAATTTGGTAAGTTCAAATTTCATGTCTGAAATAATTTGTATTTTTAATTTGTACATTGTAGGCCTATTTTTTTTATAAAATCAATTTTTAAATAATAACAGTAAACCTTTTTAAAAATGAACTTGTGATAGCCACATTCACTGTCCACTACTGTTTCAAAATAGATATACTACATTATTATATAAATATATTTAGAAGTACTATTTCTTGTTTCCGTGATGGATGTGCAATACAACAAAATCTAACAAAATGTAATTTCGTTCATCACTAAAATTATTCTGGAGCGAATCAGTTACTTTAACCCTTCCTCCCCCCCCCTACTCAAGACATATCTATGATCCAGAGAGGAACATCAAGCTAGACAAGAACTCCTCTCATCATGTCAATCTATTTCAATGTATAAAACCAGGTCCGTGCTGTGATACAGAGAGACGGCCGCATCAAGTAGCACCAATAAAAATACATTGAAGGGGCAGCATTTAGAAGAAAAACCTTGTAAAGGGGGGGGGCAGAATTTCAAAGATTTGCATCATACTGAGAAAATTTACCGCACAGTCCTGTACAGGACTATAGGGCCTATCAATCTAGACAAGAACTCTCACAATGTCCATCTATTTCAATGTATAGAACATTATTATCCATCAAGTTAGAGAGAGACTGATCCTCCCATGTCCATCCATTCAAAACAGTTTATATAGAAAACCTTTCAAACTCAGAAAATATATAGATTTTACAAACTGGCATGAGATGAACAAGAGTGAAAACTCACAGTTCTGGAATAAAAGTGAAAACTCTCAAATCTGGAACTAACTGGCATGAACTGTACAAGAGTGAAAACTCAGTTCTGGAACTAACTGGCATGAGCTGTACAATAGTGAAAACTCACAGTTCTGGAACTAGAGTGAAAACTCTCAATTCTGGAACTAACTGGCATGAACTGAACAAGAGTGAAAACTCACAGTTCTGGGTAGAAGAAAAAAAGGAATTCATTATCTTAAGACTAATATTCTATTAGAAACTAAGCCATTAAAATACATATAGTGGAATCTCATGATAACAACTTGGTCCGAGCCGAGAAAATATGTCAGCTCTATGTAATAACAAAAAGATACTATATAGGCTACATAATTTAGGCCACAAAATTAGAGATGGGAATAAATGAAACACAAACCGGATTCAGATCGGGTTGAGGAAAAACAGATCCGATTCTTAACTTCGAGGCATATCATAGAAAAGTGTAGAGAATTGACCTGCACATGTGCTTCATAGATTACTCAAAAGCGTTTAAATGCATTCAACACCAGAAACTATGGGAGATAATGAACAGCATAGGGACATCTGATTCATCTAATAGAAGAGCTTAACCAAGATCAAAAGGCTGCAGTGAAGTTAGAGGATGATCTCAGAGTGACTTGAGATAGAGAGTGGAGTAAGGCAGGGATGCATACTCTCCCATACCTGTTCAACATCTACACAGAAAATATAATGAGGAATGTGAGAGAAGACATACACAACGCTGACTACCATGCTTTAAACATCTGTGTTTTGAAATGCCTGAACTAGGCTACACAGACTACACTGTGCTTCTTTCAAATGATATAAAGGGATTAGAACAACTAATCAAAAACACATTGAAATACAGAGAATCACAAAACTTATATTTAAACATGGAAAAAAAACAAAAATCATGTCAACAGATATAACAACACAACAATCAAAAAAGACAATACCGAGATAGAATGTGTGGATAAATATGAATACTTAGGAGCAAACATCAATGGTGCAGGAGACTGTGTGACAGAAAAGGAAGAGATTGGCAATGGCATATTGTAAAATAACACGGTTCAAAAACAAAATAGAAATTAAACTGTTAATGCTGAGAACTTGTATTTTTCATGTTGGAACATGTGGCTGTGAAACAAGGAACCTAAGTAAAACAGCTGCAAAGAAGATCAATGCCTTTGACATTAAATGCTACAGAAAGATACTTAGAATATCATGGAAGGAACAAAATTGAAACTCAGATATTATAAACACATTGACGATTCCAGTGTGTTGGTTACTAAACACAATAACAAAATGAAAACTACACCTGTTTGGTCATATAAAGAGACACAACTGTTTAGAAAGACAAATAATGGAGGGAAGAGTACCTGGGAAGAGGAGGAGAGGAAGACCAAGAAGATGATGGACTGACGACATTAAAGAACATGAATACATTGTTGGAAAAAGCAAATGTGTTATAAAATAATGCACTACAGGGGATTCCACTGCATTGCAATAGTAATGTATGTTAGTGTAACAGCTGCAATAGTAACGTATGTTAGTGTACAGCTGCAATAGTAACGTATGTTAGTGTACAGCTGCAATAGTAACGTATGTTAGTATAACAGCTGCAATAGTAATGTATGTTAGTGTAACAGCTGCCATCGCAAGAATTGTCATGGCTTGGAGTGCAGTCAACTGTGATGGATCGCGTAATGTGCGATCCTGGTCATCAGTGCGTAAGTGTACTTGTACTGCTTGATAGACAGGCTTTTATTTCGTGTGAGCAAACACGTTACATCGAGTTTATTTAAATTATTATTAACTTCAGTGTCATAATTCATTGCAATTTTGTTGCTCTGAAATCTTGCAGTTCTAAAGTTGTGTATTAATTACATAGGAGATATGCCTACTGTCTCTTATCAGTGTAGAAGATTAGCGAAGTTGAAGAGATGGGTAGAGCAGAAAGTTCAGAAACTTAAAAAGCTAAGCAACTAGTAGTTGCAAGCATTATTACAATGCGGCCATAACATTTATTAGTTGAAATGTCATTACCTTTGAGAACTTTGAACAGATCTTTTGTAAAGCGTTTGTACATTGTTCAAGATGTGTAATGGTCACTACAACGTGGAATATATCGGTCAGCCTGGTAACCAGCTGTTTTGTCTGTAGAACCCAGCCTACAGATAAGATTTCTTAATTATACCTGAGCACGAAAGGTTATAGGTCATAGCAGGCAGAGTTCACGCAGTGACTATAACAATGGCTGTGACAAATGAAATATGCTGTTTTCGTTTTGATATAGGCCTAAGATCCTACCGTCGAGTGAATATGTCTATCTTTATTGTCTGTGAACATGTGTACGTACATCTAGATACGTTAACAAATGAAAAACTAC
The DNA here is from genome assembly GCA_034231615.1 of Meghimatium bilineatum. NCBI lineage: Eukaryota > Metazoa > Mollusca > Gastropoda > Stylommatophora > Philomycidae > Meghimatium > Meghimatium bilineatum. The sequence continues at coordinate 48,519,829 of CM067308.1, forward strand.
GGCACCAGAGTTAAGGGTAGGCTATTTCCTTCGGGTTATGATCATGTTCAAGTTGTCCCTGACGTTGTTTATCCATCTTGTTCGTGGTTTCCTCTGTCTTTGTACCATGACTTTATGAGAGACTAATGAAACCACTTTGTGCTGATTTATGGGAGACTAATATAAGAAACCACTTTTTGCTGCTTTTATGAGAGACTAATATAAGAAACCACTTTGTGCTGATTTATGGGAGACTAATATAAGAAACCACTTCATTTTGCTACTTTATGAAAGACTAATAAAGAAACCACTTTGTGTTGATTTATGAGAGACTAATATAAGAAACCACTTTTTGCTGCTTTTATGAGAGACTAATATAAGAAACCACTTTGTGCTGCTTTTATGAGAGACTAATATAAGAAACCACTTTGTGCTGCTTTTATGAGAGACTAATATAAGAAACCACTTTGTGCTGATTTTATGAGAGACTAATATAAGAAACCACTTCTTTGTGCTACTTTATGAGAGACTAATATAAGAAACCACTTCTTTGTGCTGATTTATGAGAGACTAATATAAGAAACCACTTCTTTGTGCTACTTTATGAGAGACTAATATAAGAAACCATTTTGTGTTGATTAATGGGAGACTAATATAAGAAACCACTTTTTGCTGCTTTTATGAGAGACTAATATAAGAAACCACTTTGTGCTGATTTATGGGAGACTAATATAAGAAACCACTTCTTTTTGCTACTTTATGAAAGACTAATAAAGAAACCACTTTGTGTTGATTTATGAGAGACTAATATAAGAAACCACTTTTTGCTGCTTTTATGAGAGACTAATATAAGAAACCACTTTGTGCTGCTTTTATGAGAGACTAATATAAGAAACCACTTTGTGCTGCTTTTATGAGAGACTAATATAAGAAACCACTTTGTGCTGATTTTATGAGAGACTAATATAAGAAACCACTTCTTTGTGCTACTTTATGAGAGACTAATATAAGAAACCACTTCTTTGTGCTGATTTATGAGAGACTAATATAAGTAACCACTTCTTTGTGCTACTTTATGAGAGACTAATATAAGAAACCATTTTGTGCTGATTTATGGGAGACTAATATAAGAAACCACTTTTTGCTGCTTTTATGAGAGACTAATATAAGAAACCACTTTGTGCTGCTTTTATGAGAGACTAATATAAGAAACCACTTTGTGCTGATTTTATGAGTGACTAATATAAGAAACCACTTCTTTGTGCTACTTTATGAGAGACTAATATAAGAAACCACTTCTTTGTGCTACTTTATGAGAGACTAATATAAGAAACAACTTCTTTGTGCCGATTTATGAGAGACTAATATAAGAAACCACTTCTTTTTGCTACTTTATGAGAGACTAATAAAGAAACCACTTTGTGTTGATTTATGAGAGACTAATATAAGAAACCACTTCTTTTTGCTGCTTTTATGAGAGACTAATATAAGAAACCACTTTGTGCTGCTTTTATGAGAGACTAATATAAGAAACCACTTCTTTGTGCTACTTTATGAGATACTAATATAAGAAACCACTTCTTTGTGCTGCTTTATGAGATACTAATATAAGAAACCACTTCTTTGTGCTACTTTATAAGATACTAATATAAGAAACCACTTCTTTGTGCTGATTTATGAGAGACTAATATAAGAAACCACTTCTTTGTGCTACTTTATGAGATACTAATATAAGAAACCACTTCTTTGTGCTGCTTTATGAGAGACTAATATAAGAAACCACTTCTTTGTGCTGATTTATGAGAGACTAATATAAGAAACCACTTCTTTGTGCTACTTTATGAGATACTAATATAAGAAACCACTTCTTTGTGCTACTTTATGAGATACTAATATAAGAAACCACCTCTGATATCTTCTAGTAAAAATACGGCCACCTGAAGACCATTTGAAATGACGTCTGTTTGTTTTTAAGTTGTGACATGTTCATCACACAGTGTGAGTAAACCACAGTCTAGCCTTCTTAAAATGCTACTTTCTAACAAAAATTCAGAGTTATAACGACACTCAAATTAGAGAGACAGAGAGGGGGAGAAAGATAGAAAGGGCGAGAGAGAAGTTTCATGTAACAAATAGTATTCAACTCTCAGCCTTAGCTTCGAAATGTCTAACTTTGTTATGAATCGATGACATGGTATCTTCTTCTTCTTCTTCGTCAGCGTTCATTCTTAAACTTGCACCGGATCTCTCTTGTAGCAGGAAAATGGTCCAACTAAATTTCCAGCAGGAGGTAGTCCAGAAAATGGAAATGCGTTGTGTCGCCTTTTTATTTGCACCAAAGGCTCGACACATTCGTCTTCGGCGGGATATGGTATCTATGCCAGTAGTTCTCAACGTAGATCATATGGCCCACCCCCCCCCTTCCCGGGCCAAAGAAATATTGGACGGTGAGCTACGGATACATTTTTTAAATTGGAGATCAGAGACCCATCCAGGGTAACCATTGGAAAGTGACATTATGATTAAGGATTATGGCAATTTAAAAAAATAACGCCTTGGTGACTTGAAGGGCCACATACACGTCTTTGGTACAGGGAAGCGGGGTTTATTTAAATAAAGGGTCATTCAACTATTTTTCTAGTGCAATTTCCCAATTTCACTGTTCCATGTGAAAGTTAACGGCCTCTTTGCAAAAATCATTGTTATGGAGTGGGGGGGGGGAGAACCACCTTCTGGCTAACTTCCTAGTGTTAAAGAGTTACGGGCAGAGCACCTGAGCGGAGGAGGAAAGGCAGACCCAGAAGTCGATGGATTGACGACATTAAAGATAACACGAATACGTCGTTGGAAAATTCAAGCCGCATCGATCAAGTTCGATAAGTGTTCAAGGAGTTCATTGGGAAGATATCGTTGTGGAGAGAATACGTCACATGACAGACTAAAGAGTTATATTCTAGCTAACTTCCTACGCATGTGGTTGCATCTGTGGGTCTCACCAATGGCCCACTAGACAAACCACCCATGCAACAGAAAACCTTAGTAGATGACAATGACATGCCGTTATATTGAGGTTATCTTCTTATAGAAGCTTCATGGCACATCATCTATACAATTATGCTTTTATTTTATTGTTTAAATGTGTTTCATGTTTACTTGAATATATGTATGCACCCTCTGTGGTTGGGAGGGAGCCAGAGATGTACTGTGCAGCACTGGGGAGGAGGAAACTGACAGCACTGTTTTTTCCTATGGCTGAGACCCATCATAGAGGCACAGTGACTCAGGACGTAACAATCCTTTATACTTGAACATTTGGTTGCATGCCTAGAGCAATAGAGAAGTTCGGCATAACCAGTAGTCAATTGGTGGTGGGGAATGAGCATTGTGAACCCTATCTTGACTGCAGTGGCCTGGAGCAGTGCATAGGTTGAAACTTACTTTCCTGGAGGTGTGATAGTTATTTTCTGGCTCTTGCCCGGGGTGGGCCGAAAATCCACAGACTCCCCAGAAATATAATGCCATTTAATGGCATTCGGTCAAAGGGCATGAGCCCATGGACCGCTGGATCAGCAACCAACCAGTTAACTTCCTATTACTAAAGAGTTACGCTCTGGATAATCTCATATTACTAAAGAGTTATGTTCTGAAATAACCACCTTCTGGTTAACTTCCCAGTGCTAAAGATTATATCTATCTATCTATACGCCGTGCCGTTGTTTGTCTTGTGGCGTCAGGGGTGAAGAGTTCTCTAGAAATGGCCTTCTTGTGTGCTTTTTGTGAGCTTGTTCTTGCGCTTCTTTGATTTCTGTGTTTTATCTTGTACATGGTCTGTCTCTGGCTTTATAGCCATGATATCTATGTGTCATGGCGTTTGTGGCATGCTATCTGTTGGTAGTCTGGAAGCGTGTGAAAACTACTTGATCTGTTATCGTTTGATGTGTTCCAATACTGGTATTGTTTTGGTTATCTATCTGATGTTGTCGTTTCTAATTCTCTTAGTGGCACTCCGAGTATTCTTTATAGACACGTCATTTCCGCTGTAAATATTTTTCTTTTGTCTTGTGCTGAGGAGTTGTTATATAACTAAAGTGTTGTGTTCTGAAATAACCAACGTCTGGCTAACTTCCCAGTACTAAAGAGATATGTTGGGAACTAACCAACTTCTGGCTAACTTCCCAGTACTAAAGAGTTATGTTGTGAACTAACCAACTTCTGGCTAACTTCCCAGTACTAAAGAGATATGTTGTGAACTAACCAACTTCTGGCTAACTTCCCAGTTCTAAAGAGTTATGTTGTGAACTAACCAACTTCTGGCTAACTTCTCAGTACTAAAGAGGTATGTTGTGAACTAACCAACCTCTGGCTAACTTCTCAGTACTAAAGAGTTATGTTGTGAAATAACCAACTTCTGGCTAACTTCCCAGTACTAAAGAGTTATGTTGTGGCTAACTTACTAGTACTATAGTGTTATATTGTGGATAACTATCTAATACTAAAGTGTTATATTGTGGATAACTTTCTAGTACTAAAGAGTTATGTTGTGGCAAACTTTCTAGTACTAAAGAGTTATTTTGGGGCTAACTTTCTAGTACTAAAGAGTTATTTTGGGGCTAACTTTCTAGTACTAAAGAGTTATTTTGGGGCTAACTTTCTAGTACTAAAGAGTTATGTTGTGGCTAACTATCTAGTACTAAAGAGTTATGTTGTGACTAACTTTCTAGTACTAAAGAGTTATGTTATGAAAGGTATATACAAGTTGACTACGAAGCCCTAAAATTGCAGCCTATCTCGTGGTTTATATTACCGATATTCTGTCCGCAGGGACGAGAACAGAATATACATAACAAGTCTGTGAGATGTGTATGCCTTTCTTCTGCGTCGTTTTTCCCATCGCACATCCCTAAGGGACCTCTTATACGATTGGATTTCACGGTGCAGCACATTGCTTCATGCTGCTTGATCAAATCCCATTTCTTCTAAAGAATGTGCGTTAATAATAGCATCGTTCAATGCTATTTTATAGATGTAGTATATTTTAGTTTTAGTCTTTCCTTTTGCCGTCTAACAGACGAGAGCTCATCAAAGATAAATATGCTATCTTGAATATGATACGATATATATATATATTGCGTCTGAAAATGTTGGTCGTCAAACTTCACTTTTTAGTGCAAGCTATCTTCAATGCACACCGGACAACTCCGTACATAATCCGATCTCCGTTGCAATAAATCCAGCAGAGTATAGCTTCAGTTCGCGGTTGATTTATTATTCTCTTCATATAGACATATCAATTGTGTGTTCCTCTATCATAAATGATGATGACCCATTTTTTACACCCTCTTTTGAAAATTCCGTTTGAATTATGTCCATGCCTAATAGTTCGTATATGGCTAATTCGATCTGTAAATGTCATAGGACAGTTCGGGCGTGGAATGACCACTATAGACGGATTTTGGTATATCCGTGACTTTCTAGCTACTCTCCGCATTGAGCTGCTGCATTTCTCCTCTATTCACAACACGATGCGTTCTTTTTTACTGCTTGCCAGATTTTCTCCAGGAGCTTGCTAATTGTATTTTGCATGGTACTGATTCGGTATCCACTGATGTGTGCAATATTATTTGATCTTCGCTGGTGATATTGATCTTATAGCTGGGCCAAAACAGGAATTTCAAGAGTTAAAAGCAAATAGGGAAAAAGTTACTAGCAAGTGTCAAATGGGAATCCACACAGAAAAGAGCAAAGTCTTGATTAACAGCAGAGACACAGAAGAACAGACCAACATCATGATGAATATAAACTTGAGATGAATACTTTCAAATATCTCGGATCTATCATATGCAGCGATGTAAAATGCATAATAGTATTAAAGAGAAGGATGGAGATGGCTTTAGCTTCTATGTCAAGGCTAAACTTGATTTGTAAAAGCAACATCAGTGTTAGAGTGAAATCAAAATTTATATCTCACTAGTGTTTTCTATTGTGCTGTATGGTCGTGATAGAGTTGGAGACATGGAGAGACGATTGTATGCTTTAGAATACAAATGTTACAGACGAATTCTACGAAGCTCATATAAAGAGCATAAAACAAATGTGTGTATAAGAAATAAAATAGAGATGTATACAGGTCCACAAGAACCATTGCGTTCAATAGTGCAACGACAAAAACTTGCATGGTTTGGACATACATACTGACATAATTTCTTTCAAAAACAATACTGTATAGCACAGTCCAAGGTGGAAGATGCAGTGAAGGCCAAATAAAAGCATGGACAGACAACATCAAGGACTGGACAAGACACTACTTTTTCTCACTCATCCACATCGTTGAAGACAGAAACCGCCGAGGACACTGTGTGCTGAAGCACCCAATGTGGTACCCATACAACTCAGACTGGTTACGGGATTATAGAACACTATAGGAAATACAAATTAAATATCTGTGTTACTGAAACGGATTAAAGGATTTCCATATTTACACTTTACGTAGAACTATTATAAGGGAACGTTTCACCATCCGTATCAGAAACAATGAAGATCTAAAGCAAATTGCAATGCAACGAGGGACACGGAAATCTATGACATCCGCCCTATGTGCCGTCTTTGGCCCTAGAGGAATAATTAACTAACTAATAGGAAGTGAGCAGAGTTTTTGTTGGGTTTCTTCGGCGGTAGTAAAAAACTGTGAACCACTCCTCCATGATAATATCAATTTGCAGGCTTGCATTTAATTCTCCAGTTTTCTCAAAATTCCACGTATCTCAATAACTACTTAATATCTCATCCACTATTTGGGTGCAAACTTAAATATTTTAGGCAATTGTGCTGCATAAATCAAGAAGAAAAAATTCAATAGCGACTTTAAAACGTGTACAAATGAAATGTTTTGGACAAGGCACTAACTGTAACGCTAATTTACTCCTGTTTAGAGCAAGCATATTTCAAGTATAAATAACCAAATGGCCAGAGGGTGTCCGACAAAGTGGATGGTGCCGCAGTAACCTAATGAACAAATAGTAATGCAAAATGATGTAAAAAGGTTACTAAAACACTTACCTAGCCTATTAATAAAAATATATTTTTAAGAAAAAAAACAAAAAACATACAATAAAACTAAACAGGACAATTCTCAACGTATCGGCTCAAATTGAACCTTTTTCAAGAGACAAACAACAGAAAACGACAAAATAAAAAAATAAATAGATGTCTATATTTCATCAAGCCCTCGTCTCCATAATAGAAAACACCCGCTTTACTCGTATCGATCGACAATATGGATTTTCTTGCATGCGTGCCGTACTGAACTGCCACTCTGACCTCATCTCTGATTTATCCTCATCATTAGAATCACTCCGTCTACGCCTATTAACTCTCACATCAAACGTTTTCCCTGTCTACTTTCTCGTACGCTTCATCATCCATTGCCTTAATAGCCGGTTATACACTTTTCTTAACTCTTCCCATTCTCGTAAATTCTCATCCCTATTTCCTTCATCTTATTCCCCCACCTATCAACCGATCAATTTTCATCCACCTTCTACATCTCCACCTACTACTAATCCTTCCGGCACTCCTGAACCCCTCTCCTTAGATCTACCAACTAATCATCATCCTTTAGTACGTTGTATACCGCCTGATCTCCCCTTATCTGCTGATGAAATATCCGTTCTCAGCAAAGGTCTTACCTTTATCCCGCTCCGCCCCAGCTGTGATCGCTATTCCTTGGAATGTGATGTCAATCGATTTTACCGTATTCTTCGTCTTAAACAACACTTTTATTACCACCCTTCGTCCTCTGAACCGGTTTCACTTGATGACCCTTTCTCCTCTTACCATCATCACAAACATGATTGGACCCCCCCTTCTTCTCCTGAAACCAAAACACTTGATGCCTACATTGACTTTACCCTTCATGCTATACAACAGTTACGTTTTCCTAAACTACGTCGCTCTAATCTCACTAGATCAGAGTCACGGGCGCTCTCCAAACTTCGCTCACGTGATGACATCGTGATTAAACCGGCTGATAAGGGTGGCACTGTAGTTGTGTGGCAGAAGGACCTATATATCAAAGAAGCCACGCGCCAGTTAGAGGACGTGGATTTCTATCGTCCATGTGCCAAGGATCCAATTTTAGCACATAATGATACAGTGGACAAAACTCTTAAACAACTTATTAACAGCAATCAACTCCCCGTTAGTGCCCTCAAACTTCGGATTATTAAAAGCAATCTGGGTTCTCCTGCTCTGTATTTACTACCTAAAATACATAAACCATCTAACCCAGGTAGACCAATTGTTTCCGCCTGTTCTTGTCCAACTGAATTAATTTCTGATTTCTTAGACAGTGTCTTCCAACCTCTTGTCGCATCTCTTCCATCTTACCTAAAGGACACTAACCATGCTCTATCCATCTTTTCCTCTATTGCTCTCGATCCTCTTCACACCTATCACATATTCCTTCTAGATGTTGTTTCCCTCTATACATGTATTCCTCATAATGATGGGCTTCTGGCGTTACAGTTCTTTCTTAACATCAATCCGCATAAGTCTATTGCTACTGCCGCTATTCTTCGACTGGCAGAATTAGTTCTCACCTTGAATTCTTTTGAATTCAATGGACACTTTTTTGATCAAATTAGCGGTGTAGCGATGGGTACTAAAATGGGACCTAGTTATGCCTGCCTATTTATGGGTCACCTTGAACATCTTATCTTTACCACTTTTCAGGGCCCTGTCCCTTCCATATTCCACCGCTACATAGACGATGGGTTTGGGGTTACTGATATTTCTCTTGATAACCTCAACCTTTTCATTGACTTTGTGAGTGGTTTCCATCCAGCTATTAAATTTACTTCTCTTATTTCCTCCACCTCTGTAAACTTCCTTGATATTTGTGTTTCCATAGGATCCACATCCCTTACCACTTCTATACATTATAAGCCTACGGCCTCTCATAGTTTTCTTCTTTATACATCATCTCACCCAAGGTCTTGTCGGCATGCCCTCCCTTTCTCTCAGCTGCTTCGTCTTCGTCGTCTCTGCCAAGACGATGTAGATTTTCAGGTTCAATCTCTTAAGATGCTGGATTTTTTTCGCCGTCGCTTATACCCTGATGATATTCTGTCATCAGCTTTACAACGTGTTCGTACTATTTCCCGCTCAGTGGCCCTCGTACCATCTATTAAACATACCTCTGATCGCCCAATACTGGCTATCACTTTTCATCCTCATAATATGCCGGCACTACGTATCCTATTACGACATTTCTCTATCCTCCAGTTAGATCCCATCTCCAGTCCTGCATTTCCCTCTCTTCCACTAGTCGCTTTTCGGAGGGACAGAAACCTTCGGGATCTCTTAGTTCATTCTCGTCTGCGCACTTCTGCAGGTCAACTAGGAACTGTCCCTTGTCATCGAAATTGTTTGACTTGCCCTTTTGTTATTCTCACTCCTATTTTACAGTTTCCTAAATCACACTTTGATATTCATGATTCTTTTTCATGTGTGTCCCGTAACTTAATATACTCTATCATATGTAAGCGTTGTGATATGAAGTATATTGGTGAGACTGGTAGACGTTTAGCTGATAGATTCGCCGAACATTTGAGAGATATCACGAATCATCGTGACTCCCCAGTGGCTAATCATTTTAACAGCCCGTCACATCATGGTAGCTCTGATGTCTCTGTAACCGGTTTGTTACGTTGTTATACCGGTGACCGGCAACGTCAGTCCTTGGAATATCGTCTCATTTGTCATATGGGAGTCTTGCAACCAAACGGAATGAACATTAATCACCGTTTTGTTTGAGTTACCCACCTTTTCTTTATACCCTCTACTCCCGTATTGCACTGATTCTTGTAATTATTTGTCTTTGTACACTTTCGTGAATAATTATTATTTTTGTGTTTGCCGTTCTTCTATATAATTCCTTTATGTCTTCTTTCGTTTGTGTATGTCAATATGTGATTATTTTGTACTCTGCCATTTTGTTGTTGTTAAATCATTTACATAATATGCATTTCGTTTTACATGGTTCTATGTATCCACACAATTACTTTGGGCCACACATTTGTATGTATACATATGCAGTTGTTATAGCATTATCTTTATGTGAACGAACGTTTATATTTACATTAATATATGTATATGTTTCTATGTGTATGAATGTTCATGTTATTATTTATACGAGAAAGTGTTTATGTGCATGAATGTTCATATTTGTGTATACATATATATATGTATATTTATGTGAGCGCTTTTTTATGTTAATGCACGTATCTCCATTCTGTGTCAATGTGTATACCTATTCTGGTGTGAGCCCTTTCCTGTGTGTGGATACATTTACATGCCTGTGCATTTTGTGTGGGTATCCTTCACACATCTGTGTCCATCTTGTTATGTGTTTATTTCTTGACTCTTGGTGTGTGTTTACATTTCTATGTATGTTTAGGTTTGGTTTTATATATATGTTTATGTCTATATTTGGTTTCACATTCATTCCATGCGTTTTCAAATGTTGATTCTTCTTCTATCCTTCCTTCCCCAAACCCACTCACCCCACCACCACACAACTTCATCATTACTCATCTATCATTGTCATATGCCATTCTTGTTGGCGTAGGTGACCATGGTTCTCTGTTCACAGTATTGTTATCAGGATCGTTGTTTCCAAGCCTTGCTAGGTTGTCACATGAATATTTTCTCACGTCCCCATCTGTCTCTGTTCCCTTCAGTCGTGCCTGTTGTGACTATGTTCTTAAAACCTGCCTGTCTGATAGAGTGACAAAAGGGGTATTTTTCTTATCTTTTTCTTTTATTATTCTTGCACTCATCTATAGTGTCTCTAATTTCCCACTTTCGGTTTGTTTATAATGAATGCACGCATTTTCACTTTGACTAGATGCGTTGCCATCCCTGCGCTATTATGGAGACGAGGGCTTGATGAAATATAGACATCTATTTATTTTTTTATTTTGTCGTTTTCTGTTGTTTGTCTCTTGAAAAAGGTTCAATTTGAGCCGATACGTTGAGAATTGTCCTGTTTAGTTTTATTGTATGTTTTTTGTTTTTTTTCTTAAAAATATATTTCAAGTAGCAATTTTTGGTTGTGAAACGTAGGAATTAATAAATCAGCAGCACAAAGAATAGCTGCCATCGAAATGAGATGCTACAGAAAGATTCTGATAATATACGGACATCAATAAAGGACAAATCAAGAAGTGATTAGAAAATTTAGCGTAAAAGAGGGTTGGCTCTTAAACACCATCATAATAAGAAAATTGAGATTTTCTGGCGATATACAGAGAAATCGCATGGGGAAATCAATAATGAAGGTATGATTGCTAGCAGTAGGGGTAAAGGCCACCAGACGGCGATGGATAAGAGACATTTCAGATCGTTTAAACATGCCTGCAGCTGGTTAACTCTACAAGAAATGTGACAAGTTCCGCAAATCCATAATAGGGGCCTATAATAGGGGTGGTAGCGTAAGCACTGGTGCTTCTAGCACTGAGTCAGACTCAAACAGAAAGACTGGATAGAATCCAGAATGAGGCAATGCGAATCATTTTGGGGTGTATGAGAGATACGTCGGCACGGGCTATGCGATACTTACTGGATTGTCCAACTGTAGAGCAAAGAAAACAAATCTGCAGGGCGCGAGACTACCTACAAATCACCGCTGATAAAGAACATCCTCTACACTCTGTAATTCTCAAAGTGAAAGACAGCCGACTTAAGAGAGGAAAGTCGTGAATAGGGCGCGCAGAGGATATTATACAGAGTGTGTGCAGATTGGAGGATGTGCTACCTGGTGCGGAATGGAGTCGTGTGTCCTTAGATTGTTCAACATCCTTCAAAGTAATAATAACACTCAGTAGAGAATGCAGGGAATGGTGTCCGACAGTGGTGGAGTCGGAGGTACTAGACCTAATTGGTGAAAATTCCAGGGAAGGTGATATGATTGCATATACAGATGAGTCGGTTGAGAGACACATCAGAAGTGCCTGGGCCTTCACGGCTCAAAGGTGGGGGGGGGGGACCATCAGATAGGAAAGTGGTGCATTCGCTCAGATGACAAGCAGCATGACAATGGAGATTAACTGCGAGCATGCCTGCATATTTAGTGACTCGATGAGCATGATTGTGAAAGTTCAGGCGGGATAAATTCGGGAACAGTAACTGGATGCAGTAAAGAATTCCTGTATGCGCAATGTGCCTTTCATTTTTGTGCGGGACATGCTGGAGTCCGGGGTAATGAGAGAGCAGATAGGTTGGCGTACACGCTGCTACTACGGCTGTTGGTGGAGCGATGGATCGAGCAGACATTTTGAACACATTACGGGAAAACGCACGAGCAAATGACTGCATAAGTGACGATGACTCTAAATTACATGACTAGAATAAAGGAATTTAGTTTTAAATTTGGTGACGCTAGAAAGGAGCGGTTTCGTTGGCAAGAAGGAATGATGGTCAATCAACGTGTAATGGCGGCTACACTCAAGGAGAGATCTGAGCACCTACGGACTTGTCCGGAGTGCAGTGACGATGATCCGACGACTAACTAACTTGTAAAGCTAATCGAACTTGTGTGTTATACGTAAGTACTCTATACTATTCATAAAGCAGACTATGTTCTGGGAAAGAATGTCACCTTAAGATATCTATAACAGATTCATTTATGTTTGATATTTAGACTTAGCAAACGTTTTGACAAGAAACGAACTTCAAACCCTGAAGATGTCTCTATTGCTGAGGTTGGGTATTGGGGATCGGTGATCTCGCTTCATGTCATGATACACTTTTAATACTTTACTGCTAAGGTAAAAAATATCGTAGTGACCCCTGGACGTAGGTAGGTGTGATTATTTGTCAAGTCTTATTATGGGACCATGGTCCTAACATTGAGTAGATGTAGGGGTACTCAAAGAGATGTTTATAATTATTTATATTTAAATTAATTTAATTTAATTATAATAAAATAAATTTAGGGCTGAAGTACATTATAGTTCTCCGCTGTGACCTTTGCTCTAGTTTCGATGTGTTTTCTGACCTTTGTTGTGTGATTTGGCAAGCTTACGGGTAAGTACTTAGAGTAAGGTTAGGATTAGAAATAATATTTCGGCGCATTTCACGTTTAAGTAACTGTTGTGTTGTGACCTTTGGCCTGGATTCACGGGGTTTCCTAACCTTTGACGGAAGTCGGTTGTGGAATGTGATCTCGAGGTGAAGTGTTGGGCGGGTAGTTGGGTAAGATGGTGGTTAGGTGAAAAAGAAAAAAAAGGGGGGGGGGTTAGGGTTAGCGAAGCCCACCCCCTAATATTACATTCGGCAAAATAATTCATTTCCTTCACAATTAGAAAATAACCCCCCAAAAAAAAAAAATTCCTTCCGGAAGAGGGGGTGCTACATCACCAAAAACTACTTCCGGAAAAGGGGGAAAAGGGAGACATTTTGAAAATAGCCCGCGCGTTCATTAGAAGAATACTGTAGTGCACAACAAACGATCTGACATATTCCATAAATTTACGTACTGGTGAAATAAGTGCATATCTGGTGCCTGTTTATGCTATCATTATCAATACACATTGATAGAGACTGATAGCATAATTGACGGATTCAATGGTTACAACGGATTTGGCAGAAGTCGGCAGATATTTTCTTGTTCTTGTGTGAAATAAAGCATGGATTTATCAGCCAAGATGAATGAGGTACGTATTTAATCTAATTAACAATGTTTATATTTTGGACTAAAAGACTATGGATTTTGCCGTATTCCGCGCAAAACGAATGAAATGGTTGGCTCTATCATTCACAAAGCCACGTCGTGCGCAAAAACTCTCCTTTTTGCTTCCGCGGTGTGACGTCACGGCATCCATTAATTTTATTGGCAGTGCGCGTAAATCGATGATGTCTGGTAGTCCGGAATATAAACATTGCGCTATTTATAGCACAATGGTTACTTGAACAAGAAATTTACCAATATTTCTAATGTGTGCCAGTGTGCGCGCACCTCGCTCCGTGTATAGCGGGCACCACAAATGATCGCTCACCACAAATAATAGGAAATTGAAAAAAATTTGTAAATTGTAAAACAAACAGATTATGCATAAGTTCATCTGTGTCTAGAGTTGAACTGTGGGATTGTCAGGATGTGACGTCACGGCAGCCATTATTTTGATTGGTGTTACACGGGAATCCATGACGTTAGATAGTTAAAATGGTAGTTAATGAGTTTGCCTCTCTTTTAGAGAGGCGTGCCCCTTTCAACCATCGGACAACGTCCAATTAGGTTATATCAGGACACACTACCATAAAATATTAGAGGTAACAAAGACCCCAAAGTGTAAAAGTATGCAATTCACAATAGATAGTTAAAATTGTCAACAGTGTGCTATTTATAGCACAGCAGAGAACTATTCTGTACTTTCACCAATACCTCGAAAGTAGACCAAAGGTCACAGTGGAGAATCAAACTAGGATTGGGCCACAATGTGGATAAAACCAAACCGTTTCAAACACTCACCTTATGCAGCATTCTCTGTGAGATGCACTTTTAAAAATTCCAGACACGAAATCCATGAATATTCTCGCTATTCTTTATACTACTATTTTACCATCTTCTTCGTCTTCTGCGTTACCTTTCACAACGCATTCTGTTCTCCGGACTACATCCTGCTAATCTGCAGGAGTTTGAGAAAGACTGCAGAAGAAGGAATATCCTTTGGAGGTTACAATAATAATCTAAGATATGCTGACCATACAGTTCTGATTGCAAGGAACGAACAAGAACTTTAAGTCCTGTTAGACAAGGTAGTACAAGATAGTTAAAACAAAGTCCTCAGTCTAAACAAGAAGAAAACAGAAGTAATGGTTGTTTCAGAGAAATACACACTGCCAAAATGCAGTATTACTATCAATCATGCAAAATTAAATATCCGTCACAAAGCCAGTGGTGCCTTTACCGCAACAAGCAACCTAACAATGGAACTATTCGCTGTAACGCAGGCACTTAACTGGCTGGAATCGCAAGCCTATTCCCATGCATGCATACTAAGTGACTCTGAATATGATTCAGAAAGTCAAAACAGGTGACGTACGTAGGGAATGGGTGGATTCATTAGAGAGAGCAAAACGCGAGCATCACTACAAAAACTCACGCTTATTTTTGTCCCCGGGCGTGGAGGGAAACGAATGAGCCGACCAAACATACTCATTGCTCTACATGAATCCTCACGATCAGAGGATTTTGAGATGAATTAGGAGAGGATGGACATGGCCTGTAGAGAACCCCTGACAAAGTTTTCAAAAAGAGAAGTGAACCAACATACCCTGAGAGATTTACTGAAGCGGAGATCAGAGCACCTATGGACATGTCCGGTGTGCAAAGAGGATAATCAGCATACCTAATTAAATCATGCGGATAAAGTCAAGTATCTTGGCACCATTTTAACATCAGATGGCAGGTGCTCCAATGAGATAAAGAACAGGATAGCACAGTCCAAATCAACACTTCAAACAATGAGAAACATTCTATGCAATGGAGTAATATCAATTCATACACAAGTTTGAGTGCTAGGATGTTATTTTGAGCCAATCATTCTTTATGGAAGTGAAGTATGGACAGTAAAGAAAAGTGCCCAAAATAAGCTGGAGGCAACTGAAGTGTGGTTTTTAAGAAGAATAATGAAAATTCCATGGACAGCCAATGTACCATAGAAGTCCTATTAGATGCTGAAGTAAAATGACAAATTATTGTGAAAATTAGAAACAGACAATCAAGATTTTTAAGGCATGTGATGAGAAAATTAAAACTTGAACAATTAGTAACCACCGGAAAGATCAATGGAAGAGGAAGACAAAGAAAGAAATTTCTGGATGGGTTGTCACGGTGAAACAAAAATATGTCACCAACTGAACTTATTAACAACACAAGAGACAGAAATTTATGGGGAAGCATGATTGCCTACGCCATGGCACTTGATTAAGTTGTAGACCTATGAAAAATAAAGTATAGACTTAATATCTGAAGTTGTAGTATGCATTGGCCATTATTTTTTTTTAAATTTCAGACTGGATGGATCTGGTTGTCATTGACATCAAATCTCCCTAATGATTTATGGAGCCATCTGATCTTCCTAGAAACAATGCACATGACCTGGAGAGATTGGCTGTCAAATGTTTATGTGCTGCAGACATTCTTAAAAATACGGTAAATATTGCAGAGAATTTGCTGAAAACACAGAAGAAAGTTAGCCGTTATGTCCAACAAGTTAAATTAATCTTGACATGGAAAAGAGGCAGCGGTGTCCTGAAAATGGTCGGATCTGCCTCAAAGACTGTTGGATATGCTATAGTAGCTGCATCTCCCCTTCATCCAAAGCTGGGCACTGCTATTAGGGTTGGACACAAGCTGTGGAAGTTTGGTGTAGGTCTGAAGGTTCTCACAGCAATAAGCAACATATTGAAAGATCTCTGGCAGACAGGTTGTCGAAACTCTTTAGTAGAGTTTGTTCATGCTACTGCCCTTCTGACACGTAATCTTGGTGTGTTTAGAGAAGTTATTCAAGATCTTCAGAATTGTGCACAGTCCGTCATTAGCAACACTTCCAACCAACTCCCTGAAACAGTTATAAACATCATCAGACCTTTTGTCTCTCAACATCAAAGTGAGTACATTACTCACGTAGTGAATATTGCCTTTGGTAATGAACATTACTCACCGTTATTTGACTTTGTGTTGTCTTCAGATGTTTCCAGCAGCTCATACACTCTTCAACTTATGAGAGAGATTGAATCATTTAACTTTACAGAATTTGTCGAACATGAAGACAGCATATCTCTTACTACCATTGGAAGTTTTATCCACATTAGCCGTGAACTGTTAGACTTTTTAGACGGCTTTCAGAAAGTCACAGATCACGACTGCAGGTTCTTATCCGATTGCTTAAACAAATTTACCCAGGAATCAATAAGCATAATGAAAGCTGTGTCAGCATTAATAAACATTAAACACACTAGAAGTGCACAAGGAACTTAAGTCTGTTTATGTAGGGAGTTTATGTAGGGAGTTTACGTAGCTGTGAGCTGGATTTCCAAACATGTGAATGTTTATTCCTTGCATACAATCCCATTTTTGCAGAATTGTCATATTACAGTTATTATGCAAATGCTCTGAAGCTGACATTTTGAGCTAGTTGAACAGGACTGGGCCCATAAGGGTATAATCTGCATACACAGATCTATGTTATTTTATTTCCAGTCCTTGAAATTATATTGAGTTGTTGGGAAAAACAAGTTTCAATAAATGTTGAACAAGTTGAGTTGTGTGTGTGTTTGTCATTAGTTTGAGTGTAAGAAAGCAAGATACAGGGAGGAAGAGGATGAGAGAATTATGAAATCAAAGGGGAAATCATAAATTTAATATTCATACAGTAGAATCCCTCTATAACACATTTCTGTATATAACAACACTTTTCAAATCCCCAATTATATTGTCAGTCCGGACCAAGTTGTTGTTCCCCTTTACCAGCATTGTGTTGTCAATGTCAGACATGGACACTACATAAAAAACAAAAGAGAAAGCTTACTTCTTAAATGTCTAAGAAAATCAGCAAACAGAACAAGAGGAGATTGTGTGAGAAATGTAGATTACAAGAGCTGTTGGAACAATTTCTATCGTCAAATATAGGAAGAAACAGAGACTTAAATGATTTGGCCACTTAATGAGAATGAAGCCATATTGGCCAGCAGCAAGAGCATACACTATGAGAATGGAAACATTACGAAGCAGAGAAAGACCAAGAAGAACGCAGGTTAAAGGAGTTACCAACATTCTGAACTCTCGCAATATTACTGCATATCTAGTGACCAAACATACCATAGAATAAACCAATCCTGCGACGACTAAAAGAAAAAGCAGAGAAATAAGCTATAAATAGATAACATGAGATGTCAGTTGCTGCTTCCCTTAAATTTGAAATAATAGGACACTTCACACACAGCATATTCAGCTTCATGTAGTGGAATCCTTCTATAGTGCATTCTGTTATAACTTCTTCTTTCGTTCACTTGAAACATGTCTATATCTGTAATTCTGTCTCCTTAATAAAACTCACTGTCTTTTGTAGTTCATACAGTGTCCCATAGAGCTTTGATTCCAGTATTGTTTCCTCTGGCTAATATGTCTGCCTCAGCGTTTCATGCTCAGAACACTCTTGAAGTATATGTTTGGTACTCTGTGCTGCCTGTCCACATGGCCGTGTTGCCAATCTTAAACTTTGTATACATGTGACTGCGGAGTCGGTTGTGTCCTGTTCTGAGACGTAGAACTACAACTTGTTCTGATCTGTTCATAATGTGATAGTCATCTTGTGTTGGTGGCTTTCTTATTGACTTGATCATCTGTTTTTTCTGATGGTAGGTGATTGGTATATTTGGTTGGTCTTCGGCAGTACCTTCCTTAGCCAGTTGGTCTGCTTTTTCATTTCCTGGTATTCCACAGTGAGAGGGTATCCACTGCATGGTTACCCTATACTGGTACGACAATTCGCTAAGTAGTTTTTTCAAGTCTGTTAGTTTTCCAGACTGGAGAGCTTGAAGCACTGACCTTGCATCTGTCAGGAATACCACAGGCTGTAGGCCAGAGTTGGAGTTCAGCAGTTTTTTAGCTGCCACACTAATTGCCTGTCTCTTATAACAAATTTCCCTATATAACAACACTTTTCAAAATGCTACTTAACGGTACATTTATTCTATATTGTTTGTACTATATATAGTGAATTTGTTATTACATACATATTTTGTTGGTCCGGACCACGTTGTTATAAAGGAATTCTACTGTATGTCTCTGTGAGCTACCACACTGCGATGTATATATTGAGACAGACATCAGAGTATCTGCGGACTTGTCTACTGTGCAGTAAGATAACATGCACTCATGATTTATTTGCTGCGCTGATAGTGGACACGGGTGCATAGGCATATGTTATTATTGGCTATACAATTCTTATTAGACTGTACAACCACATTGCATAAATAATAACAAAACTGCCGCAGGATATCTGACTGATGGAGAGTGCGGTTGTAAGACCTTGTTCTTTCTCATTGACATTATTTTTGCTATTATACATTATCAACCAGTGACAAGAATAATTTATCATAACTGCGATCATTATCACCCAGAATGTGTAGATGTGCGGGGCATACAAAGTCAAAGTTTTCCCTTTTCCATGCCATTGACACATATTGTTTCCAGGCCATTGACACACATTGCTTGCACATCATTGACACATATTGAGGAATGTGTTATTAAGCTCGTTCTTTTATGCCCAAGGTGCTGTTATAAAATTTGGTCAATAATTTTTTACAACTCTCCCCTATCAATAATTCAGGGATCTCTCCTACTAAATTATTGTCAAAAAATGGTTCTCCCCCGAATTCATGTGTTGTTTCACATTTCTAGCAAATGTTTTCACATTCAAGAAATTTAATTGGTGTATTTAAAAAAGTGTTGATGTAACTTTTGTCCAACCTGCCCCTTGTAAAAATAATGTAAAGTGTATGCATGTTAAAATACATAGCACATGATGCATGCTAGAATTTTCCTGAACAAATGTTCCAGAGTACACTGAACAAATGTTACAGAAGTACACTGAACAAATGTTCCAGAAGTACACTGAACAAATGTTCCAGAAGTACACTGAACAAATGTTCCAGAAGTTTGCCAGATGTACTTCCAGGTATTCATGATACTCAACAGAGAAAGTTGATTTAGTGAACTATTTGTGGCGAGTCTAATGTTTACACATTGCTCAGCCAGATTTTCAGGTAGTTTCTGTTAGCTGTGACATATTAGAGCATTGGTTTCACAATTGTTAAGTCCAGGGTTGGACTCCCGGTAAGAGGTTATTGGTCTCACAATTGTTAGGTCCAGGGTTTGACTCCCAGTAAGAGACTAGAGCATTGGTCACAACTGTTAGGTCCAGGGTTTGACTCCCAGTAAGAGATTAGAGCATTGGCTTCATAATTGTTAGGTCCATGGTTGGATCCCTGGTAAGAGATTAGAGCATTGGTTTCACAATTGTTAGGTCCAGAATTGGACACCCAGATCTTTTCTTTAAGGTAAATTAAAAAAAACTTTACATGATGTGATAACAGCAATGGCATGCTGATTTTATCACACAAGCCACAGGCAGCCCCAGTACAATTTTCAAACAGGAAATTTGTAGTATTGAGTTTTTTCCCCTGTTGTTCAAGGGATCTTCGTGGCATAGTGGTTCAACTAGCTCAATTTCAAATTCTGCTCATGATGTCTTATTTATAAAGTGAATTTTTTCAAGGATGCAAAATTAGGGATTATCGCTTGAGCTACGGAGTCACATTCTATTAGTGGTAGTCCTGGCAGGCCATATATGGCGAGCAATGGAGTACATATGGGGAAATTAGTGCTCAATTAAATGAATCCTCTATGCCTTTTTGACATCTGTTGTTCAGCACGTGTGTAGTTATTGGGTCTTCACAGCTTAGTATGCATGGAAGACAACCAGTGAGGAGAGCCGTTTTTACTTTAACTACAAGCAGCATGACTTGATTAATGGTAGTGACAATGGATTTAGCCTAGATGCGAACTCATCTTGCAAATTTGATGAACACTGAGACATAAAGTAGAAACGGGCACAAGGAAAGTATATATATATGTCACCACTGTGTTTAAATTAGAGATAAACAATGTCCTTCATGTCCCCATGGTAGACAGTGTACTTTGATGGTAGACAGTGTACTTTGCTTGAAAGCTAACTAATCGAACAAAGTGATTTGAACAAAGACCATCCACATTGTACCGCCAATACAATTACATGTATGTCATACCTACAAATTCAACAATAGTTGAATAGCAATGCCCGTAACCGGATCAAAGGGCATGATTCCATGGACCACCAACCACAGGATATGTTTCAATATCTTATAGGATATGCTTCAGTTATTAAGACTTCAAATAAAATAATAGTCTGCTTGTCCTCAAACATATATTGCTTGGGCCTGGAAAGATGGAAAAGAATAGTACCACTGTGTGGACTCTGAAGATAAAATTCTCTTTTGTCCAATGAGATGATAAAATGCATCATTTTCTCGAGTACCGGTACTTCCTCGTTTAAAGGTGTAGAAAGAACTGACTTCAATGTATTAATTTTTCATTATACTCTGTTCAGCTCAACAGAGCAGCAAGCTATCTGTCAAAATGAAACGAGAAAGACTTATGAGAAACATCTGAACGAATCTGATTCAAATTCAATTTGCTGCATTATTGTGTTTCTTTAATAATAAATCCGCAATGCTTCTTTATTATATATTATATTATTCATTTATGACTTCTAAAATGAGAAGACTTCCCTTATGCCAAGATCTTCATTTCTGTTGACACTGTGACAGGTTTTTCAAAACCCATCTCTCATGCAAGATCTTCATTCCTGCCCACACTGCGACAGATTTTACAGAACCCATATTGGACCTCTTGATGAAATTAAAACTGAAATCTTAATAGACTATTTTTAAAACCGTGCTCGTCTTGTGATCGAGGAACATCATCAAACAACACAATCAAATTAGAAGATACATAGCAGTAATTCTTGATTTTTATTGCTGACATGAAATATCACAAAGAATAATTCTCCCATATTTTTGCATTGGCTATTCTCTTTGCTTCCTCTTCTCTCGCTTTTTCATCGATGAATTTGGCACCCTTGCATCTGCGACCAGTAACTGGATCAACTGTACGACCAATTGGAAACACAACCTCCGCTGTCTCATGTTCAACTTCCACTGAATATTTCTCAGGTAACTGTGGACATAAAACATTAGTTATATTTATGTCAGGATATAGACTTTGTTTGTCAATAACCCCAGGAAATTCGAGCAATTAACTCTTAGTTCCTATGTGCAGTGGGGTGATTTTTCTGAGCTTTCTTTCATACACAAGAGACTTCAGTTTTTGGCTAAATGCAATGCCTATTGAAGGAACCTTCTACTCAGATGGGTTATATATAGATTTTTGACACTGGTTA